>OZ026841.1:21003817-21444817 GCA_964023205.1 Lutraria lutraria
ATTTCACACACAAAACTATGTCTGTTTGAGTTTACATAATATTATCTGAACGATTTACCCGATTTTCAGTGAAGTTAAAAAACCTGACAAATAAACTGGCCGGGGTATGTCCACAAAATATGCAACCATTGGTTGCATGGACAGAAATGTCAAACATGATAAAATATATGCTGATTTCAAGTACCGTGACTGTATCTTATTTTGTAAAAAGATTATCATAGCGAAAAGTCTTACTGTTGCTGTAGCTTCGATTAAATCCATTTAAATTGATTACATGTATGGTAGCTTGAGCTGTCCCGTGCCATAAAAGTCGTTCAAAGTTTGGAGTGGTTTGATCAATCTGCTGTTTTTTTGTCAAGTACTGAGCATACAATATCTTATTTTGAACTCTTTCAATCTGTAAATATAAAGAAAAAAGATAAACCATGATTATAATCATTATATCAATATAATTTCAATAAAACAACATCATATTTTATATAATAATTTTATTCAAACTGCAACTTGACCTAAATTTGCCAAATTTTCGAACAATTTAGTAGTGCCTTAGACAAATGAAATAGATTTCGCATGGAATGGATCAGAAGAATCCAGGAATGAACATCCCTATAAATTACCTGTTGCAGGCGAGAATAAAATCCCATGTTTCTGCCTGATCATATGATGACAATGACTATTATCAGTATGGGTGCAACAATGTGGTATAACCTGTCTTGCGATACATCGCACTACAGTTGATCCATATTGCAATACAGTGAAGTAAAAGACATAACTGTACAAGGTTACAGTAACTGTAATAAGTTGATTCATCAGTATCAATGGATAAATCTATTTTATACATAATGTACCAATATAGGTTTAGTGGAAAACAGAAATGTTATTCAGAGGGATGAATCTTTGATTTTTCAAAACAACCCTAATATTTAAGTGTGTCTGTATTCATTTACAATGTAATTCAATGAATTATGTGCTCAATTATTATAGAAAATATAAAGCTTCAGCCCATAAGCACTGCAGTACGACATCCATGTACCCCAATACTTATCGGCCCGATGCTGTATCGCAATATACCAGTATGTAATTATCAGACATGCATCTATTTCCCCAAATATATTATCATTTTCAAGATTGTCAGTGGCTTGCAGAGGTACAGGTTGTTTTATTAATGAACCAATGTAAAGTTTGGTGGTCTAATTTGGTGGTCTGCTGGACCATTTTGAAGCTATAGGCTCTGCCTATCAATATTTCAGGGACACTTTTTCAGTGTCCCCATGCATCCCAACTACTGAGACAAGTACTGTGTTGAGTAAATCACAGGAAACAGTTGAGGCATATAACGGTGCGAACTCCTGACACCGGTTACATTCTGTATCTTATCTCTCCCATCTCTCTGAGGTACATGGGATTGTGTAACTCTGGAATAGTCAATAGCTGTTGAATAGGCCAATAAACAAAGTTAGCCACCACACAAAATTGAAAGTCAAGGCTTAGTGGCCACCTCCAAATAAAGGTCACCCTTTGAATAAAGGTCGTTATCTAAAAAGTGTCATTGATTATTTAGAACAAAACTACCCCTGAATAAGGACCACCTGTCAATTAAGGCCACATTTTGTATTTCCTAAGGGTGACCTTTGTCCACAGGTTTGACTGTAATTGGATAAAAACTTGCTTAAAAATGTTAGATGTGATGCCCCTGAAAGAGTTTTGGTAATTTTGTTCTAAACTTAACGTTCAGTTTCAATAAAAATTTCTTCAAATACCTTTAAAATGGTTGGAACTCTCCCTAATGTACGCTGGAAATCATTGACAACCTTCTGATACTCCGCACTTCCTGCTGTCAGAGGAACCATAGCAAGTACTTCCTTGGCCGCCATAGGTTGCCAGAAACTTAGAATACTAACACTTGAACCTGATTGGATGTATATAAAAGTTATAGTCATAGTAAGAACAACCATGGTTTTAGAACAATAATGACTTTAACATCAATATTGTGCTTAACAAGATGTGTTTTTTTAAAAACAAAATGCCCCCTCTGGGTGCCCTTTAACTTGAAAATGCACAGGTCCTGTAGAGATTGTCATGATGAACCAAGATATGAAGTTTGATAATTGTAGGCGGTAGCCTTTTGATTTAATAGGCATGGTTAAAGTTTGGTACAGACAAACAAAGGGCCATAAATCAGCTAAAAATGATCGAATCACAAAACCCTGACAATAGTTCTATCAAAGTTTGGTAAATATCCCTCGAGGAGTTGTGCTCAGAAGTGTATTTCTCTACTACATATGCACAAAATAAACAAAGGGCCATAAATCCGCCCAAAACGATCCAAACACAAAACCAGGAATTACTTGAAGACAATGAGTCTGTGAAAGTCACATCAAATTCCTTTGAGAGATGTAGGAGTTTCATTGAAGAAATATAGGACACAAGTCATAAATCTTCCAAAAATGATCGAATCACAAAACCCGCACAATAGGTGCTGGGAAATTGGTGACAATAGTTCTATAAAAGTTTGGTCAAAATCCCTTGAGAAATATAGAAGTAGTTGCAAACAAAAGAGTATTTCTGTATATATTACATATGCACAAAATAAACAAAGGGCTTAATTATAAAATAATAAAACCTTTACAACATGCATTGAGTAACAATAGTTCAATGAAAGTTTTATCAAAATCCCTTGAGAAAAGAAGGAAACAAGAGTATTTCGCTGTTACAATTGCATAAAATAAACAAAGGGCCATAATTCCGTCAAAAATCACAAAACCCAGAATATATGTGCGGGGGTTTTTGGTAACAACAAGTCTGTGAAAGTTTCATCAAAATCCATGAAGAATGTAGGAGTAGTATCCTAAAAGAAATGTAGGATTTCTTTAAACACAATGACCCTTGAACTTTGGCCTACTGACCTGAAAATGCACAGGTCCTGTAGAGGTTGTCATGAGGAACCTACATATGAAGTTTGATGAATGTAGGTGCAAGCATTTTGATTTTATAGGCAAGGTTAAAGTTTGGTACAAACAGACATATAGACAAACAGACAGACAAACAGAGAGACCAAAAACAATATCCCCCAATCCATCGATACAGGGGCATAAAAATAGTATAACCAATAGTTTCAAACAAAATAAAATGAATAGACTATTTAACAGTTTAATTAAGGTAAGAGTATATAAGTTAATCATGTCAAAGGTTACATTCCAATATGTCTCAGAAACTTACATAATTAACTTAATTCAAAATTGAAATATGATGCTTCCTTATAATAATTCATGCATAATGGTAATTACCTGCTTTCAAATCTTGACGCTTCACTTGAAACATGTTTCCTGGGTTCTTTACTTCAACTTCCGTCATGCTTGCAAAAGTAATTTCATATTCAACTTTCTTGCCGTCTTTTATCTTTACCGTCTTCTGCTTTTGTCCGTAAGCATTCTCAATATCTAGATTTGTTAAATCTGGAAACTTGCACACTTGGTTGTTAATATTATTCACGTAGGACCACTGTATTACCGTAGCCATTAATACAGCTTTCTCCTTTTTGCCATCCCATTTCTCTATTGACCTTAGTCGATCAGTTATGACTTGTGCTATTTCTAGAACATTTACATCCACGCCAACAATCAAAACGCTTCCGATATCTGTGTCTACAGTTATATTAACACCCTTAGTGGTAGCCATCCCCTTCAGCTTTTTTATCTGATAAATAAAAATTAAACAAATACAATCAGAAACAACTACAATGAACATTCCAATGTACAGTTAAGCCTGTGAAATACAAAATGTGGCCTTTATTGACAGGTGGCCTTCATTCGGAGATCAATTTGTCCTAATAATCAATGACATTTTTTAAAAACGATGGCCTTTATTCAAAGGGTGGCCTTTAAAGGGGCATACCCTACAACTGACAAACATTCTGTGAAAGTGTAAAAATGTGCTAGATCTATATGTAAAACAATATATTATGGATAATTGCAAGAAGAGCTTGGGTAATAAAATGACTAGTTTAGGTACTAGCAGCAATAATTATAGCTATAAATAATAAATCACTTCCACCCAAAAATTGTACAACAAATTCCAAAGAGTTTCCGAACTTTTATGGAAACTAATATTTTTGTGATTTTATTTTTAATTGGATGAATTTTTGGCTGAAACTTTCTTCGTCGGCTTTTTTCTTTACAAGCTTCTATAATTTATTATCATTTCGCCCTGATTCTAGATGCACCAAGTTGTAGGGTATGCCCCTTTAACACGTGTTTGACTGTAATAATCATTACAGCTAAATTTGTCTGCTGAGCATTTTGTTAAGTATGTACGTATTTAGAAGTACAATGAATGAGTCATCATGACCAAAGTGTTAGAAAATGATTTTTATTTTTTACTTACTTTAATTTATAATAATTATCGCTGATAAATGAAAGAACTCAATGTAACAAATTATTATGAATTATATCAGTAAATTGTCCTAAGTTAAGGATAAACTCACACTACATTTGTATGTTCATTTCATTAATCATAATATTACTTATTTGTGAATGTCTTCCTGTATTATCTAAACTTTACTGACTCAACTTACATCATCAATTTTATCTCATAAAACAACAATTTGACTTACATCACCATCATTAAGTTTATGTATGTTACTGTCATCTATCTTCTCAATTTTCCATTCTTTTTTCACAGTCTCATCAAGTTGTCTTACTGCTTTTTTAGCGTCCTCTTTGTTCTTTGCATATATGGTAACATTACAGAAATCTCCATCATCTAATGAATCAAATATACACTCACTGATTTAAATATTTAAAACACCATTAGAAACAACTATGTTAGGTAAATATAGAGATAAATAATTTTCAAGACCATAACTAATTTAATTTGTAGTTGCATGCAGATTAAAAGCAATGGAAACATTCTCCTTATGGGCCCAAGATATTCACCAGCCAAGAATTCTAATGTTCCATGCTTGCATGTACAGCTGCAGTGACTTTCATTGTCAACGAAATTTGCACTGGCTTGAGAAAATAGTTTGTTTTCTGGTAAATTATAGATTAGGCATAATGACAGCTCAATATGGCAGAAAAATTACATTCTAATAATAAATAAATACAGATAAAGTATGTCTTTCCTACAGAGACTAAAATTTTACAAAAATTGGGTTTAATGTAACAGTATCAGAAAGAATGTAAAACATAGAATATTAGACTATGAAATAGAAATGATTTAAGTTTTTTACCAGTTTCCATTGGCCGAGTGGAGGAACCATCGCTTGACTGATACTGCTTTAGTTCTGTCAGGAATACCTAAAAATAGAAATCTTTATGATTAGCCTGTCTTAATTATTCATTTATCATCATGTAGTTTTAAAGATGTTCAATTCATTTTGATTATTAGTGCAGGAAATTGCGGGGGAGGGGGTGTCGCAAATTACTTTACCAGTACAGTGATAAACATATTAAATTTGAAAAAATATGAAGTGAAATGCCACCAAATAAATACATTGTAAGCTCAAATAAACCTGGGACAAATATTAGTCCAAGACGTAGTACGGTCCTTAATAATGAAATATTACTGGCTGTTTTCCTTAACCCATCAAGCTCTTCATAGCAATAATAATTTCCATTGATATCAGGGAGTCAGGGACTAGGGAGTCAGGAGTAAAATCTAAGAGCACAGTGAAAAAGTAGTTCTTTTCATAATCACACATTGAATAGTACATCAGAAAGAAAATCAGGGTTAATTGTTTTTCAGCACAAGACTATCAAATCACTTGCTACTTGAGATGGAATATTTTCCAGCCATTTCTTTATTTATTAATAAACTATGGATACATATTTATAATTTTGAAAAAAAAAATATAATTGTATTAATGATGACTTACATCATATGTGTTATCCTCTCCAGTGAATATTACAAAGTGTATGGCTTGCAAAGAAGTCCCGGGTACTTTTGTACAGAAGTTTTGAGTGGATAAAAGCATTTGTTTGGCCACTTCCTTCTTGGGGTATTTCTGCAATCCTGTACCCATTGCAGGGAAGGATATCGACTTTAGTCCCAATTTGCTGGCTTCTTGTAGGCAAGATGTAATACACTGATCCATTAGCTTAAAACAAAATTACTTTAATAAGTAAAACTTACAACAATGGTAACAGAAACTGACACTTTGACTCACAAAGATATCAGGCCACATGCTAATAAAACTTAAGATTAAGTCCGCAAACTCAAATGTTGATCACATAATCTTTAAGTACAGATTCAGATCAATTGAACTTCTGTGAAATGTATGATAAGTATCATTGTTACATCATAATTAACATCCAAAACTTAGAAAGCAAAATATGAGATTTGAGTTTAGTGATTAATCTCATGTGTTATAACCTTAAACCCTTATCTCTTTTATAGCATCATAAGTGAATGGCTTTAACAGGAATAAAAGTACAAGCAATGATCATGACATATTTTCTTCATCAAAAATTTAAACAGATTTAATATGGTTAGACAAAATAAAAAAAAGTGGAGTGCATCATCTTTTTGTAAATTTACGATTGCCACAAGTAAGAAAATTTTACCTGGAAACATGTTGTGCTGTTATTGCCGTCATATTTGTTGATAGCAACATGGAATATATTTGTGCATCTCAGTTTACCACCGGTTGTTATGGCAACCTGTCCATAATTAATACCATCTGGGTATTTCTGTTGACATTCTTGTTGAATGGGGTCTCCAGCAGCTTTAAGAACAGCCGCTGATGACCTTCCAGTGTTCAACTTCAGACTTTTAACTGTACTGTTTACTATCACATCAACCTGTCACAATAGAGATAAACATATCTTTGACACTCAGGGTGAACAAAAGATATCACTGAAAGAAATGCCTAATTCACAAAATGAGTACCCTCTTGTCTGATCCCAGATCATTGGAAGAAAATAAGGGAACTACTTAACCCAGTAAATGCATGACAGCTAAGAATTGCAAATAGTAAACCTACACCATTACAGTGATCGACTGTTTACAACTGGATTATGATCTCAATGTCAGTATGTGACGTTTTATTATCCTTCTAAACAGAATGAAGAATATGTTAAACAAGCATATGAATCTATCAACTACTAAACAAGAACTCATACCAGACCTTACCTATATATCAATAAATTTGATACTAAAATCAACAATTATTTACTGAAATCACTTATCAGTGTGTGGCATTCAATGCACCTTTATTACTCAGAAAAATAACAGTAGAATAAAAATTAAGTATATATACCGATTGTTTTGTTAATAATCCATTAATGACAGAAACTTTAACATTTCCAAACTTGCAGCAATCTCTGGACACATTTTCTGATTTCAGTACATCTGGAAAAAAATCAGACAAAAGGAATAACTGGAAGCCCAAGGGCAACATGTCAAGCCCCTTGTATAGCCAGCTTATGATCTTGACCTTTTAACTACAAGTATGGGTGTTGTTCATGATACATCAATTCATTGAAGTAAACGTTTATACCAATTTATTTCAAAGTCCTTGAATGCACACAGAAGCCACAACCCAGACAAGGAAAATATATTTGACCGAATGTGTAATCTTGACCTTTGACCTATGAACATCTGGGTGTTGCCCAAGACACATGGTCTCATTTTATTATGGCAAGTTACTTTCAAATAATTCAATTTCAATGCATAAGGGAGACACAGCCCTGACAAAGTGTATAATGATTATTTTTTATGTTTGACCTCTAAGTGTGACCTTGACCTTTGAGCAAGAGACCTTGATCTTATGCACTGCACACCATCTCATGGTGTTTAACAAATATACCAAGTTATCTTAAAACATTTCTATGCATAAGAGAGATACAGCCTGGGCAAGGTGTATAATGCTCATTTTTTTACGTTGTACCTCTAAGTGTGACCTTGACCTTTGAACTACAGACCTGGATCTTGCGCACTGCACACCGTCTCATAGTGTTTAACAATTATGCCAAGTTATCTTAAAAAGTTTCTATGCATAAGGGAGATACAGCCGGGACAAAGTCTATAATGCTCCTTCTTTATTTGTATCAGGTAAATTGATTCAGTAGTATATATTGGTTTGAGAATTTATCTTAGTACTCAGATAAGATAATTATATTTCCTTACCATGATATGTGACTTCATCACAAATCTTTTTCAAAGCATTAGCAAATGCTTTCACTGTTGACTTACTGATATCACAGAAGAACACTTTTTGAAGGCTACCACTTTGTGTCTGAAATTTCAATGTGACTTTTAAACATAAATGTACAGCAAAAAAGTACAAAAAAAAACCGGAAAATGGATTTCTCAGAAAGCTGATTTTTTAAAAAATTTTAGTTCCAAGACACAAAATTTTTTTGAAGGTTATATCACTTAGCACCTGGAATTTCAATATGACAACAAAATAGATGAATAGCTAATTTGTAACCTAAAAACCGGACTACCTGAATACCTGATTTCTCAGAAAACCAAACTTTTCGATTTTATTTCTAAGATATGAAGTCATATGCATTTACATCAAAAGATTCCTTACATTTATTGAGCATTCATGCTGCTTAAACAAGAGTTCATGCTTCAAAATATTTTTTAATCAAAATTTACTGACTGAATTAATACAGTAAAATCTCATTAAAATGACCGCCTTTTGAACTGGATATAATGATCATAAAATTGCGGTAAGTCTCAATATCATATAGAATTTTAGAGGGAATATTGAAACTGGCCAGGGACCTAAGGCAGTCATTATACCAAGGTAGTCATGATATTGAGATGGTTGCTAAGTGACGTTTAACTGTATATAATAAAAGAATAACAACATCTTCGCTAATTCCAAAAAAAAATACTCTTGCTTATGATTAAGAAAACAGTGCATGATTGGTAATTTACAATCAAACCTGTGAACAAAAGCAACAAAAGCAACAACAGAGGTAATACAAATAGAGTAAAAAACACAGATGGCTTTTATTCACAGGTGTATATGTAACAACAAAGGTTCACTTAAAAGTGACCTTTATCCACAGGTGGATGCTATCCCAGATAATATTATGACTGAAGACAACATGATAAAGCAACAAATAATAGGGCAACATAAAGTACAGTGAAACATGGTTATAGAGAACTCAGATATTGTAACTAGAATCTGAGAAACTAAAATACGCATTTGAAGTTCTCTAAACATGTCTATCTGTATTCCACTTTTAATTAATGATTATAATGAGATTCTCATACAATAACGTAATTAGTCTGGTTCCCAGGATTTCACAAAAACCATGTTCTACTGTCTCTTCATTATAAACCAATAAATTTCCTAAAACCTGAAGGTAAGTATCCACAGCTTCAATAATGGCCAAGCAAGCCAGATGAGCTGGATAGCCGAACTTCCCAGTGCACAATGCTGGTATAGCCAGTGTCTTCATATTCTGACCAGTAGCAGACTTCAAACTTCTAATCACGGCTTTCTTCAACCTGTTAGCTTCACCATGTCCACCTCCAGTCCAGCGTGGACCCACAGCATGTACCACAACCTTAGACTTAAGTTTTCCAGCTTCACTTACAAATATGTCACCTTCAGAAAGAGGTCCATTGGTTGCAATGTGATCTTTGCATTCAATGGCGATCTGTCTCCCACCTGGTAAAGTATTTCAAAGCACTTACTGACCTGATTTGGTAACATGTTATGTCATAATTTTACAACAAGATTTCTATGGAATTTGACAACTTCAGTACAATTGTCAGACACTTTGATTAAACTTCAGAAAAAGAAAATTCAGAATATAGTTATATAAAATCACGTTACCAAACCTAAAACCTCAAATTTGGTGCTAATGGTGAGGGCTCACTGAGCAAATGGCAAAATAAATATTGCAAGAAGAATTACCAGTACATGACATAGAACATAGTTAAAAACAGGATTTCCTGGCAAATTAAAACACATGCAAAACATCCCATCTTCCCAAAAATACAAACTGCCACAAAACTCCCGAACACAAAACCAATTCAACACTTGCATGTGTAGGACCATGCATACAAAACATGGAGAACAAAACACAGAATCCCAAAGTCAAAACATCTACTAATACCTTTTCGAACAATGATATTTGCTAAGCCTCCATTGTGCTCTAGGTGCTTATTTGCAGGATTCACCAAAACATCTGGATTAAGGCTGATTATGTCCCCACCAAACACTTGCAACTAAAATAGAGATTTTATGTTATCATTGATTAGGTTTATAAAATGTAAACATACATCAAGCAAGCAAATACTTTTTGTTTAGAAGCCAACATGAAATATTGGGGAAACCTGAATGTCTGCGGCCTCTTTTAATTTAGTCTTTATCATTTTTATTGTTCATTTATGACTATATAGGCAATCATAAAGTGGTTCATTAGTGTATCATTGAAAACCAAAGCACAAAAATTAAGAATTACCTTGACACCAGAGGAGTGAGCAACCTCAGCGCAATTAACCAGTTTTTCAAATCGCTCATCCGTAGCACTTCCATCTTGTGAGATGGCATCCTTTCGTACTTGGATAACACATGGGACCGAATCTTGAACTTTAAGTAAGCACTCTTTGCCCTTGTCAGAAATGAAATATTCATTGACCTTCAAATGTTTTACCTGGTGTTTCTGAATTGTTATACTTCTCTCAAGTTCATGTATGATCTCTTTGGCAGCTTTTATTGCAGCTGATGTACCTGCAATCATGAAAGAAACTTTCGACTTTTAAATACATGTAATCAAATATTTGTAGCATCAAGATCATGTTTTTCTTTTGAGGATTTAACATCACAATTTAACAACAAGGGTAATATGGTGACTTGTCCACCATTTCATCGTCACAGTAGAGGAAACCACATTTGAACACCTGATTAGAAATATCAACCTGACACAATTAAGACATCTTCCTAAAATGAGATATATATCTGATTCCAGCTGAGAATAGAACTCATCACAATATGGGGCTAATGATTTAACAGCCAGAGACTTCAATCATGTGACAACAGAGGCCTCCTCAAGAGTAGGAATTGAAAAAGAAAAATCTAAGAATACAGATTCATCAAACATTCCTCTTCATCGATCTCTTGAACATGTAAACAACAAAGATTATAAACAGAGTATATAAAAACTAAACCTCTATCAGCAAAACATCTAGTACTAAACTTATGGAAAGACATTGAAGGAAACTGCAAAATTATGTTAAAGTTTAGTGATGGAGATACTGCACATGTGCTATAAAACACAGTTGATTACATTGAACAAGTACATTGTGAACAATTAGATGCACTGAAATTATTTCCACTGAGGTACCTCCTTCACTTAATTTTGTTGGATAATACCAAAAATTGATTATTCGGGTCCCAGAAAAATTCACTTTAAAAATTTTCTACTGTAAATGTATGCAAAGGCTGAAAGAATAACTTTACAAAGAACTTGCTTTCACTCACCTTCTATCTTAATGACACCTTTATCATTTAGATCTATCTTACATGATAAACTCTGTACATCTTGGTCATACCTTCTCCTTTCAACCTTTTCAATATATTTCACCACATAAGGTGACACAGTCATTGTATTGGAATACACAGCATTTTCTGATAAAAATTCTTGCAGTTCCTCAGCAATTTCATCCTGAAGCTCTGACAGTGTAACCACTTCTAAATGTTTGTGAGTAGTAGTCATAATGATACATCCAGCATGTGCCTTTATCAATGATCGCTTTCGTTTTTCCCATCCTTGAGTCTCCAGTAAGTCTGCTTTTTTGGCATCAATTGGTATTTTTAATGTACAAAAGATGTCAGTCAAGCATGTTTCCATTCTATCTAGATCATCTTCATTGAATGCGAACAACATAGTGGTCTTATCACTTATCACATAGCTGTCAGGCAAATCCTGTTCGACAAATGTCTCTTTAATGTGTTCATGGACACGACTATTTTGCATAAGCTCAACAGTTTTTGAGTTAAAGTCAATCTCACGATGACAAACCTTTCTTAAACGTCTCAACATATCATCAATCGCATTCCTAACACACTCCTTAGCACCTACAAAGATAACTTTGTTACCTTTCTTTTCTGATAAATCCATTTTTATTGTAGTATGGGTTGCTTTGATATCTTCCGACAGCCCACAGTGTTTGAAATAAAGTATCTGCCAGTATTTTAAAATCTTTTCTTCGGTAATGACTGCTTTTTCCTGACGTATCTTCTCTTCCACTTCTTCAATGGCCACGCATATTCTGTTCCAGGCCGCATCAAATTCAGTTTTACTTGCAACCATTGTGACACTACTGTTTGTTTTATCAATAAATGTGGCTACAACCTGAGGATCAGGTATGACAACATCATTTAGTGCTTCAACAGCTTTCTTCAATGTGGAGTCATCCATTTCTTTAGTTTTGACAACAATGTCATTAAAATATTTATCGATAATCGATCTCGTATTTTCTTCCCATGAATTCAACAACTTTCTGTTGGAAACATTTGACAGTTCAAGTGAGCATTCCACCAATGGTGGTGTTTTATCCCATTGGATTCTAGCATTGGCTTTTCCTAGTATTTCCACAAATTCATAACGCTTTTTATCACATCTAGTCACAAATTTCACTTTGTTTGAATCTTCACTTATCAATTTAATTGGATCAGGAATTTTCTTCGTTAATGCACATTTTGGTGGTTGAAGAATTTCAAGATAAGGTTCAACTTCTATATTCTCTCCATTCAATTTATGATCCTTTTTTCTACACACATTCTGAACAACTGGAATCAAAAGAAAGAAATTAAAATTACCACAATTAGACCACACTTCTACAGGCTGATAAATGATTCCCACACAATTTTTATTCAGTATGGATGATATAATAAATGTTAAATTTGAAACTGTTTATCCCCCTCCCCCACCCCAAATCACTTTCTATTCCAACATTATTGGTATCTGTTTCATTGACATGCTTCAACTAAGATTTGAGATTTCAAACAGGGGAGCAAAATGTTCAAGTGAAATTATTAATGAGCCCCTGACAGTTTATGATGAAATATTTTTGAAAAAGTACCAGTTATCACTTGAATCACAGTGTTAAACCCAATGCAGGGCTCGAACCTGAAAGCTGTTGCTTGCAAGTCAGATGCACAACCAACTGAGCTGACAGGGCTGTGATATATTTATGAATACAAAAACTTGTTTCATCGGGTTTTACACCATTTTCAACATTACTTCAGTCATATCATGGCAGGCAGTCATACTAACCAGCTTTCCTGGACTTCATTTAGGCCTTAACCAGTACTAACCACATTCTACCCATAAGCTTCTGCCAAGCTACTCCACATAATTTATAGGTGAAGGACAATTTTATATAGGATGTAATATCTTCAGTAAAATTTGTCATGGACAGTGTGAGCCTCACCTGGGTTCGAACTCACAACCTCTCAATCATCAGACAAACGCTCTAACCACTGAGCTAGCCGGGCGGGCTAATACAAATACTATACACCATACTGCTACAATAGACATACATATACCTTCTTTGTCTTTGAAAGACAAAAGGCAGTATCCCTGATCAGCATAGAACTTGACCTTCTGAATTTCTCCACCATTACTAACATACTTGTTTTCAAAGTACCTCTCGACAGTCTCTGGTTCCACATCGGGTAAATTTGTAACTTTTATGGTACTGGTTACAGGCACAGGATGAGGAGTTAGGTGAATCCCTTTTTGCTGACATAGATCGCTAACTTTGTTGAAATCTGAATGTAAAAGATGTGATTTTTTTTTCCAAATTTTATGTATAAAAATAGGACACTTATTTATATATATATTTAAATTAATGGCACTGATCACAATTTTTAAGGCAATTATTCATATTATATCCTAGAATCAATCTTGATTTCATTGTAAGTTACGGAAATAGTGAATTATGGATATATAATGAAGTACATGTAATTTTTTTGTGCATGCCCCTCCTGTAAAGTCTGTTCTTATTTCCCCCTTTTTATTATAAAAAGTGAATTTTTGGTATAAAAAGAACCAGGTGGTTTTTCACAGTGGATCATCTTGTTAAGCATGTGTATTAATAAAAATGAGTTTCTTTTTTGTTATAAATTCCGCCCACCTAGACCCCACCCCCAAGGGCTGCAGACCCCTTCCCCCAAAGTAATGAGAGGGGGTTGCTAGGTATTCATAGCAATGTTGTGTAGAGCATGATTACATGATACATTACTTTATGTGCTATTTAGTAAATTTTGTCTGTATATCAAAAGATATTGTCCCTATGGCCCTTTCCAATAACTAGGTTACTTCCCTTAGTAAATCGACGGTGATGTCCCCTGATAAGGAATAATTCTACTTCCGGGGACTACTCTAATGTCGATGATAATGGCGGACAACTGAGAAATTTCTCAGTGCATGAAAGAAATGCGCTTTATTTACTTGCAAAACTGATAAGTTAAAAAGTTATATACGGGTTGTTGGCCAGCATGTTCATGGTAATTAACGTGAATTAACTAGATCCGTAGAAGGGTCAATTAAGCTCAATATTAGGAATGTATATGTGATGAAGAAAACTCAAAATATCCAAGTATGTTAGCAGCGAGAGTTGGAACTGTTAAAGTTTAAGAACTGTTGTTGGAGAGATGTTGAAACGTCTGTCTTATAGTACGTGATGATGTCTCAGTGGCACAGTCTCACTGGTACCTGAACTCGGAACATATATATACAATTATTTTGCTGACAAGTTGTATACAAAATGTCAAGTCTAGTCATATATGAAAAGGGCCATATTAAGCGTCTGTCTAAATATGATTTGTGGTTGTATTAAATACTTACAATAATATCCAGTACATATACATCAATAATTATATCATTTTCCGGTTCACCGCTAAAATTACAAGAAATAAATAAATGAAATAAAAATCATCTGTGATATGTGTTTTTGAAGCTTTCAATGTGCTGCTGTTTTCACTCGACCGTTTGAGAGAACGGCAACGTGAAATTGTACTCTGATCATGTACAGCTATTTTTCTGTTTCATTATTTGAAATGTATGAAGGTGTGAAAAAAAGAAGAAATTAAATGTGCAGGAACGGGCCCTTACTTATTGAACATCATTGACACATTAATGAGGAATGTGTTGATTAGCCAATTTGCCATTGTGTTAAAAGAATACTTATTTTGGTATCTCGTTTAGACTCATCATTCATAAAAAATAGAATAAAAAAGCTTATAAGCCAAAATAGGTATAAAAGGTATAATATATCTATCATATTTTCACCTCCATCTTTTAGAATATACATCTATCAATTCCGTAGCTATCAATAAACCCACGTTCGTATAGTATGTGAAACTACTTGAATCAAATCTAGGACCGTTATACCTGGCATCCTATATATACATACAATTAATCATTACATCAGCCTGGCTCTCTTATTATGTAAAAAAAATCTTTACGGTTCCAAAAAACAACTATGTCTTCAAAATACAAACAATTTATATATATTCATTTGCTGTCCGATAATGCTACCGTCTCGAACCGCTCTTTCACAGAACCAAATATTTCCCTTTCGAAATTACTATATGTCCCCTACTATGCAATATAGCCAGTTTCTGCAGAATAAACACGTAGTAATATGTTGTTTTATGGTCCCATAAACCAATCAACAATAAAAGTATCAACTGAAACACTGATTGTTAATCGTTAACGTTGACTTCTCACCGGGGTGCATTAATTACCGCTACACGTGGCAAACATACCATAAAGATCGTCTGCGATATGATTAGTTGATGTTACTGTGGTATGACAATGTATATACTGACCCATAATTATCAATAAAATTTATATACAATATCTTTTATATCATAAATCGACGATTTACACCTCTAATCAAACTGGTATTCGTTATTAAGAATTGTGACCGAAAAAAAACCTTTTAACTGTTCAATGTTGAAGAAATATTAAATATGAAACTTAATAATGTGGAATACTTACATTATAAATCTAAACAATTAGTAGAAATTATGTAGTCAACAATTTTTATCTTTATTTAGCACTTTGGATGTTGACTGACAGTCATGTGTTTGGTATAATTAGTAAAATCAAGATACGATAAAATATAAATTTTAACATACTTGGACATATACAAAACTATGCTTAAGTTTAAACATCATTGAATATTAATTTACTGAACAAAGAAAATATTGAGCAATAGTTATTAGTTATTTTAAAGTGTTAATAAAAGCAGTAAATTTATAGTTGAAAGATGGTGTGTCTAACTAATGTGTTCAACACCTTTGGTATAAGATATGTACATGTGCAGCTTCTTTACTTTTATGTAACTCCTACATATAGGTATTAATATATCATTTAATTGTTAATCTTAATCATGCACTCATTTTATTTTTTGTGTTTGCTTATATTCGTGTAAATTTGCAGTCAATTATAAAGTATTATGACATAATCTGATATCGGGTATATGTACGCCAATGATCAACTTGCTACTTTTACTCTTTCGAGAGACAGGAGGATAATTCTGTTGAATGTTACGAATTTAAAAACATTCATATAATCTGTCACATTATGTTTTACTTGCCAAGATATCGCTAGTTGTCTGTGTATGTACCAATTTTCAGTTTAGTTTTAAATAAATAATAACAACTTTCATAGGATTTTGTGTATTAAATCACATGCATGCAAAACATTAATTAGTGGCTTTTAACATAATGTGTGAAAAAACTTAATTATTGACTCAATAATATCAGGTTGGCGAATTAGTATTGACTTTTCCTATATGTGTTCTGCTTGGCGAATTAAGATATAGTCCTCGGAAGTAGATAATATTTCTAGCGCATATCATGCTAAACTGGTTCCCGTTCCATGATGCAGTGCACCAAAGGAACAGGTACGGTCTAAATTTTCCAGCGTTTTGATTGGTCAATCCGTTTTAGCTATTTCATTGGTTGCTGTTCATTCGAGAAATATCGGGGATTTCCGTACATCTGATAATGTACGCGGAGATGTTAGTGTTAATGTTTGAATAAAAAATATAGATACTAGAAGTTATTATGTGAATATTCGTTACAGTATAGTCATATAACATATCAAAGATACATTTCTTGAAAATATCAATTAATGCCTTGATTTATTTTTTTATTGTTTAAATGATTTTCTTTTTTTTAAAAAGCATATGTATAAATATATAATATGCATAGTTCGGTCTAATATGTATTTTTCCTTTAAAACATATTTTTCTTTATTTACAATTAAAATATATATCTTATATACAAAATGTTTATCAGTATATATGTCAAGTGTCGTTTTAAGTAATTCTTTTGTTACTTAATTATTTTTCGTTAACATCTGACTTCACAGAACTAAATTAGGAGTAATTAAGATTATGATCTATGCTGTATATTGTAAATTTAACATGGTATCAGGCACAAATGCTAAAGAATATATTGACCCCCTTCGGTGAAAGGATCCATAAAATATTTCTCCCTTATAAGGGTCCAGGAAGTGAGACGGTCGTGTTACGTAATATTGCATAACAACTTCTTAATTGGCTACTTATCTTGATTTTATCAATGCATGTATTGAAATTGAGACAATGATATGTACTGGTCAATTGATGAGCAACTATACTGTTTGCATTAATTAATTTTAAAACACGTAGTCCAGAATCAGATTGGGCACGACTTTTAAATTTATTATTGGCATCGCATATTTATATGAATTTTATAAGAATATATAAGATCAGGTTGTAACACTCAAAAAGTTGCAATTGTGTCCGGTGATTAATGTTTTTTGACAGTTCAACGAATAATAATAATAATTATAAAAATCTACATAAGTGAAAAAAAAATTACCACACCCACCGTGATCGAGTACTCGATTTTAAAAATATTTTTTTAAGGGTCGGTATTCTATTTCAAAATACATTTAAGTATACGTTGTGTGTATTTAAATGCTACTTAATTAAGTGTTCCAACGACCAAGATCAGAAAATAACTATCCAGTTCCCTAATCTTTATCTATTATTTAAATTACGCGCGAAATGTGCATCGATAATGCAAAGTCTCGCGAGATCCCCCGGGCAGAATACTGCCCGGATTCCAATCGAAATTGACCAATCAGCGTCCTGGAAATTTTAGGCCGTACCTGTTGGCTTTGTACACACAAGTCAACGGGAACCAGTTTAATATCATGCCTACAAGAACGACAATCTTCCAAGGGAGACTACCTAGTTATGGGAAAGGGCCATATCAGTAGGTATATAATGCCCACAAATCAGTGAATATTGTCAATAAACTGGTAAATTATGTCCATGAGTCAGTAAATAATGTCTATATATCAGTAGATTTTGTTCATGAATCAGTTAATCTTCTCAACAAATCAGTGCATCTTGTCCACAAATCAGTAAATCTTGTCCACAAATCAGTAAGTTGTATCTATAAATCAGTGAATTGTGTCTATAAATCATTAAATTGTGTCTATAAATCAGTAAATTGTGTCTATAAATCAGTACATTGTGTCTATAAATCAGAAAAAGCGGTCTATAAATCAGTAAATATTGTCCATGCATCAGTAAATATTGTCCATAAATCAGTAAATATGGTCAATCAATCAGTTAATTTTGTCTACAAATAAGAAAATACTGTCTATAAATCAGCAATTATTGTCCATAAATCAGTACTTATTGTCCATAAATCAGTAGATACTGTCCATAAATCAGTAAATAATGTTCTATAAATCAGTAAATCTTATTTATATTTTGGAGGTGCAAATTACCAAATTTTTCATACTTTCCATTTACAGTCAAACCTATGTTAGTGGCCAACTCAAAATAAAGACACATGTGTATAAAGGCCAATCTTAAAAGAAGTGATTGATAATTTAGAACAAAATGACCTCCAAATAAAAACCACTAATCCTGTCTCTAAATGTCACATTATGTCTTTACCAAGGATCTCCTTTGTTCACAAGTTTGACTGTTGGTGATAGGCACTTAAAAAAAGTTGTAAATGTCTGTCAGCTGACCTGAAACACAATACATTTTGCTGATCTTACCTATAGGTTTAGAAAACTGCACTAAAGCTTTGTTGATTTCTCTATGTATGAATACTGCCTCAGTGTAAACGTTAAGGCGTCCCTCCAAGAAATTGATAAGTAAATCTTCGGGTATATCTTCGGCAAAGCCCGACAACACTATCTCCTTGGGGCTCAATTCTACTGTTCTGAGAATCAGGGTGCAATTTTCAATCTCATGTTTTCGATGAAGAACTGTGTCGACCACTAAAACAAGTGAAAATAATGATCAATGTCTCATTTGTTACCTTGAATTAGTTAGTTTAGAAGACACAGTCAAATAATATATGCAAATTTTTGAAAGGTTGATCGATCAATACTTCAAACTTTTATTTACTCAATTCATGTTTTTACATGACAATAAGAGCAATATAAAACATAGTATTAACAAACTGAAACAAGGTATAAATGTACAAAAGTGTTATAGTTAATTTAATGTTTTAAATAATAAAATACAGTAAGGCCGTGGTTGCTACCAAGAAAGAAAGTTTATCACAAATTATTGAAAAATGCATCGGAAAAAAATTATTCTAAATACATGATGCTATTTCCAAAATGTTGTGGGAGAAGTATCATTACTAAAAAACAAAATGAAATGTTTTACATGATTATCGAAAAGGATCTAGTGCATGAAATCTTTTTAGAATTGCAGCACAATTAATAAACTATGAGATCTATAAGATTTTGCTCAGATGGTAGACAGATTATAGTCATCTCTTAAGTAAAAGTACATAACTATGTTTCCAACATATTTGCCTATAATGTAGCTTTTTGCCTATCTTTAAATGCTTGTCATGTATGTATGTATGTTTTATTATGTAAATATTGTTAACCAAGATACTTACATTATTAGACCAATTTTAATATACAAAATGAAGTTGATAAAGAAGATATTGGCAATTAGATGCACAATTAGAATGAATCGACCAAACTACTGCCTAATGTCTTTGGCAAAGGCTTTGATGCATCACAGTTTATTTTTCAGATTGAAGTCGAATATGTGATATATTAGCAATACCTGTCTGATCTTCAAATTGGAGGTAAAGGCATCCAATTTCCTTTTCAAGTTTGTACATTTGAACAGGACCTCCACCAGAACGTCTTGTGTTTTCAAAATAATAACGTAATGATTCTTCAGAACTCAATTCACTAAAACCTGTCACCTGATGTATAAATAGATGTTAAAAAAGTTAACGGTTCTCAGATTATTGTAGTGTCACCCCTATTGAAAGGGTCAGTCAAAATGGTTTTACCTTTATTTAACAAGCTGGTGGCTCATCAACTGACCACACCAGTTCTAAGAAGAAAGGTCCTGCCAAATTACAGTCTCTAAATCTCGAAAATGTTAGTTTCTTTTATCTTATTGATTTTTTTATCATTTTTGGCCAATTCGCCAGCCATGGTCATTTCGAGGCAGCCAACAGAGAGTGGAAGATGTCAGTTTCTTTTATCTTATTGATTTTTTATCTTTTTTGGCCAATTCGCCAGCTATGGTTATTTCAAGGCAGCCAACAGAGAGTGGAAGATGTCAGTTTCTTTTATCTTATTGATTTTTTATCTTTTTTGGCCAATTCGCCAGCTATGGTTATTTCGAGGCAGCCAACAGAGAGTGGAAGATGTCAGTTTCTTTTATCTTATTGATTTTTTATCTTTTTTGGCCAATTCGCCAGCTATGGTTATTTCAAGGCAGCCAACAGAGAGTGGAAGATGTCAGTTTCTTTTATCTTATTGATTTTTTATCTTTTTTGGCCAATTCGCCAGCTATGGTTATTTCGAGGCAGCCAACAGAGAGTGGAAGATGTCAGTTTCTTTTATCTTATTGATTTTTTATCTTTTTTGGCCAATTCGCCAGCTATGGTTATTTCGAGGCAGCCAACAGAGAGTGATAGATACAGTAGAACCTGGCATTTATATCCCTACTATTATTTTGAATGGGTTTTCCTGTTTCGTTATAAAGCACCGAATATACATGCCTCACCCTTTTCCAGTAATTTTCTTAACACAGTATTTGGCTAGATAGTTGGGATCAGGGGACACTAAAAAAGCGTCCCAGAAATGTCCCAGAAATATCAGAGGCAGATCTGAGAATCAAACCCACAAGCTTTTGTTCAGTAGTCCAGCACCTTACCACTGGACCATGGACTGATCCAGTCTCCATGGTCTCATTGATAAATACTAAAATTACCTTAATGGTATCATGTGTAGTTTTGCACTTTGTGCCATTTTTGTCTGGTTTTTCTATTGGTTGCTTTTTTAGCTTCATGATTTTGTTGATGTCTCCATCAAATAGTTCTATGTTTAATGTCTGACCATCAATATCACATGGTTGTGCACTGTGTGTTTTCATGACAACCAGAGCATCTAAAAATATATTTTGAAACATTGTTTAGTTAACAGCCTGTTGTCACCAGTATTTTTAGATATATACCAATGAGCACTGAACTTAACCAGTTGTCCTGATCTTCCTGGATTCTATACCAGTACTTACCGTGTTCTACGCATGTAACTGTCAACTTCTTCACATGAATGATCAGCAGTGAATTACAACTGACTTATGTTATACAAACTATATCGACAGAAAATATGGGAGCTTATTTTATCATTTTTATTCTAACCGCAAAAAAAATTATGTGTATTATAATTATTAAAAAGTTAGGTTGGAATCTGAGAGTTCACTTGAGACAGCCAATTGCATTGCATTATAAAATGATGTATGGGTAGAAATTTTCTTATACATTCAAACTGTCAACGTCATCAGGCTTAAAATGTCTCACCTGCAGCATCCTCAAAAGTAACTACCGCCCAGTTCTCTTCCATGTTAAGATCAACATCTTCTACACATAGTTCACGTCCAAATTTTCCTCGACTTTCAAAATAATACATGAAAGTTTCACTTGAGACATTGTCAGGAAAGTCTTGAACCAATAACCATCTATGTCGACCTGAAAAAGTAAGATATCACATAATTATACATGTATTCATTCTATATAAATGGTTACTGTGGCAACAAAAATAACATCACAGATTATGAATTTATTGGAATGTGATAAAAAAGTAATTCGATTCCAGGAGCGTTCTTTAATGAAAACAAGTAAGAATTCGATTAGAATTCTCATAATTATGATACAAAACTTGTGTTTAGAAAGCTGTTAAATATTTGCATGCATGTGTAAAAATTATACAATGTCTTAATTATTTCTCAGTAAAAATGTTTTTAACAATGACAATTTTAAAGATGTAAGTCCTTGACAATGAGGGAGGTTGTGACATGAGAGAATTAATTTATTGTTTTCACAAAATTGATATACTTCAACATTTCATATCAATTTCACACTTAGTCAAAGTTACTTAATTTTTAGCATCTAAAAATGTATACATAACACGAAAAATAATTCTTGAATTTTACCAGTTTTGAAAGGTGTGACCAATAAAAAAAAACCAATGTATTATAATGAAAATGTCCTACCTTTTCTTGGACGAGGAGTTGGTACAGGTCTCCCTGTTGCCATGGTTACCTTATAAAATTACTAAGCATCCACTTTAACTGAAAGATTAAAACAAAATTAATAAATTTCAGTTTACATTGTTACATTAAAAAAATCAAAATGTGCAAATAAGTCAGAGGCAAATAAGTCATAAATCTCCGCACCCCCCCCCCCCCCCCCCCCATCTTGAGGGACGGGGACACCAACCACCCAGCCGCCCAAATGTAAAATTGCTTCCCCAGGCGCCTCTGAAAATGTATTCCTAAGGTTTTTCTTTTTCAATCATGTATACATGTTTGCATTTATACATATCTATAGTAAATAATTTGTTATTCACAAATTTGCGGGGGGGGTGGGGGTAATTTTAGAAAATATTTAGACAACACTAGGAGGAGGAGAAGGAGAAATCTTCAATCAATTTTATTTATTTTGATTAATACAATTACATCCAAAATAATTGCTACCCCCCCCCCCCCCCAAACTTGATGTTAAAATGTTAAATTATCAGCCCCTCAGACCTTTAATTAAACATGATTAACAACAGGCAATGAAAATCTCCTCAAAAACAATCCTGTTATACAATTCAATGGTTATTTTTTTAAACAAAATTCTAGGACATTAAAAGACAATTAACTTGTAGTTGAAAAACGAAAGTTCAGAAAACAAATACAGATATTCCTAATGGCTTATTTTCTACATACAACCTTAGATTCATTGATCATATACGGCAACGATTAATCACTGGTTTTGCAATTACAAGATTTTTTACCAAAGAATGTTTCAATATTGACATCGTAATTAATCATTCAAACCGAAAGTAGACTCGTTTTTATCAAAATAAGTATTTTTCTTGTCATTTATTACATCGAATGGATGAATGTATGACTGAATAATGCTAAGACAAAAACATGATCAAATATGTTATTCTATCATACTGAGTAATGAAGGTTAATTTTCTCAAGAAATGACATTTTTGAAAACGAAAGTAGGCCTACTTGGAAAACCAAAAAGGCATTGAATGTAAAAATTAAAATAATAATCATAACACAGAATAAACATGAACATATTATCAATACCATTTGAAAATAGATATTAAACTAATAAACTATCTGCAGAAATAAGACGAAAATAAGAAAATCTCATTTCTTCTCAGCTGATAACTTTAAATTTATCCACTTCCTACTGTCCTATATATCGTATACCGTCATATCTATATATACTTTATACTTATCGCTTAATCTACATGCTATTTGAGTTTAAATGCCTCTAACATGAAATAGATTCATACAATTTAAATGATATTTGAAATATGACAAGTGACTTACCCTGATTTATAGACAGATGCATATCTGTACAGTTCATTTTCGGAGGATGGAAATCAAAAGACTTACTAATTAATATCCGTCATACTCCGTCAACATTCGGACATCACGTACTCAGATAACGCCCAGTTTTATAAATGACGACTGAACCACGAGCTGATCAACGGTCCATCAGACCTGTCACATATGGTGCATTTACAATCGATTTATCCGTGTAAGTAACAACAAATTAACATAATAAGATATAAGCTAGTATCATTAAGTCTAGATATAGTTCTTGCAGAATCTGAGAGGTCTTATAATGCAATTTTATATCAATCTGATTAAAATCATATCCTCAAACCCGCTACGCTATGAGGAAGATCGAATACTTTAGTCAGATTGCAATTATATGGGCTTGGCACTTAATTCATACCGTATCAAGGCTGTATCTTTGCATACGTCATTTTCACCTCCAGCATTCGATAGAAAACAGTTAGCGCATCTCATCGTTTATAAATGTATACTTATCACATTTAAAGTGCAATAGATCCACATTCAAAGCTGTACTAGAAAAAATGTAAGTGTATGTGTTTATTAATTATACCAATCGTGAATACGCAGATCATAAATGCTGTGGAAATTTGTTTTATTTTCAGTTTCGGTTTCGGCATTAATACAGCACGTATTGTAATTTGTCTGCTGAAAAATTAAGACACTTAATTACTAATTACCCTAGAAAGGTGGCTAAATACCTGGTCAATGCTTATATTGTATCAAACGAAGAAACTCTACCTATATCTGAGTGAATTGATCTGTCTTCTGAATTTATATAATTGTCTATAAATTACCTGCCTGTTTAATATTTTACTGTTTCATATTTGCAAATATTTATTTAATTTCATAAATATAACAATGTTCGCCCTGTACATAATTGATCGTGCAAATGACTCATTATAAATGTACAATTAACCAATTCAGTCTATGTATCTGTTAACTCATTTATTTATTTATTTATTTATTTATTATATATTCCATGTTGTTATAACTACTAATAGTTTAATTGTGACTTATACGCGTTTGTCCATTAGGCCGTTGTATTTATTGTTTTATACCTATGTTGCATATGTTTACACAGGTCACTTTAATAAAAAATATACAATATACATACTTACTTACTTACTTATACGATTCGATTCCCGTCATAATTAGATTTGATCATAATAAATTATTAGTAAAATCTTTTACTTAGACCAGGGATTCTATATAACATGTAAAATATCATCACTGCACAGACACAAAAAACTTCAAACCTGACCTCCTACTGTCATTTAATGTGCGCTTTATTAATTATTCATTTCACAGTGTTTGCTAAACTTCTTCCTATTTATGATAGTTGGTACTAGATAATCAAACGAAATGTTCGCATTTAAATACTTGGTATTAATAATTCTTTAGTACATGGGTCGGTTACTCACTTGTAAAATTGAATATTTAAACGAAGCGTTTGTTGAATTCTCATAAAACAAATATTGAATAATTTGTTTCTTTTTTGCGTCACAGTTGCTCCATAGAGACTGTTCATATTTTGTTTGGCTGTTAAACAAGTAGTAACTTACCTTTATCGTTTGTTTATAAGTTGGGAAGATAGTTTATTCCAAAATTTAGAATGCATTTCAATGATATCTTGCAGGTGCAATACTTGAAAACACGAGACGCGCATTTATTTTTTCCTACAATGTACATGTATAATATCATTTGAGTCTAATAAGTTCATAATTTGCGTAAGACAAACGTCCATTCGACAGCTTTAGCAAATTTCAAAGCCGCCCCAGAGGCGGGAGATAAGACACCGACACTTATTTAATCAAAATTTCCCGACCCGCATCCATCGCTTTTGGATGGGTTAATTTTGTCTATACAAGTGCCTGTGAGTAAGATCCGGGAAAAAAACTATTCGAAAAAGGGCAGGGATGTAAACGCCCCGTCCCTGCCCTTTTTCGAATAGTTTTTTTCCTAGTTATTTATCGTGCCTTGAGTAAAGCTCCGATACACACCGAGCTCTTTCCCTGTGATTTTCTAGACACAGTACTTCCGGTGGTTGGAAAAAGCGTCCCTGAGAAATTCGGAGCTGAGAATCTTTCGTTCGGTAGTCCAACGCGTTACCGCTCGACATACGAAACTTATAACGAACAAACGATTTATACCCATGTAAAGGTATTGTCCACAGCGTCATTTATGTTGATAAAAGGTCAAATTTGGTACATTTGTGCTTGATATTATGTTTTAAAAACATTTCTATTACAATATTTGTACGGCTGACTACTTTTGAACCGACCCTCCGAGCTTTTATACATTAATTATAAGGTGTTTACTACAGAATCAAGTAATTAAGTGCTCGCTAAGTGAAGTAATTGGTAATAAACTTGAAGGACTATCATCAAAAAATTCATTTTGTGCGAAAATGATCAGCAAAAATGTTTTCATTAAACTGTTGTTGTGTACTTCTTGTTTAATACAATTTGGTAAGTTTTTTTAAAGCAAATTAAGCGTATGATAATTTCTATAATGAGTTTCAAGATACGCAAAATGACCGTATAATATTTAGAAATGTTAATTGCTTTCCCTAAGGATACGGGTTTACTAAAGGGAGATGATTTCATTGGATTCCTTAGAATACATTGTTTTCATTTTCAACTCGTTCCAATTTATAAAAATAACACAAGGCGGAATATAAAGCACACTGTTAAAAGTTTAGATATCTGCAAGGGCAAATCTTGGATAAACTGGCGGTTTTTAAACTTTAATTTTGTATTGCACCTTGGTTAACCGGCTCGGACTTTTTTTGGATCAAATCAGCGTCCCCAGATTATTTTTGATCGAGCGAAGGGCTTTTACTGATTAATTTCTTAAAAGCAATGGACAAACATCCTGATTCAGGCGCAAAAACACGTAAGAACTTTACAATTTCTGTACCACGGAACTTTTACATGTCTGTTCTTTCCATACATTCAAAATAATCAACAATTTCTTCTAGATTTATTCTTTACATAAAAAAAGTCTGAAGTTTCTCAAGTGAAAGTGCATCAACATTTACCTGAAATTACTAAGAAAGTACACCGATTTTTCAGACTTCATGCTTGTTTATTGCTCTAAAATATATGTATAGTACATTGCCAAGGTGTTTTAGTCAAACGTGGGTCTGTCAGATATCAAATTATCAGTTTTTTAACGATCCAAAGGAACTGATCATAACTAGTCCGTTTCCATGATCACTAGAAGTCCTTCGCTGCTAATTAGTTTGCTAATTGTGACTGGATAAATACCCGATAAGTAACCTTTGGTAAATTGTTATTATTCAGTTCAGTAACGATATCGATTGAAAAACATGAAAACTTTGTAAAAATTGACATTTTATTCCTTTACTCCACAGTATCGCCCAATCTTGCGAGGGAAAATGCAATTTGATTACATTTGTGCATAAACTCTGTTCTCTGTGATGTTGATTTAACATTATTTTCTTGTTAATATACATTTGTGCTGTTCCGTCGCGCATAAATAGTTAAAATAAAATAAGTAGAACATATAAAATATCAAATATTTTGAACACACCAGAACTTCATATTCATTAAAAGTCCTTTGCTCGATCAAAAATAGTCTGGGAACGCTGTTTTGATCCAAAAAAGTCCGAGCCGGTTAACCACCGTGTATTGGTAAACCTTTCAGACTTTTATCTTTATCCGTTGACAATATTTAGATTCCCGAAACAATCAAACAATAATATACATGTACACTTATAACACTATCCAAATTTGTTACTCCAAAATATTATTTGTTCTAAGTATTTAGGTGCATAAAATATTATACTTTATGCATATTTTATAACGGATTACCTCTTTTACCTCTAATTTAGCTGAAATTTTTTCGGAAGCTTGTTCTGGAACGGAAGTTGTTCATCGGTTTATACAGTATAAACCTGACTCGGACGCCTGCAAGACAACTCAATATTTTGTGGGGCTCGCAGATTGTACCAATGCGTTGGATGGCGTGTCTGTCTTCGCGGTTATCCACATTATACTTGTATGCCTCAAATACACCTGTCCAGTAACCTTGACTCCTGACTCGATGTCAGCCACGTACATGCTTCTTTGTCCCTCAGGTAAACTACGTCATACATTTTTTTTTGTTTTTCTATGTCTATATATGACGAAAACGTCCCTTTAATACGACAATGAGACGAGAACGTCGATACAAAGGTTTATACTTGACCGCGCGTATCCAATGACGCTATGTAAACAATAATTTATTTCCGGGTTTAACATTCGCTGTTTTGCGTGCTTTATATGAAGAAACCGCACCAAAATTGTATGTTTACCAAATAATTGATAATTTTTTATTGCATTTTTAACCTGACTTCGTGAAAGACTCAGTTTGCTCGCTTTAAACCAAGTTTAAATACGAGTCGTCTGCCGGTCCTTTTTTGCCGCGCTAATCTGACTTTATATATTTGTTTGCTATATGATGATGTGCAATGGTCAGAATTGGTGATCTTCTTCAATCTATAATACTAGTAGCCAGAAATATGTTTGTACATAATAAGTGTGTCTTATAATGACATGTTCATTGCTTCTGGAAGTAAAGCGTGTTTACCGTGTTCCGACAAATACTTGTGCTCCAATCTGACACATTGCTTTAAATTACTATTACGTAAAATGTCACGAAATAACTTGCAATTACATGTATATTTAGATAATGAACGTTTCAATGAAATGAATTGCACACCATAAGCGAAAGTTAGAGACTAATTTGTCCAGTTCGCAATTAACACATACCAATAGACAAAAATATAACTTCAGACGTAATGTTCGACAATTGCTTAAGACGACTTCCGGAAAGAATGACTTAGATGCCTCAATATCGAGTCAATGTTGTCCTCATTTTACATAGAGAATAAACGTTATCTCTTTTTAGTCTTAGGCTTGGCTGATCGATCGAAAAGAAATAAACTCATCTGTTGAAAAAAGTATTCAACACCCCAAAAACCATGTGTTTCGCAATGCTTACTTAGTATTTGGCGAGCTCTCAGCTGCTCTTATGAGAACATTTAATAACAAGCTTTTATAAGAACATTTAAGGTGCTCCTGGTTCCAATTCCAGCTTGTGACACCACAAATCAGATTGCAGAACTTCAAGGATATGTTGTATCAACATCAGAAACACCAACTTCTATCACAACATCATCAGAAAATGAGTGCATACATGAGTGTGCTTTGTCAACAGCAAATGGGTTATCATGTACGATGAACTACCATCGACCCACAAGTTCTTGCTCTTTGTATACAAGCTGCTCCGGTGGAATCTGCAACATGGCGACTGACAGCAGCTCAGACTACAGAACAACACGATCAATGTGCACCTATCCAGGTATGGAGTTAATTTTGACCATAAAAATAATAATTTAAATTTCTTCCTCATATTCTAGGAAGTCATGTTTAAGCCGCATTCCAAAATGAGGCAAATATTGAACATTTTTTGAATAACATAAAAATTTTTAATCTAAAAAGCGAGGAAAGGATATTTTTTTCATATTTTCTATATACATGTAACATATCTAGCACACCGCATCTCCTTCATAAAATCAAACATTAATCGCAACTTGCAAAAGCCGTGGTGTCGTAATTATTCGTGGTCGACAAAGATTGATACGCGGATAATGACCTTGCTACGAGTAATATGACAATAACCACGTGTTCACGTGGTATTCAAGTTAAATAAAACATGATTTAATTTAAGACCACACAAATCTATTAAATTAGGTTTCGATGGC
The DNA here is from genome assembly GCA_964023205.1 of Lutraria lutraria. Classification (NCBI taxonomy): domain Eukaryota; kingdom Metazoa; phylum Mollusca; class Bivalvia; order Venerida; family Mactridae; genus Lutraria; species Lutraria lutraria. The sequence goes on from OZ026841.1 coordinate 21,033,504, forward strand.
CCCGCAGAATATCAAGATTTACGCAAGATGTCTTTTTTTAAATGAAAGACATCCAATGTAAATCTTCTGTTTGATATTAAAGTTTGATATAGTGAATAAATCATAATGTTATAATGAATATCATACATTTTGTGAATAGCCTTCTTAAATATGCACCTTCATTGTTTGGAAACTGAACGATGTTACAGCTTTCCATGGCCGTTACTCGCTCGGCACGCACGAATTTTTATGCAGACTTAATTACAATGTACTACATTTGTCTACATTCGCCATACAATCGTTTCCGTTTCATGATGCAGTGCAAGTCTATGTTAGTTCAGTCTCCATGGGAACCTTCAGTACTTTGATATATTATGTTAGACAAAGTAGTCGTGTTAACAGTTACCCAATCTTTTTGAATGTTATAAGTTTCTGCCGGCAAAATCCGACGTTCGAAAATATTTGAAAAAAAGTAGAAAAGAACAGTTTTCAACATACCTACCCTAAATGTTCTGGTGAAGTAACAATGGCCATGAATATCTTTTCAAGCCTTAATAATAGTTAAATAAGTGAAGGTGAATACAAGTTTAATATAAATAAGGATATCAACAAGTTTAGATTCCAAACGTCAATTAATATCCGATTTGTTATGTACACGTGGATCAAACCACAGCTTCCTAACATGTGACATATATCTGGTCCTGGAAAAGAGCAGAACTCACATGACCAACCACACGACCATGTACGTTCATTTAAATAATATCTAAACCCATTCTCTATTTCAGAATGTGACTGCAATCTTCTAAGTACAACTACGGGTGTCCAGGTATCATCATGTAGTCCTGCCCAACCGGGCAAAGTGCCTGATTACGCGTGTTCAGACTTTTACTCCGAGGCTACACCCGCAACCACAGTGTGTTTAGAGGACGGTAGTTGGAGGGGATATGCATTGACATGTAATGAATCGTTCTGCACAGATCCTCTGTCACCTGATAATGGAACCGTAACTTCTGACGGGCAGACAGCGAATTATTCCTGCGATGAAGGCTTTGAGCTTCAAGGCGCTACTTCCAGAACATGTTATTGGTCTAACGGTCCATTCTGGAGTGGGTCTGATTCATTGTGCGTACCAGTGCAGTGCCCTAGCACCATTGTTGTTCTTAATGGTAACGCGGTGGTTAATTCAATATCAGTTGATTCAGAAGCCTATTATTTCTGTGATAGCGGTTATTTAATGAATGGTACAAACACCACAGTATGTCTTGTAACAGGAAGCTGGAGCATAGGGCCACCTGAATGTATTGATAAAGGTATGTATGTACATCATTTCTAAAAAGGTTCAGGTCTGTGGGCAAGTTTTTTTATTACAGTAAAATACAATTATACATTTTTGGACTCGGATAGAGTAAAGAATCAGGTGCGATGAAATACGCAGTTAATCTTTAGATTTATAATCGGTCACCTAGTTTTTGAATACTAGTATATTCAAAATATTTCAGTCACCGAAAGGCCTGCTTTATATATGAATTTTTAAACGTGATTATATTGTGGAAAAATGAAGCTTGAATTAGATTAAAATGGACGCTAAATCTTAAAGTAAGTAATATATAAAGAGTGATAATCCTGTCCACTAAACATTAAGAATGGACCATGATGACCTGTTGTAACAGGTGAGTAGTGTCTTTGCCCCCCCCCCCCCCCCCCTAACTGGCGTTTCTTTCTTTCATCATGTCAATATGGTTATAATGAAATATGTATAGTTCGGTTCCCTAGGAAAAACTAGTAACTATAGACCACCACAATTATGTCAGTCGTAAAAACTCCCAAAGTGAAACCAGGTAACGTTTATGATTGCTTACCACGTCTAACCAGTAACCACCCATCTCGTTTAGATAAAGTAGCTCTCGTCACATCGTAAGCTTCGACTGTAATATTGCATATAAACATTCATTTCATGTATTTATCACATATCCGTGCCGTTTTGGCCGTGCCGTAAAAACGATATTGCACGGCCGTGCATATATTATAGAGAATACATGGTTGGTGCCGGAGATGGATAAGGTTTATCCGGTGAGTGAGATAGCGTATCTTGGCGTATCTTGGCGAGCTTTAGCGAGCCAAGATTTGCTTTCGCAGCGAACCGGATAAACCTTCTCCATCTCCAACACCAACCATGTATTCGATTTATCCTGCTATTCTCATTAAGTTTAGTACATTACTACATTTTTTACTGAAATCCGTTCTTTTTCGCTAAATTATATGTGACGTAACGTGCACTAATGTATTTTCGTTTGTGACGTCACTTATTATGACACCATACGGAGCTTTACACCCTTTAAAATGGAAACAAAGCATTTAAGGTTTAATATTTAATACTCAAAATAGCATTAATGCAGTTCACATATGACAACAAGTATAAAAATCTCTATTTTAGCTTTAACAGAGCGTGGGAATCTTAAAATGATTTGTATTTTGATCACGTGACGCACTGACGGGAGATAGATAAGTTTATCCTGCAGGGCTATCTCCTGCACCTAATGAGCGTGATAGCAGGGTAAAATTGTTGATGTGATATGTCACAAAGTGACGTCATTCATGAACTTGATGAAGCATATTATAGTCGTTGATTGTTACATGTTTTTCAAAATGATAACTTCACAGGAGTAATGTTGGATTGATTTTAACAATTTGAGTAAGCATTTTTGTGCTTCTGTCTTATTACGCATGTGTCATTAGTAGCAATGTGAAACAGGTATGTTGGTTTTCGCCGTATTTTTAGGGTATGTGATAAAAAGAATATTATATTTGTGTTGATTCGGTCTTGAATGTATTGAACTCGTGGAATAAAACAGTATGAAGCTCGTCAGAGGCTCGCTTCATACTGTTTTATTCAACTCGTTCAATAAATTCAATACGGAATCCATACTCATTTAATATCCTCTATATATGATGAGTGTTCTATAAACAAAGCAGTGATGTAATTTTGGGCCTCAATGGCCGAATGGTTATTGCCTCTGACTAGTAATCACTACTAAGTCTTGTGAGGTCGGAAGAAACATTGGGAGCAGATTTATTTTTCTTGTGAGGTTGCTATCCAGTCAGTTTACCGGAGTTCTGTGGTTTTGCACAGTTGTACGCCTTTGGTATGTTCAACCATTGTAACTAGTAAAGCCGCTTATTGGTCCCGGTTGTTGGTCTGACGCTACCTCCCAGAAAGTAATGCTATTCATATTGCTCTTTTAGCAACATTAAACTTGCTGGATTGCCCTGGTCAAGAAGTTATACATCGGTTCAATGGGTACGCTCCAGATGATGATAGTTGCTTGACAGCACTAACAAATACATCTCTGGAAGGTTGTATTAATAGAACGTTCGAACTCACAGTGTTTGCTGCAATTTCTACTGTGACACTGGACTGCCAGACGTACGCCTGTCCTGTTAATTTAGTTGCAAGTTCGTTGCTTGATACATATACACTAACGTGTTCTTCAGGTATGTATCATTCCCCTATTTCTTATAATTTTATTGACAAATAACAGACAATGTCTGATAATACATTATTACTTTTAAAGTATGTCATAGCTTACTTGCAATTACAGTATATGCTGAAACACGAGTGTCTGCTAGATTTGGTCAAATAATTTTTCTGTATTCTATGGAATTGATTACAAAATCACAAAGTCGTGAAAATGTATCCGAGCAGAATAAATACGTCGGTATGCATTTCAGAATGTAACACAACCAGTCCTATGACGGAATTACAAGGTTTCGTTGTTTCTGTCGAAGAAACGCCAACAACTAACTTTATATCGACTGAAAATGAATGTATAAACAAATGTGCCACGTCAACATCGAATGGAACGCTATCATGTACCATGAGTTATCATTTACCAACGTACAATTGCTCTTTGTATACTGCTTGCCTCGGTGGAATCTGCAACATGACTTCATCTAACAGCACGGATTTTAGAACAATACGGTTCATGTGCGCATATCCAGGTATGGCATTATTACAAATTGTATAGGTGTTTTATATTTAATATGCAAGTCGTGTTTCTAATTATCCGATCGATTCTATTTTTGTGACGACGAAAACGCTTACCAAAATCGAAAAAAAAATATAGAAGTGAAAATGAATTCTCTATATAAACTTCCCGTTTCGAAGTTATTGATTTTTTAAGCGCCGTCGCATATGACAAATTCACACGTTATCCCGGCTTTGTAAAATTTCAAGATTGTATGGTTATTTGTTTAAATGAACTAACACTAGAATCTAGACGTTCTTTTTCTATGTAAACGTGCTTTAAATTTGCTGTGTCACATAAGATTGACGTCAGTAAACAATAAACGGCAAACTATCTGATAATAACTCTGTTCAAACAAAGAAGATTCGCTGTTTATTAAACATTTCGGCTACCGCCTTTATCTATATTAGTTATAAACTACATGCTCCCAGTTTTACATAAATATTCCTTTGAAATGTTTGTTGTATTTTTATGTCAATGACGTCACATTATAAATAAAAAGTTGACGTTGCAAAATAACGCGCCAAAAGTTCTCACAACGTCAAAAAATTGTGTAAATCAAGAATATTGTAATATACACTAAAACAGCGTTTGTCGTCTTATTCCTTATAAATAAATACTCTGGAAGATTTGTTATCCATGTAATTAAACTAAATGAACGTTAAACTTTGTTGCTTTATGTAATTTACGTGATATAGAAGAGGAACATCACTTTATTTCCAACTGTCCATATTTGTTTATCAGTGTCCAAAGTGCATTTACAAGATGAAGCGTCCATAATACGAGTATTCTAGATCTAAAAAATAAACAACGAGAATATTTCTTTTTAGATAACATGCTGTATGAAATATGCATTAGCTGTTAATATGAGCATTAGGCCTACATGACCAATAGTAACTGTAGTCGATGTGCCATTAAACGACATTGAACATAAACATACACGTAATTAATTATTTCGACCTGTTTAAGTATAGTTTTGTTTCGTTTTTAAAGCAATTCTAATCACTACACACTGCTATACTTACTTATCAGTATTTGCTTGCTAACATGTTTGTTGGTATTCGTTTGTGATTTATTTGTGACGATATACTACTCACCTAAAAACTTCTACTCAGTTTTGTACTTGTCATACACAAATCGCCTCTTTGTACAAATGATAGAAGACACAGTCTATAGATACAGCCCAAATGTATACCATTCTGTTTCTTTGTCTTTTATAGAATGTGATTGCAGTCTACTTAATGTACCTACTGGCGTCGAGGCACCTTCATGTAGCTTCGCTTTACCCGGAGAAATGCCAAAGTACAACTGTTCTGAATTTTATTTTGAATCTAGTCCCGCTTTTACTGTATGTCAGGAGGATGGTACATGGAAAGAAATTCCACCAATATGTGAGCAATCTCCGTGCACAGATCCTCCCTCAATTGATAATGGAACGATAAGCGCCGACGGGGTAACAGCAAACTATACATGCTTTCCTGGATTTCGAGCACTAGGACCAACCAGTAGAAATTGCCAGTGGTCTAACGGAGTAGGCCCTAGATGGATTGGTAGTGAAACAAATTGCGAACCGGTGCAATGTCCAAAAGATATCGATGTACCAAATGGGGGCGCAATAGTTAATTCTACTTCAATTCGTTCTGAAGCTCTATATTTCTGTGATGACGGCTATACGATGAATGGAACGAATACTACTGAATGTCTGGTTTCTGGAGACTGGAACATAGGTCCTCCTCTTTGTGAACCCACAGTATGTGTTCCACCGACTGATCCAGCTCGAGGCATGGTATCCACTCCTCATGGAACAGCCAATGGCAGTATTGCGGTATATACCTGTGATACAGGATATACATTGTCACATTCGACAGAAGTAGTCTGTAGCAATAGTTTTGAATGGACACCAGAACCTCCCGTGTGTATACGAGATAGTAAGTCTGAATTTATTTTATGAATGTAAAGATCCATCTTTAAAATATGTTTGGCCGTATTCCCGTGACCGACTCACAAAAAAAATCCCGACCTTTTTGAACGATCTTGACGATGTTTTTCGTTCTCCAATCGAGCTTTTATTTTTCAGTTCTAACAAATATTATATACAAATGTTTAGATTCTTTGTTAATAAGTCGTTTCTCGTCATCGCAAACCAACAGTTTAATGGGCGAACTCATGTCTCATGTCGCGGCTGATTTAAGGCATCTTGACTGTATGTAATTATGCTTTAGTCAAAAATCGATTTTTCTCCGATTGTTCTGAAATTTTACACACTGATAGTATAGCATGTTCTTCGATTTTTGTTAGTTTTATTTTTTCTGTTTTCCGACCCGTTTCTTAGCAACGCCACGATGAATGTCATAGATGTAAAATCGACGTTGTACACGCAAAATTGGTTCAAACATACCGCTATTGTTATTTTAGATACACAATTTCAAGCTCTCTATCTGCGGAATAAGCTCATGTAAGTTTTAATAGGGTTTTGTCGTCATTATTTTCCTGGGAGACGTTAAGCACTAAAATACGTCCGTTTGTTCACCCGTAATGTTGACCCCCAACTATATTTCAGTGTATTTTTGGTAAATGGAAGTAGATTCAATCAACTAATGAATCACATGTTGATTTTGTGGAAATGTTAACAAGGACAAAATGTAAAAATAATATGTCATCGCGCATTATTTTTCACAAAATTGCAATATAGTAAAGTTCAGACATCACGAATAACGTTGAATTGTTACGTCACGTCGATTATCAGAGTCTGACGTTAAATTACAATTAATATTATTAAATGATGCAACTCATAGATAACTGATTTAACGCTGTTTAAAATAATATTGAAGATAAGTATAAGTATAGATGATAAATAAATATGTTATAAATAAAATATTGAAAAAAAGCAATTATTAACAATTTTCCGATTTTGGATGTTTATATTGAAGCAAATTAATTTCAAACTAGTCTATAAATGAATTATGTTCATATACATGTACCAGTACAAGCCCCATGTTTGCGCACCGGAATGATTTATCCCTCAGTAAAATATGGAAATGAAATCAACAATTTTATCTTATCATCTCTGACTCAAAGTTTCCGATTTTATGCATAAGTAGAATCCCATTCTTTGGATTTTGAATTTTATAAAAATAAACCAGACTAGGACGTCAAAATAGTATAATCATCTCGTTAGCAAACCATGTTCTATTTCATCTGTAATTATTTATTTATCATTTTTAATTCCAAACCGCCTTAATTATGTTATGCATATGAGTTACATCATTGTTAAGAATATTATTTGCAATAACGCCAGACTTTGACAATCGACGTGACGTAACAATTTCAACGTTATTCATGATGTCCGAACTTTACTTTATTGCAATTTTGTGAAAAATAATGCGCGATGACATATTATTTTTCCTTTTATCATTGCTTGTTAAAATCTCCACAAAATGAATATGTGATTCATTAGTTGATTGAATCTACTTCCGTTTACCAAAAGTACACCAAAACATAGTTGGGTGTCAAAATTACAGGTAAAAAACGGACGTATTTTTAGTGCTAAATGTTTCTCCAAGGAAATAATGACTGCAAACACCCATTAAAACTTACATGAGCTTATTCCGCAGATAGAGAGCTAGAAGTTTATGTATTCGAAATTACAATAGCGGTATGTTTGAGCCAATTATTTATGTAAAACGTCGATTTTACACCGCTGGCATTTGACGTTGCGTTGCTAGGAAACGGGGCGGAAAACAGAAAAAATAAAACGAACAAAATATTTATAGTGCCTTTCTGAAAATACCTATCGCTCTATCAACTTATGCAGATATTTAATGAAATAAAATTAAATAGCGGAGAATAAAATTACCTACATGTAGTTATAAATTTGATGTTCATGATTTAATTATAAGTTTGGTGTTATTTTCTTCTTACTTCCAAACTTAAATTATTTTTATTAAAAATCTGCCCGAGGGATTTTTTTATTTTTGTCTGGAATGAAGTTTGATATGTCATCAGTCGTTCTCGTAAATTTTAAGAAGATCTATCGAGCCGTTTTTATTTTATTAAAGCTTTAAATGGTAGCATTACCTTATAAAGCGCTCATTCGCTTTCAAGAACGTCGTTTCAAACACACGTCATGTTTTGATATCTATCGCATCTTTTTTACTTACTGTACACAATGATCTAAAACGATTTGCTGGAATTAAGGATTCGTTGTCTGTTAGTAACCCTAATCACATTGTCATTCTTTTCAGATAACAATAAACACATTAATTTACATTATCATTTTAGCATGCTTAATTTTGTGTACATAATAATATGCGTATATAAATAATGTGACAGAATTGCAAAACTTAGATAATTTTGATTATTTTTTCCATTTTTTTTATAAAAAACAAGGTTCCATGACTATTATTATGTTATTATTGAGATCTGTAGTTAGGTGTGTTGTTTTAATGATATGCATTCTATGTATATTTATTTTTTGGGGTAAATATCAATTATGACTTATAAAAACAGATTTACGACCCCGTTGTGATAGCGCATTTATGATATAGATTCTTAATATAAGCGAAGATGATAGCTAAAGTATGTGAAAAATACATACATAATTATAACAAACGAGTTCGTTGTTTCAGATTTGACTAAAATGCGTAAAATGCATGATGTCATCAGAACGTTCAAGTGTAAGACCGATTCTCACTATCACAGTGCTGACCCCGGTGCCTCCCGGTGGCAAATAACTGTAATATCGACCTTAAATGCCTATCGCGCATGTAGTGCTCACCGGAACACTAATACCTAGTGTACATCATGGTACTCGGTTCTGCCCGGAATTTCAAGGATTAAGCCGGTTCTTAATATTTTCCCGGTAACACCCGGTTGTATTATACATGTATATTAAACATTTTACAAAATACGGAACTGTTTGCCCGATAGGGCCAGAACAACAAGGACCATCCAAGACTGCCATGGGTGACTACGGTGCCACCAGGGTTGTATTCCTGGTTTGACAGGGTTTCGCCAGGTCACTCATCCGGGACCAACCGAGAGTCAATCCGGAACAGAGAGAATAGCGCTACATATACACAGTGTGTCAGACGACGTTCTTGAAGTCGAATGAGCGTTTTGTAAGGTAACGACATATAGTGAAGATTGGATAAAATAAAAACGGCTCGATGGATTTTCATAAAATTTATTAGAACAGTAGATGACACATCAAACTTTATTGTAGACAAAATAAAAAAATCCCTCGGGCAGATTTTTAATAAATATAATTTAAGTTTGGAAGTGAGAAGAAAATAACACTAAATTTTACATTTAAAATCGTTTTACTTACACTAATAATAAAATCATGAACATCAAATTTATACCTACATGTAGGTAATTTTATTCTCCGCTATTATATAATTTTTACTTCATTAAATATCTGCATAAGTTGATAGAGCGATAGGTGTTTTCAAAGAGGCACTATAAATACCGTAAAAATGACCGTTTTGACGTCGAAAACGACGTTATTTCAATCGTTTGGTTCCACCTTAAACTGAACGATACTGAGATTTAATGCGGCCCAATGTAATACGCTTTCTACATTCGTCATTTGATACTACATGTAGTAGTTATTGTTAAACTGGTTGCAGGGAAAGTCGATATCAGTTCACCTTCCATGGGTACTTTAAGTAATTCATTAAGGGTGATGTTATAAAATGTTTTTTATGATTTCATTGGCAAACTATTACTTAATGCTTTTACACAGGTCTACCGATGCTCTATATACGATCATGTCAGTGTTACACACCGTGTGACTTCGCGAACAAAACGCAGGAAGAAATTATTTCAGAACTAGTTGCTGCCACTGCGATAAACACTCAGACCACGTCCTTGGCACTGAGCAGATTGAAAAGTAGCAGCGACCCAAGAGCGTCCTCCAAATACATTGGTACAGCAGCGATAATATTCATGTGTGTGATATTTGGTTTATTGATGATTTTAGATTTAATTTCGGTTTGGCAGAAAATTGATAGACTCAGATCGTGTTCATGAAGTTGGCTATTATACAATGTACTTTGATGTAACAAGAGGAACTTCGTTATTTACGTATTATATGGAAAGGACCATACAGACAAAAAATATAGATTCCGGTTATGTGTGGAATGTCGGCATAAAATTATAGTCGTTTGGTTCAGCGGCAAAGCAGGAACTTTTAAGCATTTATAGTAACTGTGACAATCGCTTGATTTGGACCCAAATAATTGGATAGTCTAATCTCAAATGCATATTTCCTGTTATCTGCTGTCCTGTAATATAAGTGTAAATGTGTATATTACAAATGTAGTAGTATTAGTTTTGTTGATTCTGTTGGACAGACACAAATCTAATAATGAGCTAACTCCATTGTGCCATTTTAGAAAAAGGTCAACAAACATTCAAAGTCAGTTAAAAACATGGAAATAAAATTGGGGCTACAACTGATAAAGCAAGTACACGATGAGATAGCTCTTTATCTCTGAGACGGATCCAAGGATGTAAAAATCTTAAAATCTTCAAAATGGTAAACAGCTCATCGTGAGATTTACGCGACGTAACGTGTCTGAAGTATTCCATGAAATACTTTAGTAAGTTTGAAGACATCCATCAAACGCATTTTATCAAAAGTTATGCGCATATTAGGATCATAATACTTTTTATTTGCAATGTTTTTCTTGAATTTCATTGACAGTAACTGAGCCATTACTTAGACGTAACAAACATTGCAGTAGAATGAATTAAAAGGTTGGTACATATCAGTGTTGATCGTCTACCAATTCACTCAAACCCTAGATGGCCGGCAAGATTTTTTTAATATTGATAGATCAAACACACAAATTCCTTATACCCAGCTTTTTTTCGGCGGTTCTACCTTGGTGTATGCCCGGGGTCTTCTCTAAGTGTGACACACATTTACTATGCAAACATCTACTCACCAAAGTAGTAGCTTTATATAGAAATTATATGAACTAAGTTCATTTTATACTTTTTAAACGAACCTTTTGAAAGAAGATCTCGAAGACGAGGTGGTTCAAATATCGCTTCTATCCTGAAATATTTTAGTTTCTTCGAAACGGTTTCAAAAGGTGATAATGTTTTGTTTTTTTTATTAGAAAAATGTTTTATTCGGGTATGCTGATAGTTTCTAAAACGCTTCGATAATATTGAACTTTTCATGCATTTGAAATACGCATATCTCTTCAGGAAGTTCGCGTTTTTAAAGAGAATCGAGCGGTGTAAAAGCGACAGCATTCGCTAAATGAGCTTCACCGGAATGCCATTTTGTTTCGTTTTATTTTGTTGGTGTGTTAGAACTAGATCAATCGACTTGTTACAAATGTATTTTGTTGACAGTAATGTCTATTTTTTGCAATTACCTATCATTAGTTCGCATTCATCAGTTTTGTTTCCCCCGGGGATAAATATGAGGTTGTGCTTATAAACAAATTTAGTTCCCATCCCCTACAGTTTTGCTATAGACAGATCATAGTTGGTAAGCCTCGAAGAGATGTGTTCTGTCCCACATTTTGGATATGTTTTATGTCTTAGGGTGGATCCTGCGTAGGTGAATTTTGAGGGAGATGTGTGATTTTGTAGGTTTATCTATTTTGTGTATTTTTTTATGAAATTAGAAGATGAGTTTCATTTGATTATAGAATATCCATTGTACAAAAATCTTAGAAAGCAATTATATATTAATAACTATTTTGGGGCAAGACCATGTACGTTTACATATGTTGAGATTTTTTTGTGCGAAAAACGATACAATGAAATACTGAAGTTTAAAATTAAATCTACTTCACCTCCTAGAAATAAAGTTTTTTTTATGTAAAAGATTATACAAATTTATTCTTTATTCCACGATAAATCTTAACATGACAATAATTTTATTGGTTCTCCGTATTTTCATATATAGTATATACTAGTACATTATTAAATTCTTGGTTTAGCGCGCTTCTCGGTCATTTTTTTATATCCCGCCTTCGGGAGCGTTAAACGGCGTAAAAGTCCATAAAATAAGATTCAATCCTTGTATTTACATTTTATTCTTTGTTTTCTTACAAAAAAACAACATATTTGACAGTGTGAAAATGCATAGTTTTCGTATTATAATAGAGACAAAACGTGTGGTAAATTCGGAATCTGAAACAGCTGATAACCGCCGCAGGCACTGGTTAAAATGTGATAAGTTATCTCGATTTAGTACGTTTTGCGAATTTTTAATGCAATATAGAATCATTAATCATATTTTAATTAGTATTCGAACCGCATTGAAAATTAATGTTTTTACAAAATAGTTTTCACTAAGCCGAGTATGCCATTGTACACACGTAAAACGTGTTTTGGATTAATTGTTACTATTTAGTCTAACAAGTAGTACGGTAATAATATAACTAGGCGCTCTCACTGACGGCGTCTACCAATCAGAATCGTCGCTTTCGATGCTCCGCCCTTGGAGGCGGTCTCGGAAGGCCAATCGCACACTAAAAAAAACGCTCAATTTTTCCTACAGAAAATTAAGAGTGAATGTAAATATTATACATAGTTATGATAATGTGTACATCTTCTCACTGAAGTGTATTTATAGAATTGTAATGTTTATGCATGTATATTATATAATTATGTATGTGCATGTAGCCAATGCATATAGTTGTAAATGTGTTGTTGTGTAATCATGTGCCAGTTGGCCTAATGGATCTGAAATAAAGTATCTAATACATGTAGTATGTTTTTCTTCTGGGTCTCATTTCCTTATCTAATCAGTAATTGCAATATTCGATCTGGGAATGCAATGAAATCTTTCAATTTTGCTGTCAGTATGTGACATGCACTGGCTTGTTTTCCCCCATTTTTGTCTGATTGTAGATCATATACCGGTATATGCCATCACTAAACTAATAAGTCCTTCAATGAGTAGAGTGAGGTCGACATCTTTCCGTCTAGCTTGTATAGGTTTGGAAACTTTAACCTCGGCCAAGCTAGAATGCTTCGATATACTACATTCTGAATGACAAAATGATATTGCATGTACATTAATTGTAGCTTTATAGTTTTCGTAACCAATGTTTAGATAACACAGGGCCTACATCTATTGTATGACTATAATAATAATAATGGAAATTGCAACAAAATCTTTACAGTTACATAACAAATTTATATTTTGAAAATCATGTAATATTATGAATAAAGCATATAGCAATAATGCACGTTCTATAAGTTTATTTTAATTGTCTGCACAAAAATTGTCAATTTTCAATAGAAAACAGGTTGCCGAAGGTATGGAAGCGGCGGAAGTCCCGCGACCTGATTTCTTTGTTGCGCATGCGCAGCGGCTGCGACGCTACTGCACAGAAATGGTGATAAGAAAATAGGTGCTGCTTCCTGATTTGATGAGGACTTCTCGTCACCACCATTTATTTGCGCCTTCCATTTATTTCTACGGTTTTGGAACCACACTTTCACTTGTGTTTCAGATAAGTTCAAGGAAGTCGCGATTTCTGATCTTTCGGCACTTGACAAATAACGTTTGGCATCGAAAGCGGCCTCTAAATAAAACACTTGTTGTCTGGAAAATACTGTCCTTGTTTTCTTTTTTGACTTGCACTTTAATTCTGGGCTTGTGTCCGACTTTGAAGATTTAAAATGGGTGTGGTTTGCTGCTCGTGATTCGGACGATGGTGAGGACATTTCATCACTGCTTAGATACTCATCTTCCGCCGATTCGTTGCCTGGAATTACATAAAACGGTCATAAAAATAACATACCCGAATAGTTCATGTTTATTCCTATGGCTACACTATTTCTTCTAAAAATGGACTTTCACTTCTTTTCGTGATAACTTCATATAATATTCATGAGTATGGCGGTCTATTGAAGCATGATCAATTTCACGACTACAATCAACAGTGTTTAAGTGTACATTATATTTACTTGGTAAATACAATATTTGAATATGGTAGAAATACCCATGCGAGGTACGAAATCTAAAGCATTAACTAATGTGACAATATTATTTCATAAATAAATATTTAATTAATCACTATCAAGTCATTATAGTGTATACCAATCGATTTGCAGTAACTTTAATTTCAGCGAATACATATCATGGTCGTTTTTGTATTTACATTAATTTTTGTTATCTAACCGATTTATCTTTGTTATCAGATATCCGCTCTATTTTTTCTTCTTCATTAAATGCTTTAAATGGAAGGAAGACTTGCACGATTTGGAAGTAAATAGATTAGTCGAGTATTTTAATCGGTTCAGTTCAGTTTATTCACAGATATTTATCTAACGACAAATTTACAAACCTAAATATTTATAATACTCTTTTGCATTATGCGCTGATGAGTCGGCGGACGAATTTTAAATACATGAATACAGTAAAACCCCGAATACCGGACTTCCTGAAAAAAAACGGAATTCTCTGAAATTCGGACTTTAAACCCAGTCCAGAAGGAGTCTGGTTTTCAGTTTTTTTTTGTAATAACGTGATGTTAATTATGTTTTTATTATATAACATATATCTGCATAATTATATGCATATACTCAGAGCAGTGTGAATATAACATTTAGATAATTACAACATATAACAGAATACCGAGAAAAGATATATACCACGATGCTAAGTTGTAAGTATATATAGAAGGCGCCGGACAAGAAAACAATGTAAACTTAATATTTTTTCTTAAGCTACAACATATGACCAAGTTCAATATAATACATTGTTGTTAAAGTTTATACATCTGTTAATACTGGTAGAGTAAGTTCTTGAAGATATAACAAAAAGTTATGGACACTAAAGTCTTTATCAGTTGAACAAAGTGTTGGTTTGAATCTAAAATCTGCAATGGTGAACAGTCATGCCTGAGACTAGTATTAACAGAATCGTTGTATATTAGTATATCGCTTTTATGAAATAGATAGATCACATAGGTAACACGTCTGATTAAGGAATCAACCTAAACATATAAATTAGTAGTAGGCATGGAACTTATTGAACAACTAAGTAATTATACACTTACTGGTAATTTAAGAATGAACGTGGTCGAAATATTTAGTATACACTATGATGTAATGCTATTTATGCTTCTTCAAATGTAGGAAGGGATTCTAACATTGTTAACACGTTAAGTTTATCATGAACACTTTAACTCTCACTTGTCGTTGCATCAAAACCACGACGATTCACGCAATGTATGAATATGTCTCAAAACATTTCCAAAGGCTAAATATTTTCTTCAAAAAATAAAAAATAAAAAAAATACAAAGCTATGTAGCAATGTTATTGAAGGATATCCTAATACTACATTATACAAATCGGGATCATAAAACATTTCTGATTTAGGTTGACCGTTCATTAATTAACAACTTTCATTACCTAGAGTTTCTCGTATCCGGGCGTCAAGCGCTGAAGTCCCGTAACATGGCTGTGAAGGCAACATAAACCTCTCATCTGAATATGGTGAAAACTTTGGAACTGACGGTCGATTGTTTGAGTCACAAGACAATATGCTGTCTATTGAAAACGATAAGTTCTTTTTCGGCTCCATTCTTAGTTTCGTCAGTAATTAAGTTATATGATGTCGTCTCTAAACTTCGCATTAATTAATTCCTGTTAATTCTTGTGTTTCTTTCAGAGCGCGTCAATATATTATATCAAAATTCGTGCATTGTCCACTCGTGAAAAAATAAAACTAATTTATTCACACCGTTTTTTTTCGTTAAAAAGTTTTTATCTCAATGATATATTTCTTGCAGACCAACTTTATTTATGCAAGCAAGTGAAGTGGGTTTGACTTTTGACCATTGGTCATTTCTGTTTTATACCTCGGGTTAAAGGGGGCGTTGTGACTTATGAAATGAAACTCTCGCTTTTTGCATTGAAATCGCGATTTTATCTCCTGATAACCGCAATCAGTCATTGACCATTAATAGAACCGGCTCGTTTATGTCACTTCAACCTTATTTGCTTCAATTATTATTTAAACGCCATGTTTTGTTCGGGGTGGCACGGACAAACACACGAGGGCTCGACCCACGATAGTCCAAATTACGCCCAATTCATATGAAAGATCAGTTAATTGATAAGTTTTCATGTCAGTTTGTAATATACCTGGTTAAATTGCTTTGATCACGGCTTTGACAAGATTTTTATCGCTTACTTTCGCCCCGGGATAACTGATGGTCAGTCGGACCCCGCACTTATTGCGCGCTCATTGAAACAACGCAATACGATCTTGGGAAGGAACAGGACGGCCCCTTTGCCCCTAAATTACAGTGAAGATTTTACTAAATGGATGACGATTGTCCTGCACGAGCAGCAACTTTGTGTTCTGTATTTGCATACTATGTAATTACACGATGATCGAAAGTAGAGAACTGGTCAGCTCTCTCCAAGCAAGACGAATACCAGTCCATTATATCCCGCCCATTTTGGCTCTTCCCAGGTTGGTTCTAGCATGGGACCGTGTTAAGTCCTTCTTTTAAATTGAAACGTTTCGGCAATTATGTAAACATGCATACGCAAGAAATATCATGATGAAAAATTTAGCTGATCAATTACATGTAGTAATAAGCGTATTAAAATAATTACATGTATTTAGAATTTATAAATTTTCACTTGTCTGTGAAAAAAATATAATGTATGTTCCAATTTATTGTAATAGACTTTTTACAGATACTCAGACATTTAATTTAACGTGTCATTATTCTCGTTATTATATCCAAAAATGCAGAGACCATATACATTGTAACCTCCATGAACAGTCACCTCCGAACAACAATCACCTCCCTGTTACAACCAGTGTACTAGCAAACCAAAATTTACCCTTTTTTTCATTCTCTTAACATCAGCCACCTCATTACGACAGTCATTTTGTCCTTCTCATTGGTGACTGTTGTATGGAGGTTGTACTGAAGTTTCAGAATAAAGGTTTTTCCACACATTTTGCAACCACATTAATTAGAAATGTGTCACTTCGTACTTTTCTTTTTTCAATGTGGAAAAATAGATATGTGATAATGAGAACGTTGTTTGTGTTCAATTTGATTTACTTCCTAAAAAGTGTGATTAATGAATAAGGTATTTATAAGGCCCAATAAAAAGGAAACTATTCACCAGACATCGTTTAAATAAAACCGTTCAGTCTCAACTCACTGAAAGATTTCATTTCACAAATACTTGTCAATAAATAAATAAATTCCCGAGCGGTTCAACGTCGGGGACGAACTCTAGGGAATGTGGTAAAATTGTCACCTCAGTTATACAACATTATCAAGACTTATCGTTATTTTAATTTCCGTACGATCTACTGCTCAAAAGCGTACAATTAGAATTTTGACTCGCACAGTACATGGTATTTACGATAAATTAACGTCGTTTTAAACGTAATAGTTTGAATAGTGACGCAACTATATACATAACGATCTGTTCATTGTATGAACATAAAGATCAATATTTAATTAAAAAGCTATAATCGTGTTGTCTGGTATTTTAATGACGTGTAAACAAAGTTACATTTAAGATCTTTGCGGTGATGTAGGATGAAAATAAATCATTCCGATACTCGGCGGTCAGATTTTACTGAATAAATCGAATAAAACGAAAAACACTTGAGAATATGATACTTAAGTAAGAAACGCAAAGTTGTGCATTTATTTGGCATTTTTGCGCAGAAGATTTTTCCCGAATATAGCATAAACATATTTAATCTCATGAGCCGGTTTCGTGCAATCGACCAAAGAATTTCAGCTTTCGCAAATTTACAAATAAACCTGGTTAAACTCCATAATAATCGAGCAATTTGAAAAAAAAATCAAACGATAGCAATAGTTGTACATGCCAAAATTGTGTTCGGAAATCCTTAACTAATCAAACATTTCTTAAATCCTCGTCAGTCTAGAGACTGTACTAAACAGAATTGTCTAACCGGCGATAGAAAGATATTTATGATAAATATATAACAGATGTAGGTTGCTTGCATAACCAGCTGAGTACGTAAAGATAGAAAAATAAATTCTCTAAAATGTGCGGCAAACTAATGTCCGTAGAACGTGAGTCTTGTAGATAACCGCGCTTTAGAAACAAGAAATAAAAAAGAACTCCCGCGAGCCGGATTCGAACCAGCGACCTAAAGATGACAGTCTAGAACCACTACAGTCTTCCGCTCTACCAACTGAGCTATCACGGGAACTTGATAACCCTTTTTTGTTATCTCTATGTAAAATTTATCTAGATCTACGAAGCCTAATTTGATCGATGATAATCACTCATTTTGACAACTACAACTTACAACAAAGTCTTATGACTAACAAAGCAAAACGGTTCATTTGCTATTTTAAGCAAACTTGATTTTGTAGTTCACGAGTGACCGAATAATCATGAGGATCGATCAGTCAACAGACCCACTCAGAAGCCTAGGACCGACCCATCGACCCCTCTGACGGAGTCACTTAGGGGTTTGACTACATTTTGATTAATTTGCAAGGTGGGTTAGCAATTAAGCGTGTCAGTAGGTGACCGAGTAATTAAGTGGCCAATTAACTAATTTACTAACTTAGTTACTTATTTAAAGATAAAAAGACAATATAGATTAGATACTATTTATCAGTACAGTCAAACCAGTTAACAAACACCACCATTCGGTAAGACAAAATATGACCTTTATCGACGGGTGTTCGTTATTCGAAGTTCAATTTGAACTTAATAATAGTGACAGTTTTAAAAGAATGTCCGTTATTCACAGGGTAGCCTCTATTTGAAGGTGGCCGCTAACTCAGGCTTGACTGAGAGTGTCTGTCAGTACGTATCGCGGAATCAGAAGTAATCTATAAAGGAATTTGTTTTTTCTTTCTGTTGTTCATATATCAACATATATATATCAACATATATATATCAACATATATATATATCAACATATATATATCAACATATATTTATCAACATATATATATATCAACATATATATATCAACGGCCCATTCGACAGCTACAATTATGATAATTTCAGCGATGCTCCAGAGAGAGGGGATATTAAGATATAGGATAAGCGCGCATTTATATTCCTTTAAGAAATGAATTAAGTTAAACAACGTACTACATTTCTAAATATTATATATATATATAATTATCACGACACTATATGACCATAATAAAGGTTGCCCGTCGTTGTGTAACTTATTTCTAGTAATACATAATTTTATGGCACAGTATGTGAGTCGTACGATGTAAAAAATTACGTTTGAAATAAATGACCATAATGCATAGTGTTTAACAAAATTTCTTGATAAATCTATGAGATATGAAATGAAAATATAAATCTTTCACTCTCTCGTTCTGTCAAGAATTTTATCAGCTTGTTAATACATGTACCAAAAGATGGGGGAAAAAGGAACTCCCGCGAGCCGGATTCGAACCAGCGACCTAAAGATGACAGATATAATACCACTACAGTCTTCCGCTCTACCAACTGAGCTATCACGGGATATGAGTTTATCTTATAATTATTCCTCATTTAAAATTAGTTAACTAGTTAAACACAATTACGAGTATACTTCTCTCGTGTAATGTTATGTTTTTATTGTTTAACGGCCCATTCCAAAGCTATGGTCATTTCAGGGCCGTCCCAGAGAGAGGGGAATTAAGGTACACAAGAGCCGGGAACTTATATATAAGCTTATTTCGACTGATTTTCCTGGTCAGTATCGTGCTCGGTAAAAGCATCGATACGTGTACGTCTTTCCTTTTGTTCAATGACATTTTAAGTACAGCACTGTGCTCGGTAGCTGGGACGGGGACACTAAAAAGTGACCCTGAAAATATCGGATGTGGGAGGCCGAGATTCAAACACACGTCCTTCCGATTAGTGGTCCAACGTGTTACCTCAAAACAACCGATCCGCTCCTTCTCTCGTATTAGAAGGAAAAAGTCGACAAACAAGCTGTAACTATATAATTATAGTAATTGATTAAGTATAGAAGCAAAAGTAAATATATCATTACCTGAATATTGTAATCTGTATTATTCATGTTCCGCCTCATATGAAATATTATTACCCCTCACTTTTTTCGTTATGTTAATTTCCCATAGGCAAACAGGTAACATTTTTACTTTTACATTCATGCTACCATGTGATTCAGAACATTTTTTACTGTCACTGGGTGATAGTAAATTTTCAACAGTATTTTTTACTGTCACATGGGTGATAATAGATTTTCAAAAAATATTTCCTTGAAAAAAGTTTGGGGTAATAAAATAAATAACACATAGTTTACGTTGTGGGTAACAGTAAAAATGTCAGCGGGCCTTGGGCTGACATTTTATCTGTTACCCACAACGTAAGCTATGTATTATTTATATACTAAAATATACTGAAGAAATGAAATAAACTGAAAACTGAAATGTATAAAACTGATTAATAGTCCTTATTTCACATTAACGAATTGATATTGTATGGTTCAGTGTGAACAAAGTAGCTTTCAAAGATAAAGTTATGACCCCAGTAAATTGATTTTACTAAATCGATCCATAACGATACACAAAACTGTCATGAAACAACAAAATTGTAGTCTGCTAGTATATCAAATATGTGGTTGGCAAATAGTCTCAATGCTGTTAAAAATATTAATTTTTATGCCATGAAATAATTATGTTATACGTATATCATTATGAATGTAACCTAGGATCTTTGTCTTTTAATTTATTAAATTGCTAATATTGTCATTTTATACATGGATTGGATATTAAATTGATAAAACTAAAAAAGAAAAAAAATCTTAATGTATTATACGAATTCGTTACTCCGGGGAACACTCACCTGAGTCTTCTATTTTTTACACTTCACTTCCAGACACTTTCTGTTCCCTGTATATATAATCAACGAAACTTATATCGCCCATTTGGTTTCTAATTTGCTCCATTTTTCCAAATATGAAAACAATGATTGTTTAACATCAGACATGTTTCCGATATCTTTGTGTAATGATATTGCAACCATCGTTTAAATTCAAGTTCATTGATTATTTGGAGGGGAGAACGAAATAAGACAAGCTGCACGTGCACATCGTGTTTCTGCTAAACGCCATTAATCATGAATTAATTGGAAATATGTAACAGTCTCGATTGATAAACACAAATGTATCATATTATTGTGGCTGATTTTTACGCCACGACAATGGGCACAATAGTTTTTCAATTACCTTGTATTAGCAATATATTGCTTTTTCGTGTTTTAAATGAATACATATTAAAAATCAAGGTGTACATGATCATACAGTGTGTACAGGCAAAACAAAATGAATTGATTTTTTTAAGAACGACTGGAGATAAATAAGTTTTGGATTTAAAAAGTAAAAACTACATAGAAATCTGTTAACCTTACACCATATAATGTTGACTGAAACGGACTGTAAAAGGCCAATAATATTTCATTATCATATATTATGATAATAACACAACTGGCCCTGACGTATGGACTAATTATTTAAATCGCACAGTTTCAATAGTGTTGCCTGAATATCGCGTAAACAGTCAATCTTATTTCAACTTCTTAAGTTTAAACTATGATAATTTTACGTCTTAACAATGTATACATTTCCATTTATCAACCTTGTACCGTGTGATAAAACAAAATAAACACTTTACCTTCATGTTCCCGTGATAGCTCAGTTGGTAGAGCGGAAGACTGTAGTGGTATAAATCTGTGATCTTTAGGTCGCTGGTTCGAATCCGGCTCGCGGGATGAATTTTTTATTTCTTTTTTTTTCAAACAAGAAAAAAAAAATTTCAAATCACTTTATGATATAGATCTAGGACTGTATGATAGTGTATATTTTAAGTACAGTGTGTATTCATATCAAATTCAAGGCTTCTTCATCCAAAAATATTTAAATTTTGAAATATCTAATATTTGCATTAAGTTCAGTTAAATTTACTTGTCTACTGTATGTGAAAGGTCTTTATATAATAGCAAATTATACATTTGCATTAAATGATGCACCAGAGACGTACTTGAGATGATAAAGTATTTCGATTTATTAAGACAGGATCTTTCAAATGAATGGCACTGGACACGTTTAATTAACGCGTCGTGTGTTGATCGCGTTACAGAATGTCCGCCATTGTAAAACGGTAGAAAACACTTCAAACACTCAAGTTATTAATACTATTATTGGTACAGAGCTTCACGAAAAGTTTGATGGTTAGTATCTTCATCCAATTTGACAAATTTCTTTGGTTAAGATTAACTTATTTATTGCGAAATTCAAGGATACATGAATGGACGAAAACTCATATACATTGTTATCTAAAAAACGTTTATCTTTCGTAAGCAAATACAACCTTTTTAATTCATATTGTGATGTAGTCGGGATTAATTTATGTCTTCAAAAGATTTTTGAAACCCATCATGCAGTTACTTTTTATATTTTTATCCGATGCTAAGTAATAATGATACCTAAATTTTAACCTTTTTGACGAAGTCGCCATTTTAACCAGTCGTTATGGGTTTAGTACTTGGGACTTTCGTAATTGATTCCGTCTTTAATAATCATCTCCCGCTAAAATGCTTACAACACGTAATAGTTAGATCATTACTACGTACCACCATGATCTTGCTTTTAATTTTCTATTTTTTGATTTTGACTTAATGGAAATTGAAAATGAGTTTGTTATCGAAAAAAGCTCTCCTATAAGTATCGACAGCACGACTTGATGTTTATACAGAGATAAGCGCCTAAAGAGCGCGATTCCTGACCTTTCTATTTGAGTGACCACGATTAAAATCATACGAAAATAGTACGTTATATGCTTCCTTAAAATAAAATACATCACAAATGTAGCTGAAACGTACGTAATTAGATTTTACTTAAAATATACCACGTTCAGCCTTGAGGATTTTGCAAGTACACGTGGACGCGAAAAATAAAGAAACACGGAAGTTTCTGAAAACTGACAATAATAATACAGTATACTTACATGTATATATGTAAACAAACATATGAAATAAAAAAAATGAAAGTGATCCATCGATTTCAAATTAAGCCTCGTTAAACAAGCCAACTATTATATAATTTAAATAAGTTATTTAGATTTTAGATAAATTAATTTTAGCAATATTAACGCTCACTTCCCGTGATAGCTCAGTTGGTAGAGCGGAAGACTGTAGTGGTATTATATCTGTGATCTTTAGGTCGCTGGTTCGAATCCGGCTCGCGGGAGTTGTTTTTTCTGAAAACTTTTTTCAGATTATTCCAGTGAAGACTAATACTAAACTATTGACACAATTTTCATTAAAAGAAACAATTATACACTTTTATAAATAAATATTTTTCATCTTATTTCTAATTTGAAGTTTTCGTTCAACAACTCGTCTGCTGAGCATGTTAAATGTTTCTCTCTCAGAGCCTTTAACGCAACATTTACGTCCTATACATCTATTTTATTATCCAGTTCCACAAAAATTGGATCGTTATGGGGTAAGTTACGTTCGCAGAATTCCTCAGACTCATCGTCGGTCGTTATGTTTATATCGTTCATTAAATTCCAACACTTAAGTTAAATTTTGTTTCCCTAACATTGGCGCCAAAAGTCACGTGGCTTTTTTTCTTCTTCGGACTTTCAATTTCTCGCATTTTCATCTCAGAACCTCATTTTACGTTTTATAAGAGACTTTTACAGTATTTTTCTTTTCAAATAATGCTTTGATGTTGATACTACTTTTAACCCCATTTAACATTCTAAAAGCATTTAAATAACCTGTTTCTCAGCGAATTTAGAGTGTTTGATGTTACGCTGTACAAAAAAAATTATTGAACAACGAGACTTAAATTAGAAAATAATGAGTCATATTCAATTATGATTATGCAGTATTGTTGCTTTATCAGAAATTTGCGTGTTATCTCATTTTTCGCGTCCATGTGTATTCAATGACGAAATAATTATTAATATATTTCATAAAATTTTAATACTGCTTTCAAAGTTTCAATACAGCATAGATATAAATTCTCGGTGAAATTTTATAGAACTGCTTAATTTTGTCGAATCAATGAAATGTTTTTGTATCTTTGTCAAGTTTTAAAAAATACGAATACATTAATATTTAGAAATAAAAAACTCCCGCGAGCCGGATTCGAACCAGCGACCTAAAGATGACAGATGTAATACCACTACAGTCTTCCGCTCTACCAACTGAGCTATCACGGGAAGTGAGCATTATTACTTTTAAAATAAATTACAAATGTAATCAAAATTATTCATTTGAATAATAAAAATCTGCTTGATTTTGTCGAATCAAAGAAATCTTTCTTTAAATGACAAGTTTTGAAAAATACGAATACATGAATATTCAGTAAACCTAAAATTAAAATTATTTTCATATTTTAAAACGAATCCTTTCTTGTCATATTCTGAAGTCACAAAAACATCTACAATCCAACGAAGTATAAATTCTTCAAAAAAGAGATTAATTGAAATATATTTTTAAGTACAAATGTATGTGTTATTATTTCATTAAGAAATCTGTGTCCAAAATAGGTGTATTGGTCTAAGAAATGATTAAAAAAAACAACTCCCGCGAGCCGGATTCGAACCAGCGACCTAAAGATGACAGATATAATACCACTACAGTCTTCCGCTCTACCAACTGAGCTATCACGGGAAGTGAGCTATGAAAGGTTAAACTTAAATATCATTTGTAATCTATATTATTTATTTGAATAATAGAATCGATTGTTAGTTTGACGAGACTTAAATTAAACATGACGGGTCATATTCTACCTATAATTATAAATTTCGTGTGGATTGTTGCTGTGTGAAGTTTTTCTGTTTGACTATAGAATATGACAAGAAAGGATTCATTTCAAAATATGTAAAAAATATTTTTTAGGTTAACTAGGGACATTCAAATAGAAGGGTCTGGAATCGCGCTCTTCATGCGCTTATCTCTGTATAAACATCAAGTCGTGCTGTCGATACTTGCCGGGAGAGCTTTTTTCACATGGTACGGATTGTGGGAAAGTAGTAAATTTCAATTTCCATTTAGTCAAAAACAAAAAGTAGATTATTAAAAGCAAAATCATGGTGGTACTACGTAATGATCTTATTAAAACGTGCTGTAAGCATTTTAGCGGGAGGTGATTATTAAAGACATAATCAATTACGAAAATCCCAAGTACTAAATCCATAACGACTGGTAAAAATGGCGACTTCGTCAAAGAGGCTCAAAATCACGTATCATTAGTAATAAGCATCGGGAAATATATAAAAAGTAACTGCATGATGGGCTTTAAAAATCTTTTGAAGACATGAAATCAATCCCGACTACACCACACTATGATTTAAAAGGTTGTATTTGCTTACGAAAAATACATGTATTTTGAGATCGCATTATATCTGGGTTTTCGTCTATTAATGAATCGTCTAATTTCGAAATGAATAAGTTGGTGTTATCCAACGATATTTGTCAAATTTGAAGAAGATACTTACCATATAACTTTACGTGAAGTTCTGCACCAATAATTTTATTGATAACTTGAGTATCTTAAATATTAGTTCAGTGTTTTTCACCGTTTTACTATGGTGGACATTCTGTAACGCGATCAACTCACGACGCATTAATTATACGAGTCCAGATCATTCAATTGAAAGATTGAAAGACCCTAGGTTATTTGAATATTCATGTATTCGTATTTGTCAAAACTTGACATAAATACAGAAACATTTCTTTGATTCGATAAAACTAACAGATCTTCAAATTTTTATCAAGAATTTATATTATGCAATATTGATTTAAAACTTTACTTGATACTGAACGTTATTTTACGATTGATCTACCTACTAAACTTGGGCGTTCTCTTGCTCGTTTTAGAGCTTCATCCCACCGATTTCATATAGAATTAGGTAGATACAATCATACACCGCAAAAAACAGAATTTGCATTTTTTGTTATGAAAACTATGATATTGCTGTCGTAGAATGTGAATTCCATGTATTCTTTCACTGTAGAAGATTAAGTAATATTGGAGATCAATATTTATATAAATGGTATACATCTGATAGGAAGTTAGAAAACTTTTATATGTTGTTGAAATCTGAAGACTGTACAATCATCCATAAAATTGCTCAATTTGTTGATAGAATAAAGAATGTTTAAATATTGTACTTAATACTATGTATCATTGACACAACTCAGCTATGTTATTATGTTAAAATTGTATGTATTATGTATTTTGGGCTGGAGGCCTTTATATACTGACTTGAAATAAACTTGTAAACTTGATTGAAAGCATTTTATTGTATGAAATAAATGAACATTCCGTCATTAATTACACATGGACGCGATAAATAAGACAACACGCAAATTCATGAAAAAAAAATCTGTATAAGTTTTATGAATTAAACCCAAAAAATAAAAAAATGAAATTCAGTTAAATAATTTAGATTTTAGATATGAATAATTTAAATAATTAAAGCGGTAACTTCCCGTGATAGCTCAGTTGGTAGAGCGGAAGACTGTAGTGGTATTAAATCTGTCATCTTTAGGTCGCTGGTTCGAATCCGGCTCGCGGGAATTGTTTTCCTGATTTTTTTTAGATCAATCAACTGAAGGCTTATTGTTGACAGAAATTTCTTTACAAGGAAAAATTATACAGCATTTAATTTGATTTCTTATTTTGGTGAATTTACACTTCGATGGATTGCAGATAATAAGTAATTCGTGTATAAAGACTATAGCAAGAAAGGATTTATACCGATATTGCGATACTTTATTATTTTAATATAATTATCTTCGTATTCTGAATCTTGACACAAGTAAAGATCTTTTTCTATTTTTCGACAAAACTAAGCAGAGTTTGAAATTTATATAGAATATGACTCATCATTTTCAAATTTAAGTCTCGTGAAACTAGCAAACTATTTTATTTATTATTCAAATAAATAATTTTGATTACATTTGTAATTTATTTTAAAGTAGTTATGCTCACTTCCCGTGATAGCTCAGTTGGTAGAGCGGAAGACTGTAGTGGTATTATATCTGTCATCTTTAGGTCGCTGGTTCGAATCCGGCTCGCGGGAGTTTTTTGTTTTCCTATTTTTTAAAAGATCGATCCACTAATGTCAGGTTATGTTCACAATATATATAAAACAATGATACAGATTTTTATTAAATTTCTTATTTTGACGAATTTATACTTCGATGTATTGTAGATGTACTAATTTGTTATTTATATAATTTAGAAAGTCGCAATAATGGAATTATTTAAAAAATAAAGAATTAATAGACATGTCTTGATACTAATTTTTAAAACCTTGACATTAAGAAAAAATCCAGTAACGACAAAACTTATAAGCAGAACTTTTAATTTAAATTTATGCTATATTGGAAGCAGTAAATTGAATCAAGGACTTATATATATTGTATATAAGTCATTGATTGTATGTAATAAATGAATTCTTTTTATTTTTCGTCTAATTGAAAACACTTTATTGAATTATAGTTTGTGAGACAAGAATAGAGATTGAATAAAGATTATGTTTGAAATTTGAAAAATAAGCATATCTTTATTTTAATCAAATTTCCGAAAACGAAAATAATTAAATAGCAAATTTAACTTATGGCACGTATTGTAAGACTTAAAATTATATCAATTCACAATTAGATATTGGGTTATATATTAGCCCTAGAATCTCACTAAAGGTGTAAAACAAGCGCGCCATTTACACCGAAACAGAATATCTTCTCACACTTGTCATAGAAGGTTTGACCAGTGCCTCTAGATCGTGGTTTCAGATAAAATTTATCAATTGATTAAATTCACAATCAGATATTTACATTAAACTACAAAAGTATTTGTTATACGACTATTTTATCGCATTTAAATCGTCATTATATTACTAAAAGCATATAACTAGTTGTTAAAGATAGACGCATTGTCGCGTTGGTTACGAAGTCGTCCGGTAATTGAAGCCGTTCCGTACCTCGCACCGTACTGGATCGTACAGCTTCAGGAATTTAGCCACAAAACCATTTATCACAAATAACTGCGGCAATATTGATACATCTATAAATTGACTCTTAAATAAACACCCTTCATTTGTGAACGTTTAGTATTAGTTAATAGCAAAGTAGACCAATTACCGGTTAGTACATATACGGATAGCTCGGTATGCCTTTCGCGGCTTCATTTACATACTTGCGTAAACGTGGGAACTATAACCACTCAAACGGGAGCCAGAAAGTTATCAATTTGTGAGTTTATCAGATTTAAACTTTTCAATTCAATTGAATTCTTCTTCCCGTTATCATTACATTAAATCTTATGAGATATTTAAATAGGTAATTTGTAGCGACTAGCTGGTTATTGTGAATTTATATTGGTATAATAGAGTCGTTTACACTTCATTTTCCACCTCAAAGACCTTGGATGTTTTAAAATGAACATTAAGACTATTTATACCGTTAAATTATTTACTTAACTTTTGCCGTATCGAAGAAAATTAAAAACGTTTGAAATCGACGGCTGTATAATTGTTGTTTATTTTCATTTACGCCAACCTCCCCAAAGCCCTTTGATAATAAATTAACCATAACACTGCCGGGTTACAGTCAGTATCTCTTCCATCGGAGAACATTTTCTTGTATTTAATAATCAGAATAGTTCGTAAACTACTGGTAATATTAAGTACATCTGAATCTCATATATACATAGGTTAGGGATGGATTAATCGCCCAGTGGCAACGTGCTTAACTACTTTTAATTCGGGAAGTCGTCGTGGGTATGAATATCGACTCGGCCTTCTGATATTTCAAGAATCCCTTCTTCAGTGTCCCAATCCCGCCCAACTACCGAGTAATGAGTTTATATAAATCACAGGAAATCCGTTGCAGTGTGTATCGGTGCTTTACACTGAGCATGTTAAAGAACCAGAACACTATTCGAAAGTAAGAGTATAGATATAAATACTCGGTTCTACCTTATCTTCTCCCCCCCCCCCCTCCCCCCTTCTACTGAGGCTCTGAAATGACCATAGCTGTCGAATAGGCCGTTTAGCAAGAGATAAATATTATATTATATATAGGCATAGCTTAGGAAGCAATGAAAAAAGTCATTTTGTTCGTTTTAGGGATCTATTATTAACGACTGAAAGTAGATGTCTCAAATGTATATCCGACATTAGCAAAATGATTAATATTTAACATTGTCATCTCAGGTAATAAATGATTATCAAACGGGCCCAACTGCAGCTTAGCATTATTTTTATATTTAAGTCGCATTCATGTTCAAACAATATTTACGAGACAAATAACATACACAAATAGTACATGACCATCATAGTCAAGCATTGAATTATAAGAGACTACAAAATGTAAGATAACCAAATATTGAATAATTACATGAATCACGGAACACTAAATTAATAACCACAATGTAACAACACAATCTCGGCCACTTATCTTTCAAATTAGAAATTAGTTAAGAATTAGGAGTTAAAACACTTGAGTAAAAGACACACTACTTTACTGTGCATTTAAGAAAATGGAATAATTGTGACCCTCATTGAAAACTGGACAATTATGTAATATGGTCACGTTGGCTGTATGATTATGAAAACTAATACTTGCAACCTTTCGATATTGTTTGGACTGAAGGTAGGTTGCAGTTAGTAACAATTCCCCCTTTTTAGCAGCCCGATATATAGCAAAGTCACATCCTTCGAAATAAAATAAAAGTTTGTTTAAACGTTACTGTTCAGAATTCCCTTGATAAAGTTCGAAAAATGCCTTATTAAGAGTTGAATAAGAGTGTTGAATCTAGATATATAATTGTATAATTATGTCCCATACGTAACCGCTTTATGAAAAGGTATTGCAACATAATGGATAACGATAAATATTTTAAAATAGTTGTAACAATTTGCGAAATCTTAAAAAAAACTTCAGTTCTGTTCTGTACTTACCAGAATTAATTCACCACGAAAATATCTACGTTTACTTGTAATTGTAATCATGGGCATATCCAATTAAGAAATAAACTAAAAGTACATTGGTTGTTGTTTATTTTCCAAACACCACAATAAAGTGATCAATGTAAACCCGGATGATATTAATGAATCATCATGATATCATTATGATAAACAAAACAAAAATAACTGGTTTCTTTTATTTATGGTTTATGCTAGGCCATCCTTAAATATGTTAGTTTTTCAGCAACCAACGCATTAAACAATCCTCAACCAACCCTATCTATTTTTTTAAAATTTGCTTCAGCTTTTCGTTTTCAGTATATTATAGGAACACAATTAATGCTAAGTAATATAAATAAATCAGAGTTAATAAATATATCATTTTTTTAAAAAATGAATTAAGAATCCGTTCTAATATGACTTATGTTGAAAGATAAATTCTGTTCATCTCCATTACCAATACGAGTTTATACCATATTTGTGCAACTTGTGTATGATTCTTTGTTTAAAACGTTATGTCCAATTTTGTTCATTTTATCTTTTAATTGTAAATTACGTTCACAGTTTATGTTTGTATTCATGTATGTAGATGATGTACTATGTATAAAAGTCTGAATAAAATGTCTGTCTGTCTGTCTGTCTGTCTGTCTGTCTGTCTGTCTGTCTGTCTGTCTATCTGCTAACCTACATTCCCACTGGTAACAGCTTTAAGTCGCATTACCGAAAACCAACACTTTTTTAGGATGACCTTACATAAAATGCGCACATGACCGGACCTAATAATTTACTTTAGTAGGAAATTTAAATATTTATAAACAAGTATTGTTTTTTAGAAAAAGAGTTAAACTCTTCTTATGAACACTATTTTATCAAGGAATGTCTTATTTTTTTCATATAAATGGCATAAAATATGAGACCAACTCGGAATAGTATACATGTAATTTGTAATTAAGCCATGATACTCCAGATGAATATGAACAATTGGGTTTAACGTCCAATGCACCAACAGACTATTATACTCGTAGCTTAGCGTCATTTGGCGACCACAGGCGATGCTCTGGATAGAACCAGCGACCCTCCTAAGTCTGCTGGACAGATTCCTCGCATGAGATTGTTTTCTGATTTCAGTTGGTGAGGGACTGGAGATTATAATCACATAACTTTGTAACGGAGGTCGCCTTACTAATTTTAAATAAAAAAAAAAATTAAATATCAATATGAATCAGAATTATTATTGCAATGGAAACAGCTAGGGATTTTATCAAAGCATTGCAAGTTCATCAATGTTTCACATACACTGTATTCGATTATCAAAATAATAAGAATAATGTAAATTGACTAGCTAAGCCAAATTTATTTAAATAATTTTCAAACTACTGTTGTATCATAAACATGCAATAATACATCATGTTGACTACTGATTATACGGTTATTTGGTGTTTATCACATGTTAAATAAATTCATAGCAACAACAACCTGAGACTTTTCCTAGTAAACATGACGTTTATACCGGATTCATAACCATACGTTAAAGGGTTATACCCAATCACATATACGTATATCGTTTTACCTAAGGGGATAAACTGGCTTAGAAAACGGAAACAAATGAGCATCGCTTGAACTGTGCAGACACGTCAAATAAATGGAGCACTTGCTAAACTGCTACCATTGAATCAATTAATTTCAAAATCAATAAGAGAAGGTTCTTTTGTTTGAAATCTATACGTCGACTGATTTACGTCTATGAATAATATGAAACGGTGTGTGTATACACACTATGCTAAAAGCGACGTTGTCAGAAATATACGAGTTGATACCTTTATCATGAATTTATTTAACGTTTTCAGCGAAAACAACTCATGCGTGTGACGTGGTGTAGGCTTCCCGTAAACACTGGTAAAAGGAGTGACGTTGGTCACGTTACACGCTCCTACTAACGTTATGTTAAATCTGCGTTGGAGTATTACAATCGTTGATTGCGAAATCCGGGTTTGACGATGATTATATATACTTCGTCTGATCTTGTCCTGTCATTCACTGGACGATCTAACAACCGCTTACAAGATACAGTAAGTTTTGTATTCTGTTTTCGCTGTTCAATGTATGTTTTATTATTTAATAATATAGCAATCTATAATTGAATTGATAATAAATATAAAAATTATAATAAAAGTGATGTTAAAAGTATTGATAATGACATTGTAGTGAATCTTTGGTTCCGTATTCTAATACATTAGTTTATCATGCTATTTGTGAACGAGTCTTAAGAGTTTCCCTCATACTATGGTTTCTTCTGCAATTTAGCCAGTGTCAAGTACATTGCTTTTAAGAATTGGAAATAAATTTATGTGTATTGACAGAAACACACTGACAGGGTTTGTATGTGAAACTTGTATAATGGTAATCATGATTAATTGGGGGGGGGGGGGGGGGGGCACACTAGTTACAGTTGCGGGCGGATGGCAATAACATGTGTCCATATTGCAATTATGATATCTACTATTTAGGAACCTATCATTTTACTGTGCTGTATTGAACAAACACTTGAACGATTCTTCTCGATAAAATATGAACATAAAACAAATTATCTTTAACAAATTAGATTTCTGTTTTGTGTTCATTAAGTGTCGAAAAGTGTCTGCTTTTTAGAGGAGGGGGTATTTGATTTCAAGATTTCATTCCAGCTGAATACTTTTTTCTCCGGCATGTTTTATGACGCCTTCTCATGATCTTTACAGATACAAACACACATACAATGAAAGTCATATTTTCATTAATCACTTTGGCTGTCGTCTGTTGTGCACAGGCACAGCCTGGAGGGCAAGGAATTGGGGGAGGCCTTGGAGGATGGGGAATAGGTGACTTACCACCACGACCAGTTCCCACATTTCCAGAATTTACAATACCACCAAACACCGGTTACCCGACACGACGATGGAGACCATGGAATAGGGAAGAAACGGCATCACCACCTTTTCCATCGTTCCCAATCAATGGTCCAATCACAGTAGATCCCGTAGACATCCCAATTGTTGGAGGAATCCAAAACGCGACTGTGATTACTCAAGAACATAGAGATCTGGCTTCATTTGCTGCCAGAGAAATTGGTAGTGAGTACACACTCACTGAAGTCAAAGAAGTCAGGGAGCAGGTAATTTCTTATTTGTTCTGTTTCATATACAGTCAAACCTGTGTTTGTGACCACTTTCGAATAATGGCCATCCTATGAATTAAGGTCATTCTTTAAAACCCATCATTGATTATTTTTTTTAACAAAATGACCTTTGAAGAAAGGGTACCTATCATTAAAACCTCGAATGTTAAAACCAAAATATACGGTCGTATAGAGTGAAAATATTTGAAACCGGACCAAAAGTAAATTGGTTAAAATACTAGTAAGAAGGCTTTAATGTAGAGGTGGTCTTAACTTTGCGGATAGACTTTATTCTAATTCATGACACAGCAGATATAGGCCAACAAATAATTGTTCTGTTTTTGTACTCGTACATTTAAAGCCCCATTAGCTTTTTAAATTTAGTAATACAGAACAATAGATGTAAAGATAGTAAAATATAAGAAATGTATTTTATTTGCTCTAAAACATATTTACAGAATGCCTTTCTTTAGCCAAATCTCGTAGAAATGTTGTCAGACGCTTTTTCTTATTTTTTGCAATATCATTGAAATAAATACTGTGCTATATTCCTATAATGCACTTTGTGATTAAAAAAGAAAATTTCGGAATGTTTTTAAAAAAGAAAATTTCGGAATGTTTTTATCGAAAGTAAAAGTCAATTTCACTGATAAGATATCTTTCTAGGTTAAATAAGACCTACTTTAATTTTAACATCCAAAATGCTAACGGGGCTTTAAATTAGAAGTAAACAAATCTTCATATACTTTGTGCAGTTGTAACTCACGACCTCTATGTCTATAACGAATATGACTTTGTTTACTTTGCAGCTTGTCGCCGGAATGGTTTATCGAATTAAAGTTGTCATCGCAAAGAATGTAAAGTTGGTGAGTTCATTAAATGTACTATTACGAATTATGTAAGCGGCATTTCCGTTTAAATTGAAAATTGAAACTACCCACTGAGGACAATAAGTGATCAATATTAAAAGCCATTGCATACGTAACAAATAATTAAGTCTGTATAAATATGCATGACTCGCCTGTGTCTTCATTGAACTTTGTTCATTAATAGCATTAAAATGTTATTGGCGAATTATCGATTAAAATGTTTATTCTAATAAACCACCAATCAGTGGAAAGCCTAAACTGGTTCCCGTTCCATGATGAAGTGCACCTTTGTACACACAAGTCAACGGGAACCAGTTTATTGAAAGCCTGAGTATAGTTGACTTAAGGGAGACAACACAAATACTTTCAATCGACCAGAATGGTAAACTGGTTCCCGTTGACTTGTGTGTACTGGTGCACTGCATCATGGAACGGGAACCAGTTTACCAGAATGGAAGCACTATCTAAGAGTTACTTCCCTTGCGTAAAAATTAAATTTAAACATGATGCGTAATTCTTTGGCATGATCGGATGTAATGTGTTTTGCTATGATCAATTACTTGTGATTGGCGAACTGTTTCATTAAAATGAATTGAAATAAATTCAAAGATGAAGAGATTTGAAACAATGCCGGCATTACTCTAAATATATATCATATGATTTTTAATTCACAATAAACCAATGTAATACATCTAGTGACATACTTGATGTAAATTTGAATAAAATTGTTAAAAATAAATTTGTTATATAAATATTATGTATTTTTCAGGTACAAACAACTCTGGAATGTGACGTCAAGGTTTATCATATCGTTTGGCTGTCCCAAAAAACACTGGAAGAATTCTCGTGTAAAAGGCTTACCAACTGAATAAAAGTACATGTAATTTAGTAACTAATTACTAATTACTTAGAGGAAAACATCTTCAGTATTGACGATTTGGACCAACTTGATAATACATAATATTGGTTGAAATCGACGTGTGCATGTCTACAATTTTATATACAGTTTTACTGATTTATTTTTAGATTGAAATATATTTGTACTTCTCATAAAAATATATGTGTATTGTTAAAATGGAATATCTTTAACCAAAATAATCTGTATTTTTCTTTTTGCATTGATTTTAAAGTGTGCATGAGTATGTTTTGTTCGTGAAATGTGTCACCATGGTCGATTCCATTCCTCTATCGTCAACGTAGTCGACCGAGGAGTATCGAATGTCTTGCATGCAGTACAATGTTTCCTATGTAAACGAATGTGCAGCCAAACCTGTGAACGAATGCCACCCTTGGGAAAAACATTAGGAAACCTGGATGCTAATATTGAGAGGTCATTTTGCTCTAAATAATCAATGACGGTTTTCAAAATAATACCCTTTATTCACAGACTGGCCTTTATTCGGAGGTGACCGGTAACACAGTTTTGACTTAATGTAGAAAGTTCATCTCAGTGTAACCGTGGGTGGTATTGGTCCATATTCTAAGCAATCACTTTCGTTAAGTATTATCCTGTATTAAGTCGCATATCGAGGGCTCAGCGCAACACTGTCGTAACTTGTTCTTATTTCAATATGAGTTACGACACTGTTGCGTTGAACCCTCGATATGTACGTATGTTGATGATTTTGTATGTTAATTGTTTCATTAGAGAGCTTCATTGAATGAAAGATTATTAACCATAAAACCTCGGCCTGAGAAGCATAATCAGTGTTTTCTAATACATTCCGTAGAAAATGTATAAATGTGTTGTACTGTTTCTGTGTTAATCTTGATTGTTTGTCACGTGAGTGTAGCCTATTTCATGTATAATGCTTCAAGCGATTTGTTTGTATTTTCATATTTGTTATATCGAAAGAATTTCCACTGATTATTGTGTTGATGTTTAATTAGAATTAGAAAATGAGATTTTCTTGTTCATACCTATGTTTTGAACGATAATAAATGATATGATGATATTTGCGAGTTCACTTTTCTATTCGCTTTTTCACCATTTCTTATACATGTAGTAAAACCAGAGAATATACTAGTTCAATGTTAGTTTAATGCTGTTTATGGGCGCATTATGTAGCGCACATTCAAACAAGGTCTAATGCAATAAGGAATCGGTAACAGAACAGTTAAGATGTGATAATGATCGAAATACTATACGAGATATTTTGGGTATCGAAACAACTAAATCTATAAATTTAACTTTTTATTAAAAATACACAAATCAACAAAATTATAAAATATAAGATAAAAGTTAAGAAAATGTCTGTAGTACGAATATACTAAACATAACGGAGACCAGCTCCGGAAAATAAGATCCTATCACTGTATGTAAAATCAGCATATAGCCAGAACAAAGCCATTTGATGAAACACAGAATGAGCATATTGTATACGGTGACTCACAAGAGATGTATAGTAAAACTGTACATAGCAACAACCCCATTCTTACGAACACTTCATTAAAACGACAAGTAATTATCTCACTTGATAACGAGACGAACTCAATATAACGACCGATTTTTCGGGTCTGAAAAATGGCTTCAATATCGAGACTTTACTGTACACATCTTGTACAATTTCTACTGTCTTCGCATTTAGGCCAGTAAAAGTGTTGCGTTTCCGAATACCCCACCCACGCTATTTGTTTGGCGCCCATCATAACGTCATCTAAAGTACGAGACTATTTGAGGACGAATCGTGCCTCCAAAGTATGAAATTATGTTAAAAATCCGATAAGAAAACAAATGTAATTGACTGTTTAAGTACAAAACTAAAGTATCGCATTTATCGATAGACTATACGTACATTAAAATATCAACTTTTGATCATCCCCAATCACGGACACCCCGGTAACAGGGACGGATTTTCAAAGAACGGACACATTATCAACTGACAATTCAGCTCTTCGATTAATGACACCCCGCAATTAAGGATATTTTCCATCAGAAACCACCACAGACTATACTAGAGGAGTTTCACTGTAGTTGCTTACGTCGGTGCATCTGAAAACAATTACAGAGTATGACTTATTCTAGTATATCGGAGAAACATTTGTTCCAGTGATCGAAAGGGTTTCACATTAAATGTCAATACAGTGAGAAACATTAGCAGAAATGAAATCAGTCGTCAGCCTAATTGGGGATATTTTAACAAATCTTGCTATTGTATGGAAACAAGGGTTAACACTCTTTTTGTGTTATCCTTGGTACTGATTTGGTGATATTGTTAATTACTTATATTTGCATTTTATCTAATATTATTCTTGTGCAAAATGTTTGTAACCATAATTATTTACCATCATACCGAAATGAATATTTTGTTTTCCAAAAAGACGCCATTAGGCGATCACATAACGATGATATCAATATTTATCATTCTGGTTCGTTGTGCTTTCCGTTGTTGTCGTTGTCGCGGTTGCTATGGAAACTTTTCTTTTCCTCAGTGCCTTTATCCTCCTTCGATTGAACAGGATTAATGCTATAAGTGGGAAGGACACAACCGGACTGATGGCCAACACGATTCCAACAATTAATAACTCATTGTCATTATTCGACGATGCGTAAGTACACACAAGTATTCCTGAAAAATATAATAATCACACGTTTTATTAAGTTTACTCACAGAGTTAATCCAATATACAGTAAAACTGCACTCAGCACCCTCTTGATATTACGACCACCCCACTATTGCGACCACTTAGTCCGGATGGATCTTTTACCCTACCCATAATTCATTTGATTGTTAGAGTTTATTTCAGAAGAGCTGTATAAAGTTCTCGGTGAGATTTTATTTTTGTATACTTTTGGTTTACTTTGCTCAAGATATTGAATTTCATTTATAATGCAAATAATTAACAAACAATCTACATATGCAGCGGTCTCTATTTTCTCCTTCAAGATATTTTTACTCGTATAAAAGGAGGAGGAAAATAAATTACTCGATTCGGGACTCGAAGCACCGACCTCCTACTTACAGGTCAGGTACTCTACTGACTTAGCTAATCGAGCTATTTATTGACAGTCAATCTATTTACACCAATACTACATACAATACTGATACAATAAGAGCTGGGTATCGGTCCTTAAAAGCGCATCACGATATATCACAATATTTCATGCTGTATCGCGATACGTATCGCGAAATATATAAATGGTAATTTTACAGAAAAGCATTAAAATTAACATTTATATAAAGTCTTGGGTAATAAAACAGACTATAGCTGACAGTGTAGTTTCACACTTCAAATAATTTGTTCTTTTTTAGCACTGTTGAAACTATTAATGCGTGTGTACATATAAATATGTATGCGTGCACAGTTAATAATATTACAATATTGACCAGCATTTAGACATGAATAACACTTTACAACAATGTATGAACTCTGTTTTACTATAATAAACATAAAGTTCAGTTATTTAAGCTAAACCCGATATATCGGTATGCTGAAAAAATATTGTGATATTTATATTGTCTAGCTGATATCGCGATATCGCGATAATTCGATAAAACCTCCCAGCTCTAGATACAATACATCTACCATTTACCACAAACAGACTGTTTAGACTAACTCAACTTTTGCTTCACCCTAGCGTTAGGATTCCAGTGGTAGCCTCGTACTCAAAAAACGACAAGGAGAACAATAAAGTACCCAGTGCGGGATTTGTACCAACAACTTCCTTACTGAGCATATCACAGCCAAATTATTTATATAAGTGCTATATACAATACTGCTACACTTGATATCACTTTTGTCATCTCGTGTACCCTCCGATCGTTACCCGTCCTCTCAACTCTTTCTCACCTCGAGCTCTATGTATACTTTCATTCACTTTTACCCGGTTTCTATTACATAAACCTTTCTTTAATCACAATGTCAATATTTTCAATGCAAACATATTTTTTTTCAAAAGATGGTGAGGGTTTTAATGACAAAATTATCACGTTTTTAAATGGGATAACGTTCTTATAAGGACTGAATTGTTTATATGTTCAACGTAAGACTCGAGTCATATCTTGACCGATTCTGTCGTTATTTCATTAATAATTAAGGAATATCTATAAGTATCTATATATTGTGATATTCAATTCTAAAAAATCTAACAAAAGCTTTTGAGATACAAAATTTATCTTTCGTTAAGTCATTAACCATTGTTCGCATTAAACGTGTTTTTTATGATTGTAAACTTATGTCTTCTTATTAAAATTAACTCTTTTTCAATAAGTACAATAAAACCCCACTTTGTGGCCATCTCAATATAACAATCACCTCCTTATAATATCCACTGACTTAGTTTGTGGACCAATGTTCAATACTTTCATTATTATAAGTTTGTAACTTGATTATGGGTCGACTATAAAATCTAGACAATTTTTTTCGGGTTCAAAAATGTGGTGTTAATATCGCGGTTATAGTCTATAAGTTAGCTTCATTAATTGTAACAAGTACACGCGTTCGATAGATTGATATTTGCGGTATTTCATGAAATATTCATGACAAAATCAATAACTTGTCTTTCTTATAATAATTTGCTTAATGCGTTCACATGAACTAGACCAGGAGCCTGTTATAGTGGTGCTAATTATGTTGTGTCAGATTTAACATTGGGCAATTCTTACAAAATGGCGGTTTACAAGTAGACGACCAACTCATTATAAAATCACAAAAAAAAACATGTTTAATGCAATTCTGGCCAATACAATTATTGTGTGTGCTAAGTATGAATAGAATTGAAAAATTAAAACATGAGAAAATATCCAAACTATGTGTTAGGTTTACAATCTTAACGCCTTTAAGAAATTTATATGCGCGAAAATGGCATCATCTATAAATGTTTGACGTGGTTGTGTATGTCCGATTGCCTATAACGTTAGTAACCTTGGTTACGACAATGACATTATTATATACATACCAGCAGGTAGAGCTAGAAACACCAGAACAGCAACACTAATCATAGTCAAACATCCACTTAAACAACACAAATCTAACTTTTCTTCTTCCTCTTCTTCATCATTCTCTTCATTATGTTCTTGATCTATAAATAGAACAACAGTCTTACAATGTCGTAAATATAACAGTCTTACAGTATCGTAAAAATAACAGTCTTACAATGTCGTAAAAATAACAGTCTTACAATGTCGTAAATATAACAGTCTTAAATGTCGCAACTTAACTATGAAACCAAATATACAAAAATGCATTGACTTGTGAGTTGACCAACAAAACAGATAAACAAGAAGAAAAACAACAACCGCCCCTTAAAAAAGCATAAAAATACCTCCCGCGAAAACAAACCTCACGAGACAAAAAAAATCACAAAAGTTGTTTTTTTTTTAAAAAGATCGATAATTATGTTTTTATTATGTTTTCAAAAAATCAATACTGACCACTTATTGGGTTTTTGGCGTAAAGGGAAACAACTAGTTTATCACACAGGTAAAAAAAATCAATAATAACAGGAGTTGTCTTTTCATAGGAAAATAGCGTCAATGTTCCGCATGGTTTTAAAAATCATGATGCCTTGATAAGAGCTTTTTTTCAAGATTCAAACTCAAAATAGGTTTTCATGGCAAACATCACATAGCACTCCTACATTATGTCTTTATAATACATTTTAATACATACGTATATAGTGTGAGTATAAAATCATAATGATTGAGATTGAAGTGTTAATCATAATCTCCTTTTACGTTCATTGAACTGTTCTGAATTTATTTCGTACAGTTCATTAATCACTGTGTTTTATCATAGTATTAACAACCAGGGTTATCCGTCAGTTGCCGACATTTCTAGCTTAGTGATGGCTGAAAAACTCCGCCAGGCGTACACTCTGGGTCGAACTACCGGCCCTCCATAAGCTAGTAGGACAGCTTCCTCATACTATCTGGAATGTGTCTAGTCCAGGTTTTGAATTGGACTTTCAGTGGTTAGAGACTAGTGATTGCTAGACAGCAGCTTCTATAGTAGATTGGAATAAAGAATAAACTCACACGTTTCTTAGCTGGGCATTATATGCAAAGATGGATTTCGGCTCATACCTATGTAGATTGGGGAGTATGTCCACAAATATCAGGTACACGCGACAATGTAAGGAATGTATCATACATTATTTTGGTACAAGCAACGGATCATAACAATATTCCTTAACTATCAGAGGAAGGTTCAAATTTTAATATGGAGTAAAAGTGCTGTCTTAGCTGAGATAGGATTCCTCTTAACGTATCATCTTAGTAAAGGTAAAAAACTTGAATCAAAATCAAGGAGACGATAAGAATTATGTTACAAGATACAACAAGATACAATTTTTTATTTACAGTCGGTTGACATATATAACAAAATTTGACCGACATACATAATAAAAAAATAAAAAATTATATGCTATAATATTGAAACGGCGAAAATATGAACATAGTATACAACGAACATAACGTATAGCCCTCATCTACTGTGTAAAATGTTATTTATTGGTACATGTACCTGCTATAGAATCATTGATCAATTTAAGAGTTTGATATTTTATAACTGGCAAATGACATGTCATTACCCCGGTGGGACGGGTGGTGTAACTTTTGGCAGGAAAACAACGAGCGTAATTATTAAATTAACACGCATCCTAATAATATGCCGTTAGGGGTTTGTAAGGACTGTTCAGCATGTTTGTCCCTAAATCATAATTTCGTCGACGAATATTTGTGCTTTAACGTATCGTTAAGATAGCAGTCTGCAAAAAAGGCTGTTAAAGTGACTGCAAGGGTGGATTATGATAGTAAAAATTGGGGGCGCATCTGATTGACTTACATTTGTACACAGCCTGTCATACTTATGGCTAATATACATTCCATATCAATTCAATACATTAAACCGCGGTTAATACATACAGCTATATAATTATATACATATGCCATGTTATTAGATACTAGTATATCATATTTATGTATTCGTATTCAATTTGTCGTGACAAAAAGTAAAAGTGTGTATATTGTCATTTAAATCCATATACGACAAAACACGGTGGTAGCCAACTAGGATATAGAGAAATATTGTGTACAGTGAAATGACTCCCCTGTTACCCCATCTAGCTCCTATTGGTTAAGGGTATAGTGAAATTCAGACAGTGAAGCTAATTATTAAATCGGGTCCAGAGGATTTCGCAATATCTGTGTTTTACAAAACTCATATTTCACATCGAAACAAAGGGCACACTTCTTAATCTGTTACTGTTAAAATAACAAAGTAAATGAACATACATACATAGGAAAATCGAAATTGTTGTCAAATTCGCATGGAATGGTATAACGTGCCGTGACCGCGAGTCGAAACCGGATCACCGGGGTACATAATCAGCGCTCTAACCACTGGACCATGGTCGGGACCTTATTTTGTGTAAGCTTAGATTATTGGAATTTGTAAACATTGACGTGACATAAAAATGTACTACTTCAAGTCGTTAGAATACTATACAGTATACCCGTGAATCTTTAACGTTTGACGCATTCTGAACAAATTCAAAAGGACTTATTTTGCAAGATCGTATTAACTGAAATTTGAATGTTTAACATTGTGTTGAATTGGAACAGGTACACGATCGCGCATAATTTCTAATAAACTGAAGATTATTCTTCAGTGAATTATTATATTCAGATTTCAATTCTTTTCCTTAAACATTACAGGTTTCCTAGCAACGGAAAATATTCAAGTGAGAATCAGATACGAAACATCAGATTCGGTACATTCGCACTTATCGAACAATGAGACATCATTTCCGGCAACTTTATTACAAAGTCGAGGTATGGATGCAAATACATGCATAGCATTTAATATATTTCATGCAAGAATGAAATGACGTCCGTTGTATTATTTAGAAAAAGTTTATTATGAATAGTAATTATAAGCATCTATATCGAATATTTATGTATTGTTAACATTGTGCTAGTATCATATACTGACCTTGCACATGTACATATATGTAAAGAAAGGTAAATATGTAGAATTTAAGGCAGTTTGTCTTTTATCTAGAATAAATTAAACTATACAATATGTCGAATTGGACATAATTATAACTATAAAATGTATCGCAAAATAATGTAAAAAGGTGAATTGATCCAAAAGTAATGTAGGTTTATACAAAAGAAAATAAGACCCACCTCCGTGGTCGAGTGGTCACGTTAAGGTCGCTGATTTCAAATCACTGTAACCTCTCACTAATAGAGGGCCTAACTACCGACCACGTCTCTTTATGGGAGAAAGTAGACAGTTGCTTACGGAGAATAGGAATCTAGTACTGGGTCATCCCAGGAACGATGGTTAGGAGAACTGTCCATCTCTCAATTATGACTCTGACTGTTGAAAAGGGGTGTAAAACTCAAATAAACAAACAGACAAATATTCATCATGAAAAGAAAGTAATGATAAACAACTAACCAGATTCTTATGTTGAAAATAGGCTATCTATTTTAACACCAACATATGGTTTTACAATGATCAGTTGTTTTACCCAGGCGTACACATAGGGTCTTTTTCCATCGTTAAAACTGGAAACGTCCACGAATGACCCGAATAGATCCGGAGCGACGTTAAAACCCAGGGGAATATCATCTTAGATGATAAAATTAAAACAAGAGATAGGTCATAAAATCAATTATTAAACAAATGTTTATTTACCATATTTAGATATCGCTCGTTGACTAGATTCCACTCCATACTCCTTGTACACGATTGTACCATCAATTGCTGATAACCCCGGGATCTTTTCGGCCCCTTTTACATCCTTTTCGTCATGTAATCCCATACGCCGGGAACATTTTAACATTCTCAGTCGATAGAAAACATTCACAGAAGACGTTCATTAAAAAATAATTGGAAACGAACGAACTATTTATTGTACAATAATTTAGAGCACACGCGATTCCGATCAATATTTTGCATTAAAACCATAGTTTAAACACGTAACTGTTCAGGTGAAAATCTATGACACTGTTTAAATATCGGAAATAAGTCGGTCCGTATAACTTAAGGTTAAAGCGGTTTTATCTTCCTCAGTTTTCTTCAAAGTGAAGAATGTCCGATTTATTATTACTTAAGGGTTTAAGTAGTTCTATTGTGTACCCGTCCACTATGTACAGGTATTATAATATGTCTCTCACACACACGAAGAACTAAACGAATTAAACACGTATTATTCCCGTAAACGTATGTTAAAACTGTGCTATTACTAATCCATAATAGTTTCACAGTAAAACATGTATTTATACACTAAGTTGAATTCTTTCCTGTACAAACCGGATACAATTTATGACGTTGTAAACATTCTCTCGCCAGT
Organism: Lutraria lutraria; assembly: GCA_964023205.1. NCBI lineage: Eukaryota > Metazoa > Mollusca > Bivalvia > Venerida > Mactridae > Lutraria > Lutraria lutraria. The sequence goes on from OZ026841.1 coordinate 21,077,817, forward strand.
ATCCGTGTTCAGGGCAACGTCGGACGTGGCAAAAATCGAAACTCAGTCGTTCAGTGGCGGATAAAGTATATGAGTTTACTACGGGTCGTGCTAAAGGGGCGCTCTTTTGTCAAATAGACATTGTTATTTTCTTCCGTATTTACAACACTTACTGCATATTTAGGTTCTTAAACGTTGTCTTTACTGATAATACTGCCCACGGATGGACGAAATCGGGCATAGGGGGCGCGGCGGAAAAAGGAATAAATGGAAAAGGTAAAAGTAGTAAGTTTGTAGAAGTAAAAGGTATAAAGTGATGGTTGAAGTAACATCATTATTAATTTATTATTAACATTTAATTAGAAATGCGCAACGTTCTACGTTCCGACCCGTGTTGTACTCAAGACAAATTGCCTCAATAATGTGGTACGACGTGATATTCACGTAACATAATGCCACGTGATAGTCACATATGGTATGATATCACGTGATAGTCACATGATGTTATACCACGTTGTAGTCATATAATATGAAACCACGCGGTAGTCACATGCTATATGATGTCACGTGGTAGTCACATGACATTGTACTACGTTGTAGTATCATGATATTATGCCACGTGGCAGTCACATGATATTCTACGTAAAAGTCACGTGATATGAAACCACGCGGTAGTCATATAATATTATACACGTGATACTCACATAATATTATACCACGTGATTGTCACATGATATTATACCACGTTAAAGTTGTAGTCACATGATATGATTATTTATTATCATGATAATGTGCAAATCAGTCTCTGAACCATAACGTAACACCACACCGTATACCCCGAAGAGCCGAACACAGTTGCTCAGGCGAACACAGTGTCGATACATTTTACAGTTTTGAACGGAAAATAAGTATCGGCTTAATTTATATTTATCTTGAAGGATCCGAACAAAACCAATCGTGTACATTTATTCGCTATTGAAAAAGGAATAAATACTCGAAATTGTGAGGAAAATCGTGCATTTTCCGTTCAAAACTGTAAAATCTATCGGCAACTCTGTGTTCGCCTGAGCAACTGTGTTCGGTTCTTCGGGGTATACGGTGTGAACACGTCAACTTTTATTTGTGGGGCAGCGGCAACATATTATTCAGCCCGGACCACTAGGTGGAAGTTCTGATCAAAGATTCGATGCAGTAGGTACTGGACACCGCAGTACTAGTTTTAGTCACTTCATATACGTTCTATTGCTAAGTTATCTTGATAAAGATATCATCCAGTTAGTTTACATTGATATTTTCTTATAAATATATCTATATTACACACATTTTCACGTTATTTTATGCGATAGACGATATTTAGTCAATCTTATGACGTACATACTCGTACCTTCCCTTGTTTTCACATCATAAAAGCAACTGTAAAAAATACGTAACAGAAATCTACACCATGTCACATAGGTGTGTCTTTTTAGTTCAATGTACATGTATATAATTTCAGTCAACAAATGTCTCTAAAATGCTACCGTGATATCAAAATGATATTCCCCATTTCCTTTGATTAATCATAAGTTTTCAATTCAGTTCAGCCGAGAAGAAAGTTGTGTAAATCAACACAGTGTGTACATTAAAAAAGCCACAATTATTGAAAGATAAGAACATATAAAAGAAGGCTGAACAATACGACTTCAGCATCAGCATTAGTTATATCGACATACTAGTTTTCAGTAACACAAGAACCCATGGCAGTCTTTATATAAATTCACAATGGAGGTTTGGTTACATTATATTTTATAAGGGTTAGTATCCAAACTTCAAAAATTATTATCTCAAAGTAGGACGGACAGTAAATGTTTATCATTTATATATGTTTCCCGCGGCCTTTGGGTTATTTTATCTTTAAATTTGCAATGAAGTGTATGGGAGTAACGTATGTTTCAAAGACTAAAGAAAAAAGAACATCCAATTCACTGAAACATCAAGGTAAAAAGATGCAATTCCACAATATCAATATATACACCTGGAAAAAGATTTAGCAAGCTCCACCCTCCGTATTTATTACGACAACCTTGATACTAAAATCACCGTTAAAATAGTAATCTGTAGAACATAAACACTGGCCCTAACATAAGGAAGCAAATCTGATCAGAAAATGCAGTATGCGAAAAAAGTGTTACGTATCCAAGATGCATAAATTTCCCTGGAAACGGACGCCGGTTTAAATATGGAGCTGTAGATTGCACTAACCCATATAATGTTACAGTTTCGTGATAAAAATGTCAATTTGAGTCTCTGGATTAAGTAAGTACCTTCGGTTACTTGCTCAATACCGGGTATATCCTCCGCGTGAATGGATGTCTGCTTCGGTCGGACGTCGAATTTGGTGACTGGTCTCACCTATATCTACATGTACAAATATTGCCACTGAGTTATAAGTTTAAATCATATTTACGGAATACCATTCATACCATTTTCAAAATTGTAATATGCTTTTATTCGTAATGTACCATAGGCGAAAATATTATGAAGTGCTTAACTTTTTTCGAGGTGTAATCTGGCTATACTATTTTTGTAATATTACATTTTTGTGTAGGATCCTTAATACATTAAAATTGACCATAATATCAGTGGATAGAAACAATTTTATTATTTCTAGACGGAGACTTTTAGAAAAAAGGCCTTTCCTCGACGGATGATATCAGTTACCACGCACCCAAGCTACCTCTGGGTAAATGTGTCACGAGAATGTTGAGGGATTCACTTGGTGGTGCTTTAAAAGACGTAAATTTAATGTTTCTTTCATCGAATATATGACATAAATGACTAACAATTGTTCCAAGTATATGTACTATCTTGAGATCCAAATATATGTACACTTGTTCAACGATAACACATAAAATACTGACTGTTCCAGTCCTAATTGTGACAGGAATTATGCTAAAAGCTTTCGGCATTTCAACAAGTGGAGTTTTGTATAATTATACAAATATTTTTAGATACCATGCACCTTATATAGATTGTCTCCAAATTATAAAACAGGCTCTTTTTTAAGTACATAATCCTACAGGCTAGGTAATTATTGATGCATCTGTAAGATTTGATGGTACAGGGAGAGGCAAGATGATACGACAAAGATGGCGTTGAGAATATATTAATTAATTTAAAAATTGCTAGACGCATTCCAGCTCGTAGCTAAATATACACAGGTGTCTGATTAGTTAACGCGAGTTTACCGTACAGTGTTTTATCTATAATACACTCTCTATAGAGCAACACCCTGTGGGAGCTTCAAATATTGGCCGTTGTTTAGAGGTTGTTGCTCTACAATGGTTAAATTTACATATCAACTTAAGGAAAATTTAAAGGTGTTGTTATAAAGAGGTTGTTGCTCTACAAAGGGTCGCTCTAGAGAGGTTTTACTGTATTTCAAATTTGCATTTATTTCTACGGAAGATAACCGATACCAGTCATAAATAAGGGACACTACTCTTGAACGAATTATTAATATGTATGTAAGAATTGTCTCACTTCGAAAACCGTTGACTTTTTGGTGTACTGCAACATGGAACGGGAACCAGTTTATTTAAAAGTCATACACATTATATAATAATCATATGTAATTGTCAGCGCACTACGTATGGCGTGTCTGTGAAAAGTATTCATTTGTATTAGTTGTTGGCGTAGCTGACTGATATCATTAAGGCCCACCTAGAAACTTGAGATGTCATGACAAGAAAGAAATATCATGATAAAACAGAAAAACGAACAGAACGCGTATATCAACCCCACCTAACAATCCCTGACTGACACGTTTCGTATTTAATTACAGAACTATATTGAGACAAAGGCTTAATAATAAATTCTTTTAGTATTGAAGTACCAATCCTATATGCATGCCGCGTGTAATTATCTCGTAGCATGCATTTACTAAGGATAGAAAAGAACAGATGCCATGTTTATAGCTACTAGACAAATAATACACATTATTTTCTAATGCATATACCTTTCTTACTTCAGAGCCACGATTCGTTCCCGTTTTTTTTGAAACTGAAAGGTCGTTACCGTCATTCGCTCGGCGCGTATGAATTTTATGCGTGCCAAAGTACTTTGTCTTTCTACATCCACCAGGTAATTGTTAAACTTGTTCCTGTTCCATGTTGCAAGGCAAGTCTGAGTACGTTCAGTTTCATTGAGTACTTTATCACATAACCTGCGGTCCAGGAGTGCCGTAAAGCCGTGCCCTAAATATCGTTCGCCACTGCCAAACCGTGCAATAAACATTTAAATTAGCCAAATCACACATTTGCATATTTTGTATTACTACGCTACTACGATATTTGTAAACATGGCCGACCTTCGATTCGTACCAGGCAATTTCGTCAACATTGATGGGCGAGGCAAAGCTGTAGTTAATGAACGTGTGTATCGAGGGTTTGGAACTTTTTATATTGTTAGACTCTGTGACAGTGATTGTGAATATTTGAAATTGAAATCACAAGGTTGCTACCATTCATTGAAACCCCCGCTACACAGCAGACGAACCGATTCTTCTCCAGTTCAGCCGGCGATGAAATGACTCCGTATCCCGGCCTCTGATAGTGACTCCCAGTGGTGATTCAATAAATCCAATTTACACGTTTCTAAACGGTTGCAATACACAGTTTAAATAACTAAGAGAAATATGATGTGTATATTTAAATATTGACACTCGTGAACATTTCAGTACATTTCTATGACAAGGTCACGGACGAATAGCGGATTTATGTTTAATGTTGTTTAGTTTGTTTTATAAATGATTTCAATATTCATGGTATGAATAAAATGATGTTTGTGTAAATGAAATAACGATTTGATGTCGTTTATCTTGCATTTTATTGCCAAATGATTAATTAATAGAAACATGCACTACTTTTTTGCGGTAGCGCACATTAGTGAACAGTCTACACTAGACGTCTTGTATATAGGTCATCCTATAGCTGTTTCATTTTCTGTGATCGGTTTTACGGTTATGTGATAAATAGAATCTTACATTCGTGCTCATTCTTTACCATTTTGATTAAACTCGTTGACAAAAACAATATGACACTCGGCAGAGCCTCGTGTTTAGTCAACTCGTTTAATAAAAATGGTAAGGAATGAGCACTCATTCAAGATCCTCTATTTCTGTACTTTGATTCGATTTTGCCGTTAAAAACTCTACCGTCGTCGGGAGAAAAAAAGGGTCGATCGAGCAACCGTAAAATGTTTACTATCTCCGACATTTCCTGACGCATGTTTGCTGGTATCTCATTTAATTTCATGTATCCAAAAGCAGAACAAGATATTAAGACGGTCGAATTAACACGAGAGTGTGCGACTGTCTAACGTCGTTGGTCGAGTTTGCTGATACATAAAACTAAAAGTCTTGAAAGCTGAACAAGTCCAAAGTTCAGACATTACATGTATGGTGTCATTAATACAACAAATGATCTAGAATTCTCGTATTAAGTTTTGACCAAATCTGCTAATATTTTTATTGGTGTTATGACAAACTTTTTGAATGATAAAGTGCATGTACTCACACTATTGTCCTTTCGTGTAATATTGGGAATTTGGGATAGTCAAAATTGTCTAGGTTCCCTGTTTATTCCAATGAACGAATTACGGCTGCAATGTCATTTAATAATAATAGTACTTTAACAATCATAAATGGTTAGATGTAGGATATTTCACAGGGAACACTCATAAGGGGCTGGCTATGCCATTATGATTCAGTGACCTTCCTTCTACTCTCAAAGGAAGGTCCTCAAATCAATATGTGAATATTGACTATATTTTTACATAAGGCGAATAGAACACTCCCTGGTTATTCGTTTGATTTGGATCATTGTACAGTGTAGTGTATGACATTGTATATGGCAATTACATAACATGTACGTAACACTAAATGTTAATTATACTGATAATACTGAATGCAATTTATTAGATAATTGATCATTGCTATTAAATTCGAAAAAAAACCCGTTCGCTAGTTATATATATAATGTAGTATAATGTCTTAGCTACATGAAGGTATATATGAGTTATGAAGAACTTGAGTGTTTTTCTCAAGTCACATTCTGTTAAAAAACGTGTTGGGGAATCTGTCTTATATGTATTGTACATGAATGATAAATATGTTTTCGGTACGAACGGCCATCGGCCTACATTGATTCATCATAATATACCATCACGTCAATGCTTTAGCTTCCTACTGGAACAACAGTACGTGCTGAACTCAACGATCATACTTAAACATACTTTGTCCCATTCATCAAAGGAATTATTTTGTTTGTCAAAAACTATACAAATTTACCACATACATAAATAGTCAAACCCTTGCAATACTACGCCTTCCCATTTCATACACAGTGAATACAATCAACACACAACTTAACTTAGATTTAGGATTTACTATAGTAGTTAAAGTGTTCAGTTTTAGATCACACTATCCTGTTCTAATATCGACCTACGTTTAAATAAACATTGTTGAAATTTTCAGTTATTTTATCCAAAAATCTCCCTCAAATCAATTTTGAATATTGACTAGTGTTGACGTTTTAAACAATTTTAATATGCGTGAATACTAGTATGTGACATTTTGAAGATATTGTCTTCCACTGGGATTTAACTCAACACCAACTGTTTGGGTTACTTAGCGAGTTTAAATTCCAGCAATGTCGTGGAGTAAGACCCCAGGCGTACATGTGGGCCGAACCACCAATCTTCCGTTACTTAATTTGACCGCTCCCCTCAAATCCCGATTGAGATTCGAACTGACCGATGTAAAGTCTAGTGATTACTGGTATAAAAATAACGACTCGACAACGGAGACATTTCAAGGATATTCTCTTAGACATTTCAAGGATATCCTCTGAGATATTTCAAGGATATCGCATGGGATATTTCAAGGATATCCCCATGGGCATTTCAAGGAGATCCGCATGGAACATTTCAATGATATCCCTAAGGAAATCATCAGAGGCATTTCAATGATATTCTCTTAGACATTTCAAGGATATCCTTTGAGATATTTCAAGGAGATTCCCATGGGACATTTCATGGATAACCACTGGGACATTTCAAGGAAATCCTCTGAGACATTTCAAGAATACCCCCTGGGACATTTCAAGGATATCCCCCGGGGTCATTTCAAGGATATCCTCTGAGACATTTCAAGGATATCCCCTGGGACATTTCAAGGATATCCTCTGAGACATTTCAAGGATATCCCCTGGGTCATTTCAAGGATATCCTCTGAGACATTTCAAGGATATCCCCTGGGTCATTTCAAGGATGTCCTCTGAGACATTTCAAGGATATCCCCTGGGTCATTTCAAGGATATCCTCTGAGACATTTCAATGATATCCCCTGGGTCATTTCAAGGATAACCCTGGGTTATTTCAAGGATATCCTCTGAGACATTTCAAGGATATCCCCTGGGTCATTTCAAGGATATCCTCTGAGACATTTCAAGGATATCCCCTGGGTCATTTCAAGGATATCCTCTGAGACATTTCAAGGATATCCCCTGGGACATTTCAAGGATATCCTCTGAGACATTTCAAGGATATCCCCTGGGTCATTTCAAGGATATCCCCTGGGACATTTCAAGGATATCCTCTGAGACATTTCAAGGATATCCCCTGGGTCATTTCAAGGATATCCTCTGAGACATTTCAAGGATATCCCCTGGGTCATTTCAAGGATAACCCTGGGTCATTTCAAGGATATCCCCTGGGTCATTTTATTTATATTTTATTTGTCTCGTATTTGGGCTGAACTGAAAGTCACGTTCCATCTAAATATAATATTTGATAATTGAGATCTGAAAAAGAAGGAACGGTTTGTATATGGGAAAATGTATTAATATGTTATAGGTAATAGAAAAAGATATCAATATTATACGACTTTGATTATTCACCATCCCGATGGAGTGCGAGCTAAAGTTAATCAGCAGCGTGTGAATAATTACTGTAAATAGTAGGCAAATCTCCTAAAAAACTTATTTGTTCTTATTTTAGCAGCTAACATAATAAAAATAATAATTATCAAGTATAGAATCCGGACAGAACAAAACAAAACTGTAAAACGGTCTTATGCTACAAGTGATACAGAAGTGCATATTAAGGCGCGGCACAATCGAGGTAGCGATCCATCAATTAAAGAGCGTTTAAAATTCTGCACGCATCCTACCAGAAAAAAACAATAGAGAAACCAGTTTCAGACTTCTTTGTCATTTGTTTTTCGAACTTAATCCTGAAATGTGTTTAATGTGTCTGGCTTGGATGTAGGTCAAATCAAGTTTAACCAATTTATAGATTTTAAACTAAACCATAATTATACACTAAAATAAACTCACTGTATAAAGTGAATTGCAAGTAATTTTAAACAAATATTACATTTGATTGGTCTTCTATAAACCAATCAAAACGCTTATGTTTACGGTTCAATAATTGAAACCACGCCCAGGTTTGATGTCTAGTAACAGATTTTATAAAAAAAATTGTCATAATGAATTAATAGTATCATATCGTACTGGAATACAATGCACATTACGTTAGAGATGTTTAACGCTGACAAGGAAAAGTCGATAAAGGGGTGCAGTATTTATCGCAATAAAACACCATTTTTTAGCGTCCGGTTAGAATATTTTGTTGCTTGGTACTAAGTATGGTACGTTATTTTACCGATTATAACCAAACATGATACCTTAAACTACTTTCTGCTGATGACTTTATCATATGATGGTAATTCAAGCTTAATTACAATCTACTGACATTTCATAGAAGATTATTGCATCCATGTTGACAGTTCTTTCTCTACCAATGACTCGCAGCGGTTCATTAGAAGATAAATTTTTTTCATACAAATTGGGAGTGGTGAATAGACACAAGACCACGTGACAATGATATGTCTAATCTTCTTTGTCTGAGACATGGTAATTATCTATGTTATGTATCAATGGAGAATTGACAGGCCTATCCTTCACCTAGAATGACAGGATTGTTGAAATAAATTAATGTAAAATAGTCGTAAATTAGTAACAGCAGACATGGGAATTATATTACTAATGAACTAATTTTGGTTTTAGAGCAGTTTTAGATAACCAGGATGTGGTTTAATCGTTATTCAGTACTTTAGATGTTTTTTTTCAGTTTGCCGATTTCTGGTAAAAACTAGACTTTCGCTTTTCGTAATCAAATGGTACCCCTGAAAAACGCCTTTCATTACCCTCAGCTAACTGATACAACACTGCGAAAGTCTTTCCTCTTTTTTGTGTCATATTGTCTGCTTTTACAACCAATCAGTCTCCACGTCTGCATAACAGAAGTAACACCGACGTCTACATCTTCTTACTGTATATACGTACTTAGCCCTTCGACAGAAATTCTTAAAAACATGTTTTGTTTTCTCCAATTTTTCTAACATAGTCCATGCAGTACAAATAACCATTTCACAGGGGTGAACATGTGGCATTTTGAACGGTACACTATCTGATACTTGTCTATATATTGATTAAGAATGTACCTGGACTCACGCACGGACATGTTTTCTTGCCGCCATATCCATTTGTAAACACGTATTTATTTTTGTATTTGTCTACGTATTCATTTTCACAGTAGGTATATTCTATTTAGCATCATTTAGAAATGTCTGTATTTGGCGCGAAACGTGATATATTCCATAAATGCTTTTACTTAGTTCTGAAATCACAGTTTGGTAACTCTTAACATCTTCGACTGACGTCTATTGTGTTTGTTATCTTAGTACTAGGCTCTGGAAAAAACATACTATATGGAACAAAACTATCCTAGTGCTAAATATTACTATCAATAAAAAGTGTTGACAGAAACTAGTGTCACATACACACGAGGACGCAAACACAAACGCAATCTCATGGTCTGTGATTCTAATATGGCATTCTTGAACATACACGAGAAGTCCAATCAGTTTCAAAGGAGAACAGACTTGACGTATAAGTATCGGCTTTTATTAGCATATAATCTACTTTCAAGAATATAGCACTATACTTGCTACCCTAATGTAGATCAACATTGAATTATTTGGCAAACAAGCCTGGAAATTCTTGTACTCGTAGACAAAGCAGATAATTAGAGAACTATTTAAAACAACTTCTCCATGTCTAACAAGATGCGCTTACTACTGTGTTTTCTAAAATCAAAAGCCAAAGAAACACATATCAGTAATTATGTTAAATATCTCTACAGATTCGACAAACAGGACACTTGCTATTGGAGAGGAAGCCATGGAATGCGTAGGTGTGTCAGAGGATACAATAATCAATAACACTGAATGAAAATAGTTCCCAGTTGCTGACGAAGCGTTTCTGAGACATATTAATGTTTTTCCCTCGCTGCAATCAATAAGGTTTTTGTTGTCCAATATCTTATACATTCTGTGTTTCAATTATGTCATTGGTAATAGTCATACTTAACGGTCGATGTCCATTAGTCGATCATACATGCGAATATACATGGAATAATTATGGTGTAAGAAAGCGACTTTGAATATCATCACTTCCTATAACCTTCTGACATACTAGTAGTACGAATTGCACACACAGACGCGTAAATACAAAATGCAAGGAGAAAAGTATTTTACGAGTAATCATAACTAGTGTGACAGTATTCAAGATACAAATATAAAAGACAAATGAGATCAGTTCATTTAATCTAAGAAATAGTTTGAATAATGTTTTATTTACCAAACTTTAATCCTAATTGTTTGGTTTCAATGTTAAGAAATCCAAATCATGAGAAAAGTGAAGAATTTATCGAGCCAATTTCATTATAAGTTACAAGTTCTACCAGTAGAAGATAGTCATGACTTAGAAATGAAATCACCCTAGTGTTGAAAAGAGGGTCTATATTTTAGTTTTGTACATGAGGCTTAAACATTTGCCTGTGTTATGACAATATTCAGTACCATGACAAAAGACTTTCAGGCACTTAAATCGGAGTACTGTGACTCAGCCGCTTTCTTAAGATTTGAGTCTCGATAATTATTGTGTGTCAATTAAATAATATAGAATTTATTATAATAGCCGTCTATTGTCCAGTTAAAGATTCAACAACAAGATACAAAGTATTCATGTCAAAAATCTTTTTCTTTCTATTTTTCATTCCTCGATACATCAACATGTTTTACAATATGAATACATATACATATATGTACCATTCCTTAAACTTTTGAGAATCACAAAAAAACATAATTAGCAAAGCCAAACCCCAATTTCAAACTAACGTCAGCCAACGAATATACTCTAAGTGTTTCTTGATGTGATACTATAAAACTATTCACTTTGGGTAAACAGTTGTCTCGCGGAGATTCTTTACTATCCCTTGTTTACCACATTTGTAGGAAAGGTGATTTTATAACACGTTTGATGTTAGTGTGAGCATGTCATTCATTTTCGATATTGCATGCTTTAAAATGGCATTGATACTACAATGCGCGGCGAAGGTCCGGTGGTTAGTATTCTGAACTTGAAACCTGGCAAACGGGGTTCGAATCTTGGAAGCGGCAGGTGATACTCATGAATGAAAATTTGACAAATTTTCGATTTTTTTACCATGTGTGGAGAAGTTGTCGGCTTGTTTGGAATGGTGAGTTAGTTCTGGTTAGTATACAGTCCAGAAAAACTGGTTAGTTGAACTGAGATACGTGGAAAACGGTGTTAGACTTTCCAAAATGAAAACGTGATATCACAGAACTGCAATAGACAACACTTAATGTAGAGATATTTTTGCGTTTCCACTATCATGTGTGAATGTATCATTGCTCATGTGCGCTTTGGGTGTGATTTTTTATAGACGTTCATGAGTGATTAGATACTGTTTCCGAATAAAATAGAAAACCTTAAATATCTCCATTAATAGAGGCTGCCTTTAAACTGTTGGGACATTTCTTCTGTGAATACCAATAATCGATATAAGCGTACAACGGGCTTGTTTACTGGAGTTTTCTTCCCTCTCAAGATAAGAGGCAATTTAATTATTTCTCGACAATTTCTAGATCTGAAGTACGTCGTGAAATCGAAGAACTTATAATTGTTTTTTTCTTTATGTACAAGTACACGAGACACTAAGAACAGAATTAATGTGAGCATCACCATGCAATGTCTTCTAACGCCGATCACAGGGTTGCTATGTTTTGAAAGGGTGACATCGCAAGAAAAGGAACCAAATTGGGATTCATAGAACCAACAACATAAAAAAAACACTTTCCTTAAACACGCCAGCGGCCGCGGTCCAGTGGTTAGTGCACTGTATTTGTTACCCGGCGATCCGTGTTAGATTTCCGGCTGAGGTGGGTCATGCCCTATCATGACCATTTGACAGAAATATCGATTTCTTCCACTTGTCAATAAGTAGTCGGTTCTTTGTGGAAAGACAAAAAATCAGTGTAGGAAAACTGGTTAGGTGAATCGGCCGCCGCTGTATATAACTGAAAACTGTTCAAAAACAGCATTTAACCTATATACCAACCACAACAAACCCACAATGTTATAACATACTAAAACATGCACAGACTAGTGGAGAATGCACAACCTTTCTTCACAACATACAATTTGGTTAATACACAAAGCCACGAGAAAACCATGTAGTGTGTGAGATATTCATGGATAGTTTACATTTCTAGTTATAGCCAAACCTTTGTTAGCAGCCACCTCTGAAAACAGGCCCACTCTGATCTATTAAAAACCATCATTGATTATTTAGAAAAAAAATGATCACCGAATAAAGGCTAATTGTCAATAAAAGCCACATTAAGTCTTTTCCAAGATGGCCTTTGTTCATCGGTTTGACTGTAAATGTTATATATATTTTGTTATATCACGTATGTGTTTTGTATTTTGTAAATATGCATATATATAGACGATGTACTATGTACAAGTCTTCAATAAAATTCTGTTCTGTTCTGTTCTGTAAATAGCTACTAAAAGTAATTGATGGAATCACAACATGTTTACAGGCAGATGTTGTTGACGGCATTTTATATTATATACTGTTAAATTTAGATTGTTTACTATATGTGTATATCTGTGTCTAGTAGAAAATGACGTATACCTTCATTGTTGAGAAAAGTGAACAAAAAGATGAGCAGAATATGTTATTTTCACTATTAATCTACGTTATTGTAAACATGTTTACTTTAACTCTGCAAGCTCATCATTTGCGTATTGGCTGGCTGTGTCCTTGTACCTGGTAATAATTTAAAAAAAAACAATATACGGTAAACTGAATCCTGCTACATAGGATATTATCATAGTCTTTTGATTGCAGTTAGTTCAGAGTCTATCGATTCAGTTTCAAATTTCTACTGTAAACATAAACGCCCCTGATGTATCATAGATGAAGGCCAGTAAATACAACATGCAGTCAAACCTGCGGACGAAAGCCATTCATATGAAAGACATATATATTGTAGCCGTTATTGACTGGTGGCCATTACTCGGAGGTCGCTTTATTTTAAACAATCAAAAATAGTTTTTAAAAAGAATGGTCTTTATTCACAGGTCGGCCTTTATTCGGAGGTGGCTGTTAACACATGTCTGACTGTAATTAGAGTTTTTTCATAAAGTATAACATTTTATAATATTGCGTTGGTCATGGTGTTCAGATCCTAAATGATATTAACATTTTTATATATCCGTATGATATTGTGTGTGTGTGTGGGGTGGGGGGGGGGGGGGGTAAACTTTGTATTTGTAATATATTGTACTAACTAACATAATGACATGGTGGTCTGACTAATCGGGACTATAACCGCATCCCTTGTCTATCATCGATTAGCCAATGCAAGATATATCTCATTAACAGACATGACATTTAATTTTTCTGAATACGATTTCCAAACGCCAAAAAGGTCAGACATAATTTTGAAAAAAAGGTAAATAAGAAAATTGTGTTCTTAAAAAAGAATTATTGTATCGAAGCGATCTATTTCTAAGACTTCAAATGATTAGTTTCAACTACAATAGGGGTATGCGGTGATGTCTCTGAGTGATGCTCTGGCACCCAATTTCAATTTGAGATGAATTGTCCCAATTGTTAAACAAGAGGGGCCAAGACGGCCATATATCGCTCATCTGAGTAACATTGCAATTATTGATGTTCAAAACCCCAATTATTAAGTTTGCGTGACCAACATGTTTCTTGTGTATGGTGGCTGATTTATGCCATGTCGTATTTTCGCTTTTTCGCCACAACAAAGCGAAAATGCGAAAAAGCGAAAATACGACAAAGTCAACTTTTTTTTACATTGTTGCATTTTCGCATTGTCGTGGCGAAAAAGCGAAAATACGACAGATGAAGGGCGACAATACGACACCATTTTCGCATTGTTGCATTGTCGCATTTTCGCAAAGTTGACTTTGTCGTTGTGTGTAAAAAGCGAAAATACGACATGGCATAAATCAGCCACCATACTTGTGTGAACAACGCATTCCAATTTTTCACACGGTGCCAAACGGTACCACGAATAAGGGACCGTTATAAAATGCCCCACTTTTACAGGGTTTATAGCGGTCAGTTATCTCTAGAAGGTCGCACAGGGGGTTCCCGAAGATAAAATGTACGAGTTGTAGACAAATTGTGAAGTTTACACTCACACTGTATTCAATGACGCGACAAAACTCGATGTATTGATAAACGAAAAAGAATTTCTGATGCTACGCAGTCATTCACTCATAATACAAACAGAAAACTCCTAAAGGATTTCGCTAAAGCTATCGACTCTTCATCGATCCGCCTACGCTAAAAATTCTCATTTTTCTGCAGCTTGACAAACAAATAACGGGATTAGTTTGTTGGTATATGGTACATACAAATGTATTTACGAAAGGCCTCCCTTAAAATGTTGGTTTGCTGTTATGCTTCAAATAAAACCACCCTTATGTTTTAGCGATGTTGACTTATTCGTTCATTACTCCAACTGTTTCATTTTGATACGATTCTGCTGCCTGCAATCAAATAGCGGGAGTCTGTGTGTAATGTAACACGTATACAAAAGGCCAGCCTTAAAATGGTTGGTATGCAGATACGCTTCATACGTTTTTGGCAATAGATACCAGTTTGTTTCCAGTGTGTCTTTTTCACACAGGCAATAATATGATATTAACTAAAGATACTTATCTACCTACTAACCGGTATATGTTTAGGTTGTAATGTTAGAATATGCGGTGCTGCTTTGATAGCGTGAGTATCATATACTATTTCGACATGTATTCTATTCCATAGCAATTGTGTACATGCAGTTAGTTGAAAAAATATCAGTTATTTATCACCGTAACTAAGCAGCACTTTATACCAGCACAAAAATATATACCCAGTTATAATACATGTACTACAAAAAAGTTAAGTGAAACCATCATATCTTAAAACTCTTTTTTATATTTTATTGTTTTTGTCTCTCATTCAAATAACATTGTTCCAATCTATACTCATACGAAAAGGAATTTGTGCTTTAGCTATATAGGTGGTAAGTTTTGTACTTATAGTGTCTCGTGCTATATTTTATTGTTTTTTTCCATTCCAATGACGTACTTGTCTAGATGCAAGGTCTTGTACTTTTAGCGATGTAAATATAATAATGTTTGAAGCATTTATCAATTTTGTGTGACACATAAGCACATAATACAGCCATGAATTATACGAATCATGGGGCGTTAGTATCGCACAACAGATGGCGATGCCATTTTGTGCCTGTGCCTCTAAGAAGTTACTGTTATGTTGTTCAGCGGAGCATAACCTTTTATTTCCCATGAGAAGAAGACACGGCTAAAGGAGTGAGTATACAAGGAGTGCCTATCTTATTCTTTGTTAAAATGGAGATAGGCCTTTCTTCTTCTCCCTCCTTCAATTAATGATAGTTTTCAAGAGACAAAGGAAAACATTTGAAAATTCTGGATCTGATCACAGTCTCAGAATAAGGGACAGCTTGGTATAGATGTAAGATGCAAAATTTGTTGCTTACGGAAGTTCATTCGAAAATCGTCGACCCAAATTTTTAGATTATGATATTCTTACTTCTTTATTCTTACTGTCCCATTTTTATACAACCATTCAATGTTTACAGAAATACCTATCTACCTACCTACTGTCAAAAGCTTTTAACAGAAAACATTTTAAAAGAATAGTCCCGTCTCTCTTTACTCCTAAGTCATCACAATTTCGAAATCTTTATAAACATCTACAATCTGTAAACAAAGACCGCCCTAAGGAAAGACAAAAAATGGCCTTTATTAACAGTTGGCCTTTGTTCGGGGGTCATTTTGTCCTAAATAATAAATGACAGTTTTATAAAAAGACCATTATTCACAGGATAGCCTTTGTTTGGAGGTAGCCGTTAACACCAATCGGATCTCCTCGGCGTTTGTCTAACGAAAGTGCCTCGGACATAATAGGGAGGCCGCCATTTTGTTAACATTGTTCGCGCTCTACTTTCCAATTTGGGAATCCCATCATGAAAACAACTTCAGACTCTTTAAATAGGAACTGGGGTCTATTTCATCAATATAGCGAACGATAAATATGTATGCAGGTCTGTAATTCTGAGAATAACTTTTGAAAACGAGTACCGTGTGTTTGAAAAGTAGTTACCGGAACCGCATAACCAACATTTGTATCCCTACACTTATGTACGAGGCGTATTTCTCAGTTACGGAAATGCCCGAGTTGTTACGACTGCGTTAACACAAGATCGACTGTGTACTTGAATATTTTCTAAAAACCTTTTTTTTTCAAGTGATTCTCCTTTCAATGCTTTCAACTATGTTACAAAATAGTGTTGTATCGATTGATGTTTGTTTGTCCTTTACATGACCAAAGAAATCTAATATGAGTGTCATGCCTTTAACAGTGACAGCTAATTACAGGTCACATACTTCATTCAGAAGAAATATCATACTTAGGTTAAATGTTTCGCCTTCTTTCTCGCTAGTTAGGTAACATTACCATAACTTTTATAACAGATTTTGCTTTAAAAATAACTTAAATGGTTGTGTATAGCAGGTTAATAGTGTATACGTCCTTGTCACTACAAATGCGATTATTTTATTAATATATACTTGTGTTTCGATCAGTATACGTTATTTTAGAGAACAATATATTTACCCATTCGGTTTAAACCATCTACAATAATGGTTATAATTAGCTCTACATGAGGACCATTTGTTTCTTCTCGAACTGAAGGCAACACACATGATAAGTAATAGCTTTCAAAGGATTGTAATTTACATGTTTTGATTTGCAATATTATGTTTGAACTGAGCGAATGGAACACAAGTTCACACAGGTTACCAGTCTACGCAAGTTTTAAATTCAAAATCAAGCTTCAAAAAGACAGAAATATGCATCGAATGATTTACAAGAAATAGATACTCGAATATGAACGTAACAGGATCTGACAGAATTGGTATTCACGACCGCCCACACAGATTCGATCAATACATGTGAGATGCACTGAGAGGTTACTATGAATGGAAAATAGAAACATATCGAAAAAAGAAAAGTAAGATCACGATGCATGATGTACATCGATAAAATCTTCTGATAGTAGCCGAACAGGAACAGAACTACATTGATGATAGAGGCTTAAACTAGTTAGGATGTCATAGAAACACTTGTATATTACGATTTGTTTTTACGACCATAGTTTCAAACTAGGTATTGACACAATTTTCTAATAAAGTAACAAAATTAAGGAACACCCCCGGATTCTAATGAGGAGGGGCATGTAGTGATGGTCTTGTCCGTACGTCCGTCCGTCCGTCCTTCCTTACGAGGTTAAGATGACTTTATTTCCGTTTCGTCTGTTGCTTTGATACTTGTGCAGTTGTTGTCATCGACCATTCCTAACGCATACATATCACCAAACCTCAATTCAACTTTAACCTTGACCGGATTAGGACCTATAATGTTCAAGGTATTTTGTCAAGCATGCCAACAGGGGCATATACGTATATTAAACGCAGCTCCTTGTTTTTATTTAGTAAAAGAGGCGAGGTCTTTCTTTCTTAGCTACAGGTGATGAATAGTTGTTACTTATATATAGTATGTCACTGATTCTATCTTTATGTATAAATGTTTAGACCAATTTCATACGGTGGTATAGTTTTAACACAAATGTACATTTACGTATATATGCTATTTAATTCACTCTAAAATACATAATATATATATATATATTTGAATAACATCAAAATAACACAGTCACTAGGCCAAATACTAATATCAATATGTTAATTTAGCTTCTTATTTTGCATAAGAACAATCATTTAATGCTCATCATACTCATTAAATCTACCTACGTACACATTCGACTTTAGACCATCCTTAAAAATGGTTGGTTTGTTGTAGATACGTAACTAGTTTATTGAAAAATTCCCACGATCCACTTTTTACCGACCAAACTATTTTTTTTTCAGTTTTATTTTGTTTTTATTACAAACCTACCATGTTAACAAAAGATGCCTACCTACCTATCTACCTATCTATTATTGCGGACTGCAAACCAACTTTTTTAAGGATGGTCTTTTGTGCAATTTATGTAATTTTACAAGTAAAAATAACTATTATACAACCATTGGCTACATATTGTCATGTGTGGAATTATTTATAATAAGACCCGAGTGATAAGAATCCAGGCAACTTGCCATCATTTTTACGAATTTCTGTTTATCATTCAGAAAATATACAAAAGTAAAATTAGTTATATTTATCCATGTTTCCACAATGTTATTTATCTATGTCGTTAAATTCTACGTCGGTTAATGTGCGATTGTAATTGCATTAATCGCATTAGCGACATTATTGCGCTAAAGTATGTACTTTCGTCATAAATTGGGAATAATTTCTATACATTTTATGACCAACTTTCATGGTCAGAAATTCTAAATCGATAACGTTCATGCATAAATAGTTATCTACAAAAAATGTACACACATTTTGAAGTCCTCATATTATATTTGTGAAAGAGCACACAAATTAAAACTAAAAACTGTCGTCCCTATGCCTGGTGACTTTTCTGTTGTCTGTGCGCATGTCAATGGAGAGAGCTCATTCACGGACGGAAAAACAAAACTACGCATGCGCGAAACTAATAGCTTCCGCTCATATTCGAATAATTGTTGCATGAAGTTCATATTTGGAGAAATGATTTCCCGTCTTGTACGAACGAATTCAAAGGCTTGGTCGAGCGTTAGTGACTTATGGGACATCAAATAAGCGATGCAGATGGTCGCAGACCGACTTATTCCGGCTTTACAATGAACGAGAATTTTCCCATCTTTCAATCGTGCTGACTCTGAAAGCGAACAAAAAAGAAAACGCTAATTAATTAAATGATACACGGATATGAAAAAAATATGGAATTAAGCCGATTTTGTAGAATATACTCTTATGGATTTTTTTATCTAAATTAATTTTTCATAGCTAATGCAATAAAGGGTTTGGAAAACTTCTAATTAATCATCATTTAGACTGTAAAGCTTTAAAATCTGGCTATGCAATGATTATGAAATTTTCTGTAATATTATATGATAGTCACGAACAAGTAAATGCTTTCGGGCAATCCTTTATTAAGGCACAACATCACACAACGACACAAGTTATGGTTAATTTATTCTCTAAGAGCACATGCGTTACCGATGGATATTGCACTTTCATGAATTTTGTTGTAATAAATGCATTTAAAAATAGATTTACCTATAAATTGTATTGCATCGTTAAACCATGTTGATATATTTTCGGATTCGTTGTCTCGGACTGGGAAACATTTGTATTCGAATCCCTGTGTCACGTGATTGGTGCATATTGTATTGGAAACGTTCAAGATGGCGGTGATTCCTAACTTTCGTAGAAGACTATAGTTCGTAGAATGTTTCTCATCACCAATAAAAAGGTGCGACATAAGCTGTGTAGGGGCATTCTGAAAAGAATAAACAAAATTGGATCCTTTCGTCTTCTATTGTTCTTGATATTACTTGAAACAAAAACAGGATGTACGAATTATAGTCAAACCAGTCAAGTCAAGTCAAATATTTTATTGGCTTTTAACTTTAACAGTTCATCGCCAAATGAATTAAATTATTTACATTGGTTGACAATGATCTTATAAATAATGACAATACATATACAATGAAAAACACGATAATAGTAAACATCTGTCTCATCATATCATTAATGGTACGGTTATTGTGACATATGGATATAAAGTAGTGATCTACTGTTTAATTATATATCAATTATTCCTCTATTAGCTCCTATGGAGTTCCAACGTGTAGATAAATGAATGTTTTACATAATGTTATTTCTTGAAAAAATTTCCACCACGGCGTTTTAGCTACATTTGCATTTATCTGAATATTTTACGTCGAAAAAACGTCCACATAATGTAGTTTTGACGTCGATTAATTTCCGACACGCCGGGCGGTCATGGATATTCAAAATTGCGACGTCATACTGTAAAAATAACTATATTATCGTAAGCGCTGCTACTTCAGGTATAACACCTCGAACTACCTTAAACCTCGCATGAATTTTCTTGACACGGAAGGTGCAGTTTGGATTACATTAATTTTATTTCTGTGTGTTTCATTATCCTTTTAGTGAATAATTATCACGTCCGAATTCGTGAATTATAATCGCTTTCGTGAATTATAATCACATTAATGTACCATGATCACTTTCGTGTATTATTACCACATTCTTTAATTATTTAAAGTTTTGTAAATTTTAAAGTGCATGCAATATTTTTATTAGAAGAGAAATATCTGTATTCAATTATTCTTATTCGAGATAAGAATGAAAACTGTAAAATTAAAAATGACAAACTGTGGACAAGAACCAGCCATGTTTACGGTTATCATGCCATTCCTATGTGTGATACCAATCCTAATGTTCTCTACGGCAAATGACAAAGAGCGAACAATTCAGGGATGAATCATTTATCGTATTCTCACAAAAGGTGTGTTTAGAAATGATTTCGTCCTACCCGCTAAATTTAGGCAAAATAAACCTAATTAGGATTTTCTAGTCTAACATGGCGCACTTAACGAACTGGACAAAAACATAACTGCTTGAAACCAAAGGGGTTTGTCACGAAAAAAAAAGTTTTTCCATGTAACCCATATATATATATATATATATATAGTTCTAGTTCTCTATATATATGGGTTACATGGAAATTTTCTTTTTTTTCGTGACAAACCCCTTTACTTGAAACACTCGCATTAAAAAAACCTTCTCAAATAATATTTTATCAGTGATAACTGAATAGCAATTTTACATCTTATTATTCAACATTCATGGTGTACGTAGAATATTATTTTTTCGTAACTTATGCAATCAATTATTTTGTTTCTCTTCTAAAACACTGTTCCAGGAGACGAAAACAACTTATTCTTTTACTTTGAACTGACAAAGTCAAAAACCGAAACTGTTGACAACCAAATTGAAAATGATAGAAAATATCTAAAACGCGCGAATGGCAAGCCAAACGTATATTATAATATGATACAGCATGGATATACTTAGATCTTTTTGTCACGCAAAATTTTTACTTTTAAAATCATACGCCAGATTCTTTAGTAACTATTAGTCCAAGAAAATCTTGATCGCCCCTCGAATATATATCATTAATTATGATCATTAACTTGTTACCATAGTATTTGTCCATACCTGTTATTTATAATACCGGTATTTATGTTCTATGTTGTATTATTATTGTACTGTTATTTTGTAATTAAATATTATGTACATGTATGTAAATTTTGTATTATTGCACATGCCACTTAAATAATAACTTTACTATACATTATATCAAAAAGATAATGAGAAATGAAAGCCTTACCTAATCTTTTCGTATTTATGATTTATTTATTTATTTAGAAAATCCATAATATACGTATTGTTCAATGTATATGTGTAAGTAACGTAAAATTGTGCATGCATTGTAAACGGTAAACTTTTTGCCTTACGTTTGAAAATAAAAAATATTAAAAACATTTTAGTTTTGTAACATTATTTACCTTCGCTGCATTCGTTGTAAACGAACTGAGTATGTTTTGTGATGGATTTGAAGCCTCGGGAGACAAACTGTCTGTCGATGGTCGTTGTCTGTAACAGTAATGTGGATATTTGTCTTTAAATGCCTGAAAACCGCCTGGAAACAAGAAAAAAATATATATAAATACTTACAGAATGTTTGTTATGGAGCTTTTCTGTAATACTTGAATAAAGCCAGTACCAAGAGTATTCGAAGCAATACATATTGCTTTTCAATTAATACAAATTGCGTAATTTTAAGAAGACACAAATTTACGGGATTAATGAGAGAAGCACATATATTTCACATATCGTAAGTGATTACATTAATAATAATAAACATTTTCCTTTTTTCTATTTAGAACATATTGGGCTAAATACATCACAGTATATTTATGGTAGTAGAAGTCAAAATTAAATGTCAATTCATTATTTCACTGATTATGTAAATATGCCGTAAAGATTCATTAAGTCAGTGACATTTATGCCATAAACTTAACTGCAACCTACATTCAGAAAAAATATTCATATAATTGCACTATGCACGTCGTTTTATAAACATATTTTCTTAATTGGCAATTATTATACAATACACATAACTAGTTAATCATAAACGACGCCTTTATCTAAATCAGAAATTAAATAAATAATAGTTTAAGTAATTTATATAAACTTACCTTTTAGAATTTGAACCGATTTGAAGTTAAAGCTACCCATTTTCAATCCCTGAATTATGATGGCAATATCAGATTTGTCTCTGATCGTCTCATTACTGTCATATAGCACAACCTTCGTGATGTCGCCATTCCGAATTCGCTTCCTAATTTCTGCAGTTAAAAGTTTTTCCATCAATAAACAACCAGATAGCTCAATTCTTCGTTTTAAAATGGACGGAAAAAACATGTGAACGGCACCATCAATTCTTTCTGTGTTATAAGCAACAAACGTCCTGCAGTCAAGAATTAACAGTTTTGATGCCGTTTGGGCGTCTATCATAAGCTTCAAGTTTGAAGCTGTTATTTTGTGTACATCCATTTGGTTACAAAATATTCATGCGCCTTGGTACACTGAAGACTATTCCACGTCCGATACGATTTAGAATGTGCTGGTATTCCCCTAACTTCAATTTTGAACTAACTTCAATGCGATGTGTGTATTTATACTTTTGCAATAACCAAAACAATTATCAAGTCGCCTTCCTATCTTTAATTAATTAGCGAGCACAACGTAGGTGATGTCCGCTTACTTACAAACAAATTAACAAGTGTTTTCGAAACGAGTTAGTACATTCATTAAACATTGACGAGCATAACACATATCTGACGTTTGTACATTATCAAAATTAAAATTATTTTTAAATTCATCCTCATGTTAAGCCTTATAACAATCTTCCTCTTAAGTATAGAATAGTTCATTCATAAATGAGCACATCATTTTAATCACTATAGAGCGTCTCCGATGCTCTCGAGTTTAGATTCTGTATTCCAATATTGGACTACGTAATAAGGCTTCAAAAACCAGCGAGAAACAAAAATCAATGACCAAGAAAAGAGACTAAGACGGTGTTGCAGCGATCAATTCTTAATTTCGTTGCCATTCAAGGAAAACCGTTTGTTTGTATTGACATTCTGTCTTCATTCAGTCAATGTCGACTTAAGGGCGAATACGAATCCATTCACAAAGAGACTGACTAAGTAAACAAGACTAGAAGTCCGGAATATTCTGTTCCAATTTTGCCTCTAGTCAAGCGCAAGAAAGTAATAAATAGCGTTGAAGACAAAGACGATTACACAAAAGGATTGGTGAGTTATTAATAACAAAATGAAAAATGGGCGGTGTAAAGAATAAAAAAGGGTGTGACCTAAAACACCAAGCACTAAATGATAAGAATTCTTGAACAACGCAAGACAGGGAAAGAACAAAACAATTAAACGTTATATACCACTGTAGAACACTGAAATAACAATTACATGAAATCGAATATTAACAACTGAATGATATTTATGAAGGTATTAAGCACGAACATTGATTATTGAACATTTATAAGTTAATTTATAAGAAATTAAATACGGTCAATGTATTTCAGGATAATTTCATTGTGTTGTCTAATACGCACATAAATTCTGTATTTTTTTCTTTTTGATCATTAGGGATTTAAAATATCACTTATCGAACAAAACAATAAGCATACATACTAGAAAAATATTGCATATATGACAAGATTTTGATTTGTTTGACGTAACTAATCCAGTCCATCATAAGAACGTATGTTTGCCTAGATTGTTACCATGCTACTAAGTCGCCAAAAAAATGTGTTGAAGGTATGGAAACTAGAATTGATTCAAGTGATTTTCCCAGTACATGTAATTCATTATGCATTGGTGTCCATTGTGTGAACATTATTGGCCAAGCCCCTTAGTACAACGTCAATAGTGAAACATGAATTTGTCTTTACTCATCCTATAGCGTTACCTTACATCCTGCACGTACTCCAATAGAATTGAGGTGCATGGTTATTCAAAACTGAACGAATGGAAAATTATTTGATTTAGTGGGTACGTGTGTGTAGAGACGCGTTTGGAATTCCGTAACATATGCGGAATATTTTGAATTTAACGTTCTATTGGAATATGAACATATGCATCTTCTATTATTATACATTGAAACGTTTTCATGAGATTATTATTTGAAAAGCTGAAGTTTACGTATTAAAGTAATGTTAATCAAATGACACGCACTCTGTCAATCCAAACATAAGTTGACCGTGCGACCGGTCGCCTGTCCGACGTATTAAAGACTGTAAATCAGTTACCCAATCTCTGGGAAACTCACGTGCGAAAACACGTGCAGATAAATAAAAAAGTTAAAAGTTACCATGACGTAGCCACGGAATGGCAAAGCAAGTTTACAATAGCTGTACATGTTGGCCATACATTACCCATAATGGTATCAACATTTGTGAAGCATGCCAATGGATAATGTAAGCAGTACAATGATTATTTGCATGCTTATGTCTTCCGTTTGGTCATTTCGTTTTTCATTCCTGCGTTTCTAAAGATCTTTTTATACATTCTTCTTTTATCAATATGTCAAATATGGCATCACTTTGTTTTACTTTTCTGATTTAATTTCCGAAAAGACTGAATTGACAAGAAAGTCGCATTTGTTCAAAGTACTGTCAAATCTGTGTTAGCGACCATCTCTGAATAAGGTCCACCCTGTAAATAAGATTCATTCTTTCAAAAACCAGCATTGATTATTTTAAACAAAATGACTTCCAAAAGCAGGAAGCAGGGTCTTGGTCTTCATGACAAACTTTATATTCGTGTGGGATGGTAAAACTTTGTGGCGTTGATTTAGGGAGTTCCCTTGTTTCCCCATTGACGTAAGGGATAAAATTATCACTTACGTGTTAATTATAGTGTACGTACAAACATATTTAATTGATATGAGATGAAAAATATGTCTCAAATACATAGCCATTGAATAACAATCCTGGCCAAACAGTATACATAGCCATGGAATAACCATCCTGGCCAAACAGTATACATAGCCATGGAATAACCATCCTGGCCAAACAGTATACATAGCCATGGAATAACCATCCTGGCCAAACAGTAAACATAGCCATGGAATAACCATTCTGGCCAAACAGTATACATAGCCATTGAATAACCATTCTGGCCAAACAGTAAACATAGCCATGGAATAACCATTCTGGCCAAACAGTATTCATAGCCATGGAATAACCATCCTGTCCAAACAGTATACATAGCCACGGAATAACCATCCTGGCCAAACAGTATACATAGCCATGGAATAACCATCCTGGCCAAACAGTATACATAGCCATGGAATAACCATTCTGGCCAAACAGTAAATATAGCCATGCAATAACCATCCCGGCCAAACAGTATACATAGCCATGGAATAACCATCCCGGCCAAACAGTATACATAGCCATGGAATAACCATCCTGTCCAAACAGTATACATAGCCATGGAATAACCATTCTGGCCAAACAGTATACATAGCCATGGAATAACCATTCTGGCCAAACAGTATACATAGCCATGGAATAACCATCCCGGCCAAACAGTATACATAGCCATGGAATAACCATCCTGGCCAAACAGTATACATAGCCATGGAATAACCATTCTGGCCAAACAGTAAACATAGCCATGGTTTAAACCATTCTGGCCAAACAGTAAACATAGCCATGGAATAACCATTATGGCCAAACAGTATTCATAGCCATGGAATAACCATTCTGGCCAAACAGTAAACATAGCCATGGAATAACCATTCTGGCCAAACAGTATTCATAGCCATGGAATTACCATTCTGGCCAAACAGTAAACATAGCCATGGAATAACCATTCTGGCCAAACAGTATACATAGCCATGGAATAACCATCCCGACCAAACAGTATACATAGCCATGGAATAACCATCCTGTCCAAACAGTATACATAGCCATGGAATAACCATCCCGGCCAAACAGTATACATAGCCATGGAATAACCATCCCGGCCAAACAGTATACATAGCCATGGAATAACCATCATGTCCAAACAGTATACATAGCCATGGAATAACCATCCCGGCCAAACAGTATACATAGCCATAGAATAACCATTCTGGCCAAACAGTAAACATAGCCATGGAATAACCATCCTGTCCAAACAGTATACATAGCCATAGAATAATCATTCTGGCCAAACAGTAAACATAGCCATGGAATAACCATCCCGGCAAAACAGTATACCTAGCCATAGAATAACCATTCTGGCCAAACAGTATACATAGCCATGGAATAACCATCCTGTCCAAACAGTATACATAGCCATGGAATAACCATCCTGTCCAAACAGTATACATAGCCATGGAATAACCATCCCGGCCAAACAGTAAACATAGCCATGGAATAACCATTCTGGCCAAACAGTATTCATAGCCATGGAATAACTATTCTGGCCAAACAGTATTCATAGCCATGGAATAACCATCCCGGCCAAACAGTATACATAGCCATGAAATAACCATCCTGGCCAAACGGTAAATATAGTCATGGAATAACCATCCTGGCCAAACAGTATACATAGCCATGGAATAACCATTCTGGCCAAACAGTATACATAGCCATAGAATAACCATTCTGGCCAAACAGTATACATAGCCATAGAATAACCATCCTAGCCAAACAGTATACATAGCCATAGAATAACCATCCTGGCCAAACAGTATACATAGCCATAGAATAACCATCCTGGCCAAACAGTATACATAGCCATAGAATAACCATCCTGGCCAAACAGTATACATAGCCATAGAATAACCATCCTGGCCAAACAGTATACATAGCCATAGAATAACCATCCTGGCCAAACGGCAAATATAGTCATGGAATAACCATCCTGGCCAAACAGTATACATAGCCATGGAATAACCATTCTGGCCAAACAGTATACATAGCCATAGAATAACCATTCTGGCCAAACAGTATACATAGCCATAGAATAACCATCCTGGCCAAACAGTATACATAGCCATAGAATAACCATTCTGGCCAAACAGTATACATAGCCATAGAATAACCATCCTGGCCAAACAGTATACATAGCCATGGAATAACCATTCTGGCCAAACAGTATACATAGCCATAGAATAACCATTCTGGCCAAACAGTATACATAGCCATAGAATAACCATCCTGGCCAAACGGCAAATATAGTCATGGAATAACCATCCTGGCCAAACAGTATACATAGCCATGGAATAACCATTCTGGCCAAACAGTATACATAGCCATAGAATAACCATTCTGGCCAAACAGTATACATAGCCATAGAATATACATCCTGGCCAAACAGTATACATAGCCATAGAATAACCATTCTGGCCAAACAGTATACATAGCCATAGAATAACCATCCTGGCCAAACAGTATACATAGCCATGGAATAACCATTCTGGCCAAACAGTATACATAGCCATAGAATAACCATTCTGGCCAAACAGTATACATAGCCATAGAATAACCATCCTGGCCAAACAGTATACATAGCCATAGAATAACCATTCTGGCCAAACAGTATACATAGCCATAGAATAACCATCCTGGCCAAACGGCAAATATAGTCGTGGAATAACCATCCTGGCCAAACAGTATACATAGCCATGGAATAACCATTCTGGCCAAACAGTATACATAGCCATAGAATAACCATTCTGGCCAAAAAGTATACATAGCCATAGAATAACCATCCTGGCCAAACGGCAAATATAGTCATGGAATAACCATCCTGGCCAAACAGTATACATAGCCATGGAATAACCATTCTGGCCAAACAGTATACATAGCCATAGAATAACCATCCCGGCCAAACAGTATTCATAGCCATGGAATAACCATTCTGGCCAAACAGTATTCATAGCCATGGAATAACTATTCTAGCCAAACAGTATACATAGCTATGGAAAAACCATTCTGGCCAAACAGTATACATAGCCATGGAATAACCATCCCGGCCAAGCAGTTTACATAGCCACGGAATAAAGAATCTGACCAAACGGAAGGCATAGCCATTGAGTAACCATCATTTATTGAGTTCCCATGAATCACCATTGACGTAAAGAATACAATTATCACTTATGCGTTAATTGAAATATATATTAGTGCAATTATAGTATACGTACAAACTACAAACATATTCAGTTAATATGAACTGAATAACCTACTAGCATCTTAAAAATACAGGCTTTTCGGAAATAAAACAAGAAAAGTTAAAATAAAAAGGTTGTGCCTTATTTGACATAGCAAAGTTTATTCATGTTATGCATTTAGTAATTTATATCGTCTGTCATTTATATTTTAAGTGATCCCCTAAACTGAATGTAATGCGTGTGGTCTTATACTAAGGTAAGTCAATTATAAAACATATTTAGCAGGCAGCCTATTTTTACACATCCCTTACCAATCAACTGACTTCATTGTAGAATGTATAAATTAATGCTCAATAAAAACGCAGTATTGAAATAAGAAACAAACTGATCATGCACCTATGGCAAAGCGGACAACATAACCGTGGAATAACGTAGGCACGTCTCACTATTCATAAGTAAGGAAATGAACAATATGTCCAACGAAGCATTCGGTACGAGTAAGAAATATGATCTCACAACATCATACTCATAACTAGAAATAGAGCCTTACAATATCATATTCATAACTAGAAACAGGGCCTTACAACATCATATTCATAACTAGAAACATGACCTCACAATATCATATTCATAACTAGAAACATGACCTTACAATATCGTATTCATAACTAGAAATAGAGCCTTACAATATCATATTCATAACTAGAAACAGGGCCTTACAACATCATATTCATAACTAGAAACATGACCTTACAACATCATATTCATAACTAGAAATAGAGCCTTACAATATCGTATTCATAACTAGAAATAGAGTCTTTCAATATCATATTCATAAATAGAAATAGAGCCTTACAATATCATATTCATAACTAGAAACAGGACCTTACAATATCGTATTCATCACTAGAAATATGACCTCACAATATCATATTCATAACTAGAAACAGGACCACACAATATCATATTCATAACTAGAAATAGAGCCTTACAATATCATATTCATAACAAGATACAGGACCTTACAACATCATATTCATAACTAGAAACAGGACCTTACAATATCATATTCATAACTAGAAATATGACCTCACAATATCATATTCATAACTAGAAACAGGACCACACAATATCATATTCATAACTAGAAATAGAGCCTTACAATATCATATTCATAACAAGATACAGGACCTTACAACATCATATTCATAACTAGAAATATGACCTCACAATATCATATTCATACCTAGAAACAGGACCTTACAATATCATATTCATAACTAGAAACAGAGCCTTACAATATCATATTCATAACAAGATACAGGACCTTACAACATCTTATTCATAACTAGAAATATGACCTCACAATATCATATTCATAACTAGAAACAGGACCACACAATATCATATTCATAACTAGAACTATGACCTCATAACATCATATTCATAACTAGAAATAGAGCCTTACAATATCATATTCATAACAAGATACAGGACCTTACAACATCATATTCATAACTAGAAATAGAGCCTTAAAATAACATATTCATAACAAGATACAGGACCTTACAATATCATATTCATAACTAGAAATAGGACCTTACAATATCATATTCATAACTAGAAATAGGACCTTACAATATCATATTCATAACTAGAAACAGGACCTTACAACATCATATTCATAACAAGATACAGGACCTTACAATATCATATTCATAACTAGAAACAGGACCTTACAATATCATATTCATAACTAGAAACAGGACATTACAATATCATATTCATAACTAGAAACATGACCTTACAATATCATATTCATAACTAGACATAGGACCTTACAATATCGTATTCATCACTAGAAATAGAGCCTTACAACATCATATTCATAACTAGAAATATGACCTTACAATATCATATTCATAACTAGAAATAGGACCTTACAATATCATATTCATAACTAGAAATAGGACCTTACAATATCATATTCATAACTAGATACAGGACCACACAATATCGTATTCATAACTAGAAATAGAGCCTTACAACATCATATTCATAACTAGAAACAGGACCTTACCATATCATATTCATAACAAGATACAGGACCTTACAATATCATATTCATAACTAGAAACAGGACCTTACAATATCATATTCATAACTAGAAACAGGGCCTTACAATATCGTATTCATAACTAGAAATAGAGCCTTACAACATCATATTCATAACTAGAAACAGGACCTTACAATATCATATTCATAACTAGAAATAGAGCCTTACAACATCATATTCATAACTAGAAATAGAGACTTACAACATCATATTCATAACTAGAAACAGGACCTTACAATATCATATTCATAACTAGAAATAGAGCCTTACAACATCATATTCATAACTAGAAACAGGACCTTACAATATCATATTCATAACTAGAAATAGAGCCTTACAACATCATATTCATAACTAGAAACAGGGCCTTACAATATCATATTCATAACTAGAAACAGGACCTTACAATATCATATTTATAACAAGATACAGGACCTTACAATATCATATTCATAACTAGAAACAGGACCTTACAATATCATATTCATAACTAGAAATAGAGCCTTACAACATCATATTCATAACTAGAAACAGGACCTTACAATATCATATTCATAACTAGAAATAGAGCCTTACAACATCATATTCATAACTAGAAACAGGACCTTACAATATCATATTCATAACTAGAAATAGAGCCTTACAACATCATATTCATAACTAGAAACAGGACCTTACAACATCATATTCATAACAAGATACATGACCTTACAATATCATATTCATAACTAGAAAATGGACCTTTCATTATCATATTCATAAATAGAAATAGAGCCTTACAATATCATATTCATAACTAGAAACAGGACCTTACAATATCGTATTCATCACTAGAAATATGACCTCACAATATCATATTCATAACTAGAAACAGGACCACACAATATCATATTCATAACTAGAAATAGAGCCTTACAATATCATATTCATAACAAGATACAGGACCTTACAACATCATATTCATAACTAGAAACAGGACCTTACAATATCATATTCATAACTAGAAATATGACCTCACAATATCATATTCATAACTAGAAACAGGACCACACAATATCATATTCATAACTAGAAATAGAGCCTTACAATATCATATTCATAACAAGATACAGGACCTTACAACATCATATTCATAACTAGAAATATGACCTCACAATATCATATTCATACCTAGAAACAGGACCTTACAATATCATATTCATAACTAGAAACAGAGCCTTACAATATCATATTCATAACAAGATACAGGACCTTACAACATCTTATTCATAACTAGAAATATGACCTCACAATATCATATTCATAACTAGAAATAGAGCCTTACAACATCATATTCATAACTAGAAACAGGACCTTACAACATCATATTCATAACAAGATACAGGACCTTACAATATCATATTCATAACTAGAAAATGGACCTTACAATATCATATTCATAACTAGAAACAGGACATTACAATATCATATTCATAACTAGAAACATGACCTTACAATATCATATTCATAACTAGAAACAGGACCTTACAATATCGTATTCATAACTAGAAATAGAGCCTTACAACATCATATTCATAACTAGAAATATGACCTTACAATATCATATTCATAACTAGAAATAGGACCTTACAATATCATATTCATAACTAGAAATAGGACCTTACAATATCATATTCATAACTTGAAACAGGACCACACAATATCGTATTCATAACTAGAAATAGAGCCTTACAACATCATATTCATAACTAGAAACAGGACCTTACAATATCATATTCATAACAAGATACAGGACCTTACAATATCATATTCATAACTAGAAACAGGACCTTACAATATCATATTCATAACTTGAAACAGGGCCTTACAATATCGTATTCATAACTAGAAATAGAGCCTTACAACATCATATTCATAACTAGAAACAGGACCTTACAATATCATATTCATAACTAGAAATAGAGCCTTACAACATCATATTCATAACTAGAAACAGGACCTTACAATATCATATTCATAACTAGAAATAGAGCCTTACAACATCATATTCATAACTAGAAACAGGGCCTTACAATATCATATTCATAACTAGAAACAGGACCTTAAAATATCATATTCATAACAAGATACAGGACCTTACAATATCATATTCATAACTTGAAACAGGGCCTTACAATATCGTATTCATAACTAGAAATAGAGCCTTACAACATCATATTCATAACTAGAGACAGGACGTTACAATATCATATTCATAACTAGAAATAGAGCCTTACAACATCATATTCATAACTAGAAACAGGGCCTTACAATATCATATTCATAACTAGAAACAGGACCTTACAATATCATATTCATAACAAGATACAGGACCTTACAATATCATATTCATAACTAGAAACAGGACCTTACAATATCATATTCATAACTAGAAACAGGGCCTTACAATATCATATTCATAACTAGAAACAGGACCTTACAATATCATATTCATAACTAGAAACAGGACCTTACAATATCATATTCATAACTAGAAACATGACCTTACAATATCATATTCATAACTAGAAATAGAGCCTTACAATATCATATTCATAACAAGATACAGGACCTTACAACATCATATTCATAACTAGAAATATGACCTCACAATATCATATTCATACCTAGAAACAGGACCTTACAATATCATATTCATAACTAGAAACAGAGCCTTACAATATCATATTCATAACAAGATACAGGACCTTACAACATCTTATTCATAACTAGAAATATGACCTCACAATATCATATTCATAACTAGAAATAGAGCCTTACAACATCATATTCATAACTAGAAACAGGACCTTACAACATCATATTCATAACAAGATACAGGACCTTACAATATCATATTCATAACTAGAAAATGGACCTTACAATATCATATTCATAACTAGAAACAGGACATTACAATATCATATTCATAACTAGAAACATGACCTTACAATATCATATTCATAACTAGAAACAGGACCTTACAATATCGTATTCATAACTAGAAATAGAGCCTTACAACATCATATTCATAACTAGAAATATGACCTTACAATATCATATTCATAACTAGAAATAGGACCTTACAATATCATATTCATAACTAGAAATAGGACCTTACAATATCATATTCATAACTTGAAACAGGACCACACAATATCGTATTCATAACTAGAAATAGAGCCTTACAACATCATATTCATAACTAGAAACAGGACCTTACAATATCATATTCATAACAAGATACAGGACCTTACAATATCATATTCATAACTAGAAACAGGACCTTACAATATCATATTCATAACTTGAAACAGGGCCTTACAATATCGTATTCATAACTAGAAATAGAGCCTTACAACATCATATTCATAACTAGAAACAGGACCTTACAATATCATATTCATAACTAGAAATAGAGCCTTACAACATCATATTCATAACTAGAAACAGGACCTTACAATATCATATTCATAACTAGAAATAGAGCCTTACAACATCATATTCATAACTAGAAACAGGGCCTTACAATATCATATTCATAACTAGAAACAGGACCTTAAAATATCATATTCATAACAAGATACAGGACCTTACAATATCATATTCATAACTTGAAACAGGGACTTACAATATCGTATTCATAACTAGAAATAGAGCCTTACAACATCATATTCATAACTAGAGACAGGACGTTACAATATCATATTCATAACTAGAAATAGAGCCTTACAACATCATATTCATAACTAGAAACAGGGCCTTACAATATCATATTCATAACTAGAAACAGGACCTTACAATATCATATTCATAACAAGATACAGGACCTTACAATATCATATTCATAACTAGAAACAGGACCTTACAATATCATATTCATAACTAGAAACAGGGCCTTACAATATCATATTCATAACTAGAAACAGGACCTTACAATATCATATTCATAACTAGAAACAGGACCTTACAATATCATATTCATAACTAGAAACATGACCTTACAATATCATATTCATAACTAGAAATAGAGCCTTACAATATCATATTCATAACTAGAAACAGGACCTTACAATATCATATTCATAACTAGAAATAGAGCCTTACAACATCATATTCATAACTAGAAACATGACCTTACAATATCGTATTCATAACTAGAAATAGAGCCTTACAACATCATATTCATAACTAGAAACAGGGCCTCACAATATCATATTCATAACTAGAAATAGAGCCTTACAATATCATATTCATAACTAGAAATAGAACCTTACAACATCATATTCATAACTAGAAACAGAACCTTACAATATCATATTCATAACTAGAAACAGGACCTCACAATATCATATTCATAACTAGAAATAGAGCCTTACAATATCATATTCATAACTAGAAACAGAACCTTACAATATCATATTCATAACTAGAAACAGGACCTCACAATATCATATTCATAACTAGAAACAGGGCCTTACAACATCATATTCATAACTAGAAACAGGGCCTCACAATATCATATTCATAACTAGAGACAGGACGTTACAATATCATATTCATAACTAGAAATAGAGCCTTACAACATCATATTCATAACTAGAAACAGGGCCTTACAATATCATATTCATAACTAGAAACAGGACCTTACAATATCATATTCATAACTGGAGACAGGACGTTACAATATCATATTCATAACTAGAAATAGGACCTTACAATATCATATTCATAACTAGAAATAGGACCTTACAATATCATATTCATAACTAGAAACATGACCTTACAATATCGTATGCATAACTAGAAATAGGACCTTACAATGTCATACTAATAACAAGATACAGGACCTTACAATATCGTATTCATAACTAGAAACAGGACCTTACAATATCATATTCGTAACTAGAAACAGGGCCGTACAATATCATATTCATAACTAGAAATACGACCTTACAATATCGTATTCATAACTAGAAATAGAGCCTTACAACATCATATTCATAACTAGAAACAGGGCCTTACAATATCATATTCATGACTAGAAACAGGACCTTACAATATCATATTCATAACTAGAAATACGACCTTACAATATCGTATTCATAACTAGAAATAGAGCCTTACAACATCATATTCATAACTAGAAACAGGGCCTTACAATATCATATTCATAACTAGAAACAGGGCCTTACAATATCATATTCATAACTAGAAAAATGACCTTACAATATCATATTCATAACTAGAAATAGGACCTTACAATATCATATTCATAACTAGAAATATGACCTCACAATATCATATTCATAACTAGAAATAGGACATTACAACATCATATTCATAACTAGAAATATGACCTTACAATATCATATTCATAACTAGAAATATGATCCTCACAATATCATATTCATAACTAGAAATAGAGCCTTACAATATCGTATTCATAACTAGAAACAGGACCTTACAATATCATATTCATAACTAGAAATAGAGCCTTACAATATCATATTCTTAACTAGAAATAGAGCCTTACAATATCGTATTCATAACTAGAAACATGCCCTCACAATATCGTATTCATAACTAGAAACAGGACCTTACAATATCATATTCATAACTAGAAATAGGACCTTACAATATCATATTCATAACTAGAAATATGACATTACAATATCATATTCATAACTAGAAATAGGACCTTACAATATCATATTCATAACTAGAAACAGGACCTTACAATATCATATTCATAACTAGAAACAAGACCTTACAATATCATATTCATAACTAGAAACAGGACCTCACAATATCATATTCATAACTAGAAACATGACCTTACAATATCATATTCATAACTAGAAACAGGACCTTACAATATCGTATTCATAACTAGAAACAGGACCTTACAATATCAAATTCATAACTAGAAACAGGACCTTACAATATCATATTCATAACTAAAAACAGGACCTTACAATATCATATTCATAACTAGAAACATGACCTCACAATATCGTATTCATAACTAGAAACATGACCTCACAATATCGTATTCATAACTAGAAACAGGACCTTACAACATCATATTCATAACTAGAAACAGGACC
The DNA here is from genome assembly GCA_964023205.1 of Lutraria lutraria. Lineage (NCBI taxonomy): Eukaryota > Metazoa > Mollusca > Bivalvia > Venerida > Mactridae > Lutraria > Lutraria lutraria. Next base: position 21,114,816 of record OZ026841.1, read on the forward strand.
TTACAATATCATATTCATAACTAGAAACAGGACCTCACAATATCGTATTCATAAATAGAAACAGGACCTCACAACATCATATTCATAACTAGAAACAGGACCTCACAACATCATATTCATAACTAGAAATAGGACCTCACAACATCATATTCATAACTAGAAACAGGACCTTACAATATCATATTCATAACTAGAAACAGGACCTCACAATATCGTATTCATAACTAGAAACAGGACCTTACAATATCATATTCATAACTAGAAACAGGACCTCACAATATCGTATTCATAACTAGAAACAGGACCTCACAACATCATATTCATAACTAGAAACAGGACCTCACAACATCATATTCATAACTAGAAATAGGACCTCACAACATCATATTCATAACTAGAAACAGGACCTTACAATATCATATTCATAACTAGAAATAGGACCTCACAACATCATATTCATAACTAGAAACAGGACCTTACAATATCATATTCATAACTAGAAATAGGACCTCACAACATCATATTCATAACTAGAAACAGGACCTTACAATATCATATTCATAACTAGAAATAGGACCTCACAACATCATATTCATAACTAGAAACAGGACCTTACAACATCATATTCATAACAAGATACAGGACCTTACAATATCATATTCATAACTAGAAACATGACCTTACAATATCATATTCATAACTAGAAATACGACATTACAATATCATATTCATAACTAGAAATAGGACCTTACAATATCATATTCATAACTAGAAATAGGACCTTACAATATCGTATTCATCACTAGAAATAGAGCCTTACAACATCATATTCATAACTAGAAATATGACCTTACAATATCATATTCATAACTAGAAATAGGACCTTACAATATCATATTCATAACTAGAAATAGGACCTTACAATATCATATTCATAACTAGAAACAGGACCACACAATATCGTATTCATAACTAGAAATAGAGCCTTACAACATCATATTCACAACTAGAAACAGGACCTTACAATATCATATTCATAACAAGATACAGGACCTTACAATATCATATTCATAACTATAAACAGGACCTTACAATATCATATTCATAACTAGAAACAGGGCCTTACAATATCGTATTCATAACTAGAAATAGAGCCTTACAACATCATATTCATAACTAGAAACAGGACCTTACAATATCATATTCATAACTAGAAATAGAGCCTTACAATATCATATTCATAACTAGAAATAGGACCTTACAATATCATATTCATAACTAGAAATAGGACCTTACAACATCATATTCATAACTAGAAACAGGACCTTACAATATCATATTCATAACTAGAAATAGAGCCTTACAATATCATATTCATAACTAGAAACAGGAACTTACAATATCATATTCATAACTAGAAATAGAGCCTTACAACATCATATTCATAACTAGAAACAGGACCTTACAATATCATATTCATAACTAGAAATAGAGCCTTACAATATCATATTCATAACTAGAAACAGGACCTTACAATATCATATTCATAACTAGAAATAGAGCCTTACAACATCATATTCATAACTAGAAACAGGACCTTACAATATCATATTCATAACTAGAAATAGAGCCTTACAACATCATATTCATAACTAGAAACAGGGCCTTACAATATCATATTCATAACTAGAAACAGGACCTTACAATATCATATTCATAACAAGATACAGGACCTTACAATATCATATTCATAACTAGAAACAGGACCTTACAATATCATATTCATAACTAGAAACAGGGCCTTACAATATCGTATTCATAACCACTGGGGGCGAACGACGTATCACGAGAGGCGGTTCGCATCGAAAACATGTGTATGTTATGCAACGAAATTTTATGTAAACAGTCTCTGGTTTTCTGACCTCCACATGCCATTTTGAAATGTTTGACCTGCAGGGGGACGAAATGTTAGTTTTTTGGATTGTCTTGTTAGTTGTTTTTATTAAATTTGTATTTGCCGTTGTAAAATGCGTTTTCTGTACAATGATTGCGTTGTCATTCATCAAATTATGCCAGATTAGTCCGTTATTCTGTGTAAAAAACAGTTTTCCTCAAAATTATTGTGACATGAAACCCATTTGTAAAATATTTAGCACTCATGATACAGGCATCATGTCTGTGAACATAACTTAGCATCTCCCCACCGCTTATCAGATTCAATAGAATGTATACACGTTAATATAACAAGGCCTTTCGCACTAGACAAGTGTGTATGGTGTCAACTGAAGTCTCTTTTTGATGTATATGTTACTAACAGAGTGTGTGATGTTTCAGTCTGAAGTCAAATGTGTATATCAATTAATATTTTGCAGTTGACAGATATCTATTTAATTATGTGTGATGGTCTAAAGAGAACAGTTAAAATTGTTAGATGGTCTTATCATTTAATAACTGCATTATAATAGATTTAGGCACATTCTTATATAATTTACGAGTTTGAACAATTTAGAAATCTGCTGTTATCTAAAAAGTTTGATTGCATTTCTTCGATTCGTTAACACCATTGCACCATTCATTAGTATCTATAGCAATGTTGCACCGTGCTCGTCAATCCAAGCGTGATTTGCACCGAATTCGCCAATATCCACCATTTGAAAAAAGGTGACCCAGTCTTGAAGACGTCTTCGGTCAGTTATAATGCCCCCATCACACCAGAGCACGTCCGCACCATGCTCGCAAAGTTCCTATCACGTCCTGAAAATTATGATGGCCGTGGCAGGGACGGGGTCAAGCTCGAAAAGAAATGATGCACTCAGGCTCGCACTACGCCCTTACAACGTCTTTGCCAGGTTCTCACTGCGTCTATCACGTTGCCAGTAAGTTCATTACACGTGCAGCTTCCCGTTGTCACCAAGTCTATTGCGTTAATACTACGCCCAAATTATGTGCTCACTACGTCCATGCAGACTGAACTGCGCTCTCCCTAGGTCACAATAACGTCCTCATTGCATTCACTATATAGCTCCGTATGTATACTGTACCATATGTGTCCATTTATATTAACTGGTCATGATGGCCAAACAGAAGTCTTCTTTCTGCTTATAGTCATGCACTAACGCAACATAATCTAAGTTGCTTCATGTTTCTTTTTCTTCTATTTCTTATTTAGAAAACGGCAATTTCAGCATCCAAATGGCTTGTCAGGTGGTACAATAACAAAATGCATTCATTTGCTAACGTCCTGTCAGGACGCGGTGGGTGTAGTGCAATCGTTGCCCTAGTGTGATGGGGGTATAATTAGAGTAGATGTGATGGATTGAAGAAGCTTTTGTAATTGTACTACGGTCTCTTTTATTGTTTCATCGGTAACGTTAGATCTACTTTTTCAAAGTCCTCTGCGTCTGAGCATAGTATAGTTGTGTCCAATTGTTCCGTCAGTTCAGCACCATCTGGTTGAGAAACTTCTGTACATCCCGGATTCCGCTTGTTTCAGGAACAATTGGCAATGGACAGACTTAGTCGGTGTGTTCACTTTAAGAAATTTCCATATTGGTCTGTCACTTGTTACATTATTTGTAGGTATTAATTTTTCCAGTTTCCGTGATCGTTGTCATGTCGTCGATGTTGTAGATAACGTAATGGTCCTTCATTTTAAGTTGCATTGTGATATTTAGTTGTACCTCTATCATCTGCTTCCCTCATGAACATAACGCTCTATATGCTGGAGTTTGCACATTGTCATTGCGCTTCTAAAATGCTGGAAAATGGTGACCGGCAGTACATACACATCGCGCGGTCTGTATCCTGAAATTGATTTTGACTTCAGTGAGCAACGTACACATGAAGAGTGACCTTCGTTTAGCACCATACACACACTCTGTGAGAAACAAACACAGTCGTAGTATGCAAAAAAAACCCGTTCATATGTGCTTATTACACCTACAGAACATTTCTAATGAAGACAAAAAGATTGAATAAGTAAACCTTACCCAGTAAGTATAAGAAATGATACTCACGAAAAATATTTTAATGAAAAATCTACCAAAACAAGACTGTCTACGAACATCCCTAACTTTTGAGCTTAATTCATACGTAATTGGTACTCAATTAACTGCATACAACTGTTTCATAGTATTAAACGTTTCTACTCACCATGTTTCGTGCTTGGAATATGATATTCCAGCAAAATACAATGTCACTAACTACGAGAAATGTCGTCCTTAGCTTTTCAACCACGTTATGTGTACATAACATGTGTCGTTTGTCGTTGCATAACATACACATGTTTTCGATGCGAACCGCCTCTCGTGATACGTCGTTGGCCCCCAGTGATAACTAGAAATAGAGCCTTACAACATCATATTCATAACTAGAAACAGGACCTTACAATATCATATTCATAACTAGAAATAGAGCCTTACAACATCATATTCATAACTAGAAACAGGGCCATACAATATCATATTCATAACTAGAAATAGAGCCTTACAACATCATATTCATAACTAGAAACAGGACCTTACAATATCATATTCATAACTAGAAATAGAGCCTTACAACATCATATTCATAACTAGAAACAGGGCCTTACAATATCATATTCATAACTAGAAATAGAGCCTTACAACATCATATTCATAACTAGAAACAGGACCTTACAATATCATATTCATAACTAGAAATAGAGCCTTACAACATCATATTCATAACTAGAAACAGGACCTTACAACATCATATTCATAACAAGATACAGGACCTTACAATATCATATTCATAACTAGAAACATGACCTTACAATATCATATTCATAACTAGAAATAGGACCTTACAATATCGTATTCATAACTAGAAATAGAGCCTTACAACATCATATTCATAACTAGAAATATGACCTTACAATATCATATTCATAACTAGAAATAGGACCTTACAATATCATATTCATAACTAGAAATAGGACCTTACAATATCATATTCATAACTAGAAACAGGACCACACAATATCGTATTCATAACTAGAAATAGAGCCTTACAACATCATATTCATAACTAGAAACAGGACCTTACAATATCATATTCATAACAAGATACAGGACCTTACAATATCATATTCATAACTAGAAACAGGACCTTACAATATCATATTCATAACTAGAAACAGGGCCTTACAATATCGTATTCATAACTAGAAATAGAGCCTTACAACATCATATTCATAACTAGAAACAGGACCTTACAATATCATATTTATAACAAGATACAGGACCTTACAATATCATATTCATAACTAGAAACAGGACCTTACAATATCATATTCATAACTAGAAATAGAGCCTTACAACATCATATTCATAACTAGAAACAGGACCTTACAATATCATATTCATAACTAGAAATAGAGCCTTACAACATCATATTCATAACTAGAAACAGGGCCTTACAATATCATATTCATAACTAGAAACAGGACCTTACAATATCATATTTATAACAAGATACAGGACCTTACAATATCATATTCATCACTAGAAACAGTACCTTACAATATCATATTCATAACTAGAAACAGGGCCTTACAATATCATATTCATAACTAGAAACAGGACCTTACAATATCATATTCATAACTAGAAACAGGACCTCACAATATCGTATTCATAACTAGAAACAGGACCGTACAATATCATATTCATAACTAGAAACAGGACCTCACAATATCGTATTCATAACTAGAAACAGGACCTCACAACATCATATTCATAACTAGAAACAGGACCTCACAACATCATATTCATAACTAGAAACAGGACCTTACAATATCATATTCATAACAAGATACAGGACCTTACAATATCATATTCATAACTAGAAACAGGACCTTACAATATCATATTCATAACTAGAAACAGGACATTACAATATCATATTCATAACTAGAAATAGGACCTTACAATATCATATTCATAACTAGAAATAGGACCTTACAATATCGTATTCATCACTAGAAATAGAGCCTTACAACATCATATTCATAACTAGAAATATGACCTTACAATATCATATTCATAACTAGAAATAGGACCTTACAATATCATATTCATAACTAGAAATAGGACCTTACAATATCATATTCATAACTAGAAACAGGACCACACAATATCGTATTCATAACTAGAAATAGAGCCTTACAACATCATATTCATAACTAGAAACAGGACCTTACAATATCATATTCATAACAAGATACAGGACCTTACAATATCATATTCATAACTAGAAACAGGACCTTACAATATCATATTCATAACTAGGAACAGGGCCTTACAATATCGTATTCATAACTAGAATCAGGGCCTGACAATATCGTATTCATAACGAGAAATAGAGCCTTACAACATCATATTCATAACTAGAAACAGGACCTTACAATATCATATTCATAACTAGAAATAGAGCCTTAAAACATCATATTCATAACTAGAAACAGGACCTTACAATATCATATTCATAACTAGAAATAGAGCCTTACAACATCATATTCATAACTAGAAACAGGACCTTACAATATCATATTCATAACTAGAAATAGAGCCTTACAACATCATATTAATAACTAGGAACAGGGCCTTACAATATCATATTCATAACTAGAAACAGGACCTTACAATATCATATTCATAACAAGATACAGGACCTTACAATATCATATTCATAACTAGAAACAGGACCTTACAATATCATATTCATAACTAGAAACAGGGCCTTACAATATCGTATTCATAACGAGAAATAGAGCCTTACAACATCATATTCATAACTAGAAACAGGACCTTACAATATCATATTCATAACTAGAAATAGAGCCTTACAACATCATATTCATAACTAGAAACAGGACCTTACAATATCATATTCATAACTAGAAATAGAGCCTTACAACATCATATTCATAACTAGAAACAGGACCTTACAACATCATATTCATAACAAGATACAGGACCTTACAATATCATATTCATAACTAGAAACATGACCTTACAATATCATATTCATAACTAGAAATAGGACCTTACAATATCGTATTCATAACTAGAAATAGAGCCTTACAACATCATATTCATAACTAGAAATATGACCTTACAATATCATATTCATAACTAGAAATAGGACCTTACAATATCATATTCATAACTAGAAATAGGACCTTACAATATCATATTCATAACTAGAAACAGGACCACACAATATCGTATTCATAACTAGAAATAGAGCCTTACAACATCATATTCATAACTAGAAACAGGACCTTACAATATCATATTCATAATAAGATACAGGACCTTACAATATCATATTCATAACTAGAAACAGGACCTTACAATATCATATTCATAACTAGAAACAGGGCCTTACAATATCGTATTCATAACCACTGGGGGCCAACGACGTATCACGAGAGGCGGTTCGCATCGAAAACATGTGTATGTTATGCAACGAAATTTTATGTAAACAGTCTCTGGTTTTCTGACCTCCACATGCCATTTTGAAATGTTTGACCTGCAGGGGGACGAAATGTTAGTTTTTTGGATTGTCTTGTTAGTTGTTTTTATTAAATTTGTATTTGCCGTTGTAAAATGCGTTTTCTGTACAATGATTGCGTTGTCATTCATCAAATTATGCCAGATTAGTCCGTTATTCTGTGGAGAAAATAGTTTTCCTCAAAATTATTGTGACATGAAACCCATTTGTAAAATATTTAGCACTCATGATACAGGCATCATGTCTGTGAACATAACTTAGCATCTCCCCACCGCTTATCAGATTCAATAGAATGTATACACGTTAATATAACAAGGCCTTTCGCACTAGACAAGTGTGTATGGTGTCAACTGAAGTCTCTTTTTGATGTATATGTTACTAACAGAGTGTGTGATGTTTCAGTCTGAAGTCAAATGTGTATATCAATTAATATTTTGCAGTTGACAGATATCTATTTAATTATGTGTGATGGTCTAAAGAGAACAGTTAAAATTGTTAGATGGTCTTATCATTTAATAACTGCATTATAATAGATTTAGGCACATTCTTATATAATTTACGAGTTTGAACAATTTAGAAATCTGCTGTTATCTAAAAAGTTTGATTGCATTTCTTCGATTCGTTAACACCATTGCACCATTCATTAGTATCTATAGCAATGTTGCACCGTGCTCGTCAATCCAAGCGTGATTTGCACCGAATTCGCCAATATCCACCATTTGAAAAAAGGTGACCCAGTCTTGAAGACGTCTTCGGTCAGTTATAATGCCCCCATCACACCAGAGCACGTCCGCACCATGCTCGCAAAGTTCCTATCACGTCCTGAAAATTATGATGGCCGTGGCAGGGACGGGGTCAAGCTCGAAAAGAAATGATGCACTCAGGCTCGCACTACGCCCTTACAACGTCTTTGCCAGGTTCTCACTGCGTCTATCACGTTGCCAATAAGTTCATTACACGTGCAGCTTCCCGTTGTCACCAAGTCTATTGCGTTAATACTACGCCCAAATTATGTGCTCACTACGTCCATGCAGACTGAACTGCGCTCTCCCTAGGTCACAATAACGTCCTCATTGCATTCACTATATAGCTCCGTATGTATACTGTACCATATGTGTCCATTTATATTAACTGGTCATGATGGCCAAACAGAAGTCTTCTTTCTGCTTATAGTCATGCACTAACGCAACATAATCTAAGTTGCTTCATGTTTCTTTTTCTTCTATTTCTTATTTAGAAAACGGCAATTTCAGCATCCAAATGGCTTGTCAGGTGGTACAATAACAAAATGCATTCATTTGCTAACGTCCTGTCAGGACGCGGTGGGTGTAGTGCAATCGTTGCCCTAGTGTGATGGGGGTATAATTAGAGTAGATGTGATGGATTGAAGAAGCTTTTGTAATTGTACTACGGTCTCTTTTATTGTTTCATCGGTAACGTTAGATCTACTTTTTCAAAGTCCTCTGCGTCTGAGCATAGTATAGTTGTGTCCAATTGTTCCGTCAGTTCAGCACCATCTGGTTGAGAAACTTCTGTACATCCCGGATTCCGCTTGTTTCAGGAACAATTGGCAATGGACAGACTTAGTCGGTGTGTTCACTTTAAGAAATTTCCATATTGGTCTGTCACTTGTTACATTATTTGTAGGTATTAATTTTTCCAGTTTCCGTGATCGTTGTCATGTCGTCGATGTTGTAGATAACGTAATGGTCCTTCATTTTAAGTTGCATTGTGATATTTAGTTGTACCTCTATCATCTGCTTCCCTCATGAACATAACGCTCTATATGCTGGAGTTTGCACATTGTCATTGCGCTTCTAAAATGCTGGAAAATGGTGACCGGCAGTACATACACATCGCGCGGTCTGTATCCTGAAATTGATTTTGACTTCAGTGAGCAACGTACACATGAAGAGTGACCTTCGTTTAGCACCATACACACACTCTGTGAGAAACAAACACAGTCGTAGTATGCAAAAAAAACCCGTTCATATGTGCTTATTACACCTACAGAACATTTCTAATGAAGACAAAAAGATTGAATAAGTAAACCTTACCCAGTAAGTATAAGAAATGATACTCACGAAAAATATTTTAATGAAAAATCTACCAAAACAAGACTGTCTACGAACATCCCTAACTTTTGAGCTTAATTCATACGTAATTGGTACTCAATTAACTGCATACAACTGTTTCATAGTATTAAACGTTTCTACTCACCATGTTTCGTGCTTGGAATATGATATTCCAGCAAAATACAATGTCACTAACTACGAGAAATGTCGTCCTTAGCTTTTCAACCACGTTATGTGTACATAACATGCGTCGTTTGTCGTTGCATAACATACACATGTTTTCGATGCGAACCGCCTCTCGTGATACGTCGTTGGCCCCCAGTGATAACTAGAAATAGAGCCTTACAACATCATATTCATAACTAGAAACAGGACCTTACAATATCATATTCATAACTAGAAATAGAGCCTTACAACATCATATTCATAACTAGAAACAGGGCCATACAATATCATATTCATAACTAGAAATAGAGCCTTACAACATCATATTCATAACTAGAAACAGGACCTTACAATATCATATTCATAACTAGAAATAGAGCCTTACAACATCATATTCATAACTAGAAACAGGGCCTTACAATATCATATTCATAACAAGAAATAGAGCCTTACAACATCATATTCATAACTAGAAACAGGACCTTACAATATCATATTCATAACTAGAAATAGAGCCTTACAACATCATATTCATAACTAGAAACAGGACCTTACAACATCATATTCATAACAAGATACAGGACCTTACAATATCATATTCATAACTAGAAACATGACCTTACAATATCATATTCATAACTAGAAATAGGACCTTACAATATCGTATTCATAACTAGAAATAGAGCCTTACAACATCATATTCATAACTAGAAATATGACCTTACAATATCATATTCATAACTAGAAATAGGACCTTACAATATCATATTCATAACTAGAAATAGGACCTTACAATATCATATTCATAACTAGAAACAGGACCACACAATATCGTATTCATAACTAGAAATAGAGCCTTACAACATCATATTCATAACTAGAAACAGGACCTTACAATATCATATTCATAACAAGATACAGGACCTTACAATATCATATTCATAACTAGAAACAGGACCTTACAATATCATATTCATAACTAGAAACAGGGCCTTACAATATCGTATTCATAACTAGAAATAGAGCCTTACAACATCATATTCATAACTAGAAACAGGACCTTACAATATCATATTTATAACAAGATACAGGACCTTACAATATCATATTCATAACTAGAAACAGGACCTTACAATATCATATTCATAACTAGAAATAGAGCCTTACAACATCATATTCATAACTAGAAACAGGACCTTACAATATCATATTCATAACTAGAAATAGAGCCTTACAACATCATATTCATAACTAGAAACAGGGCCTTACAATATCATATTCATAACTAGAAACAGGACCTTACAATATCATATTTATAACAAGATACAGGACCTTACAATATCATATTCATAACTAGAAACAGGACCTTACAATATCATATTCATAACTAGAAACAGGGCCTTACAATATCATATTCATAACTAGAAACAGGACCTTACAATATCATATTCATAACTAGAAACAGGACCTCACAATATCATATTCATAACTAGAAACAGGACCTTACAATATCATATTCATAACTAGAAACAGGACCTCACAATATCGTATTCATAACTAGAAACAGGACCTCACAACATCATATTCATAACTAGAAACAGGACCTCACAACATCATATTCATAACTAGAAACAGGACCTTACAATATCATATTCATAACAAGATACAGGACCTTACAATATCATATTCATAACTAAAAACAGGACCTTACAATATCATATTCATAACTAGAAACAGGACATTACAATATCATATTCATAACTAGAAATAGGACCTTACAATATCATATTCATAACTAGAAATAGGACCTTACAATATCGTATTCATCACTAGAAATAGAGCCTTACAACACCATATTCATAACTAGAAATATGACCTTACAATATCATATTCATAACTAGAAATAGGACCTTACAATATCATATTCATAACTAGAAATAGGACCTTACAATATCATATTCATAACTAGAAACAGGACCACACAATATCGTATTCATAACTAGAAATAGAGCCTTACAACATCATATTCATAACTAGAAACAGGACCTTACAATATCATATTCATAACAAGATACAGGACCTTACAATATCATATTCATAACTAGAAACAGGACCTTACAATATCATATTCATAACTAGAAACAGGGCCTTACAATATCGTATTCATAACTAGAAACAGGGCCTGACAATATCGTATTCATAACGAGAAATAGAGCCTTACAACATCATATTCATAACTAGAAACAGGACCTTACAATATCATAGTCATAACTAGAAATAGAGCCTTAAAACATCATATTCATAACTAGAAACAGGACCTTACAATATCATATTCATAACTAGAAACAGGGCCTTACAATATCATATTCATAACTAGAAACAGGACCTTACAATATCATATTCATAACAAGATACAGGACCTTACAATATCATATTCATAACTAGAAACAGGACCTTACAATATCATATTCATAACTAGAAACAGGGCCTTACAATATCGTATTCATAACGAGAAATAGAGCCTTACAACATCATATTCATAACTAGAAACAGGACCTTACAATATCATATTCATAACTAGAAATAGAGCCTTACAACATCATATTCATAACTAGAAACAGGACCTTACAATATCATATTCATAACTAGAAATAGAGCCTTACAACATCATATTCATAACCAGAAACAGGACCTTACAACATCATATTCATAACAAGATACAGGACCTTACAATATCATATTCATAACTAGAAACATGACCTTAAAATATCATATTCATAACTAGAAATATGACCTTACAATATCATATTCATAACTAGAAATAGGACCTTACAATATCATATTCATAACTAGAAATAGGACCTTACAATATCATATTCATAACTAGAAACAGGACCACACAATATCGAATTCATAACTAGAAATAGAGCCTTACAACATCATATACATAACTAGAAACAGGACCTTACAATATCATATTCATAACAAGATACAGGACCTTACAATATCATATTCATAACTAGAAACAGGACCTTACAATATCATATTCATATCTAGAAACAGGGCCTTACAATATCGTATTCATAACTAGAAATAGAGCCTTACAACATCATATTCATAACTAGAAACAGGACCTTACAATATCATATTCATAACTAGAAATAGAGCCTTACAACATCATATTCATAACTAGAAACAGGACCTTACAATATCATATTCATAACTAGAAATAGAGCCTTACAACATCATATTCATAACTAGAAACAGGGCCTTACAATATCATATTCATAACTAGAAACAGGACCTTTCAATATCATATTCATAACAAGATACAGGGCCTTACAATATCATATTCATAACTAGAAACAGGACCTTACAATATCATATTCATAACTAGAAACAGGACCTTACAATATCATATTCATAACTAGAAACAGGACCTTACAATATCATATTCATAACTAGAAACAGGACCTTACAATATCATATTCATAACTAGAAACATGACCTTACAAGATCATATTCATAACTAGAAACAGGACCTTACAATATCATATTCATAACTAGAAATAGAGCCTTACAATATCATATTCATAACTAGAAACAGGACCTTACAATATCATATTCATAACTAGAAATAGAGCCTTACAACATCATATTCATAACTAGAAACATGACCTTACAATATCGTATTCGTAACTAAAAATAGAGCCTTACAACATCATATTCATAACTAGAAACAGGGCCTCACAATATCATATTCATAACTAGAAATAGAGCCTTACAATATCATATTCATAACTAGAAATAGAGCCTTACAACATCATATTCATAACTAGAAACAGAACCTTACAATATCATATTCATAACTAGAAATAGAGCCTTACAATATCATATTCATAACTAGAAACAGGACCTCACAATATCATATTCATAACTAGAAATAGAGCCTTACAATATCATATTCATAACTAGAAACAGAACCTTACAATATCATATTCATAACTAGAAACAGGACCTCACAATATCATATTCATAACTAGAAACAGGGCCTTACAACATCATATTCATAACTAGAAACAGGGCCTCACAATATCATATTCATAACTAGAAATAGAGCCTTACAATATCATATTCATGACTAGAAATAGAGCCTTACAACATCATATTCATAACTAGAAACAGGGCCTTACAATATCATATTCATAACTAGAAACAGGACCTTACAATATCATATTCATAACTAGAGACAGGACGTTACAATATCATATTCATAACTAGAAATAGGACCTTACAATATCATATTCATAACTAAAAACATGACCTTACCATATCGTATGCATAACTAGAAATAGGACCTTACAATGTCATATTCATAACAATATACAGGACCTTACAATATCGTATTCATAACTAGAAACAGGACCTTACAATATCATATTCGTAACTAGAAACAGGGCCGTACAATATCATATTCATAACTAGAAATACGACCTTACAATATCGTGTTCATAACTAGAAATAGAGCCTTACAACATCATATTCATAACTAGAAACAGGGCCTTACAATATCATATTCATGACTAGAAACAGGACCTTACAATATCATATTCATAACGAGAAACATGACCTTACAATATCATATTCATAACTAGATATAGGACCTTACAATATCATATTCATAACAAGATACAGTACCTTACAATATCATATTCATAACTAGAAACAGGACCTTACAATATCATATTCATAACTAGAAACAGGGCCTTACAATATCATATTCATAACTAGAAACATGACCTTACAATATCATATTCATAACTAGAAACAGGACCTTACAATATCGTATTCATAACTAGAAACAGGACCTTACAATATGATATTCATAACTAGAAACAGGACCTTACAATATGATATTCATAACTAAAAACAGGACCTTACAATATCATATTCATAACTAGAAACATGACCTCACAATATCGTATTCATAACTAGAAACAGGACCTCACAACATCATATTCATAACTAGAAACAGGACCTCACAACATCATATTCATAACTAGAAATAGGACCTCACAACATCATATTCATAACTAGAAACAGGACCTTACAATATCATATTCATAACTAGAAACAGGACCTCACATTATCGTATTCATAACTAGAAACTGGACCTTACAATATCATATTTATAACTAGAAACAGGACCTCACAATATCGTATTCATAACTAGAAACAGGACCTCACAACATCATATTCATAACTAGAAACAGGACCTCACAACATCATATTCATAACTAGAAATAAGACCTCACAACATCATATTCATAACTAGAAACAGGACCTTACAATATCATATTCATAACTAGAAATAGGACCTCACAACATCATATTCATAACTAGAAACAGGACCTTACAATATCATATTCATAACTAGAAATAGGACCTCACAACATCATATTCATAACTAGAAACAGGACCTTACAATATCATATTCATAACTAGAAATAGGACCTCACAACATCATATTCATAACTAGAAATAGGACCTCACAACATCATATTCATAACTAGAAACAGGACCTTACAATATCATATTCATAACTAGAAACAGAACCTCACAATATCGTATTCATAACTAGAAACATGACCTCACAACATCATATTCATAACTAGAAATAGGACCTTACAATATCATATTCATAACTAGAAATATGACATTACAATATCATATTCATAACTAGAAATAGGACCTTACAATATCATATTCATAACTAGAAACAGGACCTTACAATATCACATTCATAACTAGAAACAGGACCTTACAGTATCATATTCATAACTAGAAACAGGACCTTACAATATCATATTCATAACTAGAAACATGACCTTACAATATCATATTCATAACTAAAAACAGGACCTTACAATATCATATTCATAACTAGAAACATGACCTCACAATATCGTATTCATAACTAGAAACAGGACCTCACAACATCATATTCATAACTAGAAACAGGACCTCACAACATCATATTCATAACTAGAAATAGGACCTCACAACATCATATTCATAACTAGAAACAGGACCTTACAATATCATATTCATAACTAGAAATAGGACCTCACAACATCATATTCATAACTAGAAACAGGTCCTTACAATATCATATTCATAACTAGAAATAGGACCTCACAACATCATATTCATAACTAGAAACAGGACCTTACAATATCATAATCATAACTAGAAATAGGACCTCACAACATCATATTCATAACTAGAAATAGGACCTCACAACATCATATTCATAACTAGAAACAGGACCTTACAATATCATATTCATAACTAGAAACAGGACCTCACAATATCGTATTCATAACTAGAAACATGACCTCACAACATCATATTCATAACTAGAAATAGGACCTCACAACATCATATTCATAACTAGAAATAGGACCTCACAACATCATATTCATAACTAGAAACAGGACCTTACAATATCATATTCATAACTAGAAACTGGACCTCACAATATCGTATTCATAACTAGAAACAGGACCTCAAAACATCATATTCATAACTAGAAACAGGACCTCACAACATCATATTCATAACTAGAAATAGGACCTCACAACATCATATTCATAACTAGAAACAGGACCTTACCATATCATATTCATAACTAGAAATAGGACCTCACAACATCATATTCATAACTAGAAACAGGACCTTACAATATCATATTCATAACTAGAAATAGGACCTCACAACCTCATATTCATAACTAGAAACAGGACCTCACAACATCATATTCATAACTAGAAATAGGACCTCACAACATCATATTCATAACTAGAAACAGGACCTTACAATATCATATTCATAACTGGAAATAGGACCTCACAACATCATATTCATAACGGAAAACAGGACCTTACAATATCATATTCATATCTACAAATAGTACCTTACAGTATCATATTAGTAACTAGAAACAGGACCTCACAACATCATATTCATAACTAGAAATAGGACCTCACAACATCATATTCATAACTAGAAACAGGACCTTACAATATCATATTCATAACTAGAAACAGGACCTCACAATATCATATTCATAACTAGAAACAGGGCCTTACAACATCATATTCATAACTAGAAACAGGGCCTCACAATATCATATTCATAACTAGAAATAGAGCCTTACAATATCATATTCATGACTAGAAATAGAGCCTTACAACATCATATTCATAACTAGAAACAGGGCCTTACAATATCATATTCATAACTAGAAACAGGACCTTACAATATCATATTCATAACTAGAGACAGGACGTTACAATATCATATTCATAACTAGAAATAGGACCTTACAATATCATATTCATAACTAAAAACATGACCTTACCATATCGTATGCATAACTAGAAATAGGACCTTACAATGTCATATTCATAACAATATACAGGACCTTACAATATCGTATTCATAACTAGAAACAGGACCTTACAATATCATATTCGTAACTAGAAACAGGGCCGTACAATATCATATTCATAACTAGAAATACGACCTTACAATATCGTGTTCATAACTAGAAATAGAGCCTTACAACATCATATTCATAACTAGAAACAGGGCCTTACAATATCATATTCATGACTAGAAACAGGACCTTACAATATCATATTCATAACGAGAAACATGACCTTACAATATCATATTCATAACTAGATATAGGACCTTACAATATCATATTCATAACAAGATACAGTACCTTACAATATCATATTCATAACTAGAAACAGGACCTTACAATATCATATTCATAACTAGAAACAGGGCCTTACAATATCATATTCATAACTAGAAACATGACCTTACAATATCATATTCATAACTAGAAACAGGACCTTACAATATCGTATTCATAACTAGAAACAGGACCTTACAATATGATATTCATAACTAGAAACAGGACCTTACAATATGATATTCATAACTAAAAACAGGACCTTACAATATCATATTCATAACTAGAAACATGACCTCACAATATCGTATTCATAACTAGAAACAGGACCTCACAACATCATATTCATAACTAGAAACAGGACCTCACAACATCATATTCATAACTAGAAATAGGACCTCACAACATCATATTCATAACTAGAAACAGGACCTTACAATATCATATTCATAACTAGAAACAGGACCTCACATTATCGTATTCATAACTAGAAACTGGACCTTACAATATCATATTTATAACTAGAAACAGGACCTCACAATATCGTATTCATAACTAGAAACAGGACCTCACAACATCATATTCATAACTAGAAACAGGACCTCACAACATCATATTCATAACTAGAAATAAGACCTCACAACATCATATTCATAACTAGAAACAGGACCTTACAATATCATATTCATAACTAGAAATAGGACCTCACAACATCATATTCATAACTAGAAACAGGACCTTACAATATCATATTCATAACTAGAAATAGGACCTCACAACATCATATTCATAACTAGAAACAGGACCTTACAATATCATATTCATAACTAGAAATAGGACCTCACAACATCATATTCATAACTAGAAATAGGACCTCACAACATCATATTCATAACTAGAAACAGGACCTTACAATATCATATTCATAACTAGAAACAGAACCTCACAATATCGTATTCATAACTAGAAACATGACCTCACAACATCATATTCATAACTAGAAATAGGACCTTACAATATCATATTCATAACTAGAAATATGACATTACAATATCATATTCATAACTAGAAATAGGACCTTACAATATCATATTCATAACTAGAAACAGGACCTTACAATATCACATTCATAACTAGAAACAGGACCTTACAGTATCATATTCATAACTAGAAACAGGACCTTACAATATCATATTCATAACTAGAAACATGACCTTACAATATCATATTCATAACTAAAAACAGGACCTTACAATATCATATTCATAACTAGAAACATGACCTCACAATATCGTATTCATAACTAGAAACAGGACCTCACAACATCATATTCATAACTAGAAACAGGACCTCACAACATCATATTCATAACTAGAAATAGGACCTCACAACATCATATTCATAACTAGAAACAGGACCTTACAATATCATATTCATAACTAGAAATAGGACCTCACAACATCATATTCATAACTAGAAACAGGTCCTTACAATATCATATTCATAACTAGAAATAGGACCTCACAACATCATATTCATAACTAGAAACAGGACCTTACAATATCATATTCATAACTAGAAATAGGACCTCACAACATCATATTCATAACTAGAAATAGGACCTCACAACATCATATTCATAACTAGAAACAGGACCTTACAATATCATATTCATAACTAGAAACAGGACCTCACAATATCGTATTCATAACTAGAAACATGACCTCACAACATCATATTCATAACTAGAAATAGGACCTCACAACATCATATTCATAACTAGAAATAGGACCTCACAACATCATATTCATAACTAGAAACAGGACCTTACAATATCATATTCATAACTAGAAACAGGACCTCACAATATCGTATTCATAACTAGAAACAGGACCTCAAAACATCATATTCATAACTAGAAACAGGACCTCACAACATCATATTCATAACTAGAAATAGGACCTCACAACATCAAATTCATAACTAGAAACAGGACCTTACCATATCATATTCATAACTAGAAATAGGACCTCACAACATCATATTCATAACTAGAAACAGGACCTTACAATATCATATTCATAACTAGAAATAGGACCTCACAACCTCATATTCATAACTAGAAACAGGACCTCACAACATCATATTCATAACTAGAAATAGGACCTCACAACATCATATTCATAACTAGAAACAGGACCTTACAATATCATATTCATAACTGGAAATAGGACCTCACAACATCATATTCATAACGGAAAACAGGACCTTACAATATCATATTCATATCTACAAATAGTACCTTACAGTATCATATTAGTAACTAGAAACAGGACCTCACAACATCATATTCATAACTAGAAATAGGACCTCACAACATCATATTCATAACTAGAAACAGGACCTTACAATATCATATTCATAACTAGAAATAGGACCTCACAACATCATATTCATAACTAGAAACAGGACCTTACAATATCATATTCATAACTAGAAATAGGACCTTACAATATCGTATTCATCACTAGAAATAGAGCCTTACAACATCATATTCATAACTAGAAATATGACCTTACAATATCATATTCATAACTAGAAATAGGACCTTACAATATCATATTCATAACTAGAAATAGGACCTTACAATATCATATTCATAACAAGATACAGGACCTTACAATATCATATTCATAACTAGAAACAGGACCTTACAATGTGATATTCATAACTAAAAACAGGACCTTACAATATCATATTCATAACTAGAAACATGACCTCACAATATCGTATTCATAACTAGAAACAGGACCTCACAACATCATATTCATAACTAGAAACAGGACCTCACAACATCATATTCATAACTAGAAATAGGACCTCACAACATCATATTCATAACTAGAAACAGGACCTTACAATATCATATTCATAACTAGAAACAGGACCTCACATCATCGTATTCATAACTAGAAACTGGACCTTACAATATCATATTCATAACTAGAAACAGGACCTCACAATATCGTATTCATAACTAGAAACAGGACCTCACAACATCATATTCATAACTAGAAACAGGACCTCACAACATCATATTCATAACTAGAAATAGGACCTCACAACATCATATTCATAACTAGAAACAGGACCTTACAATATCATATTCATAACTAGAAATAGGACCTCACAACATCATATTCATAACTAGAAACAGGACCTTACAATATCATATTCATAACTAGAAATAGGACCTCACAACATCATATTCATAACTAGAAACAGGACCTTACAATATCATATTCATAACTAGAAATAGGACCTCACAACATCATATTCATAACTAGAAATAGGACCTCACAACATCATATTCATAACTAGAAACAGGACCTTACAATATCATATTCATAACTAGAAACAGGACCTCACAATATCGTATTCATAACTAGAAACATGACCTCACAACATCATATTCATAACTAGAAATAGGACCTCACAACATCATATTCATAACTAGAAATAGGACCTCAAAACATCATATTCATAACTAGAAACAGGACCTTACAATATCATATTCATAACTAGAAACAGGACCTCACAATATCGTATTCATAACTAGAAACAGGACCTCACAACATCATATTCATAACTAGAAACAGGACCTCACAACATCATATTCATAACTAGAAATAGGACCTCAAAACATCATATTCATAACTAGAAACAGGACCTTACAATATCATATTCATAACTAGAAATAGGACCTCACAACATCATATTCATAACTAGAAACAGGACCTTACAATATCATATTCATAACTAGAAATAGGACCTCACAACATCATATTCATAACTAGAAAGAGGACCTCACAACATCATATTCATAACTAGAAATAGGACCTCACAACATCATATTCATAACTAGAAACAGGACCTTACAATATCATATTCATAACTAGAAATAGGACCTCACAACATCATATTCATAACGAAAAACAGGACCTTACAATATCATATTCATATCTACAAATAGTACCTTTCAGTATCATATTCGTAACTAGAAACAGGACCTCACAACATCATATTCATAACTAGAAATAGGACCTCACAACATCATATTCATAACTAGAAACAGGACCTTACAATATCATATTCATAACTAGAAATAGGACCTCACAACATCATATTCATAACTAGAAACAGGACCTTACAATATCATATTCATAACTAGAAATAGGACCTCAAAACATCATATTCATAACTAGAAACAGGACCTTACAATATCATATTCATAACTAGAAATAGGACCTTACAATATCATATTCATAACTAGAAATAGGACCTCACAACATCATATTCATAACTAGAAACAGGACCTTACAATATCATATTAATAACTAGAAACAGGACCTCACAATATCGTATTCATAACTAGAAACATGACCTCACAACATCATATTCATAACTAGAAATAGGACCTCACAACATCATATTCATAACTAGAAATAGGACCTCACAACATCATATTCATAACTAGAAACAGGACCTTACAATATCATATTCATAACTAGAAACAGGACCTTACAATATCATATTCATAACTAGAAATAGGACCTCACAACATCATATTCATAACTAGAAACATGACCTTACAATATCATATTCATATCCACAAATAGGACCTTACAGTATCATATTCGTAACTAGAAACAGGACCTTACAATATCATATTCATAACTAGACACAGGACCTCACAACATCATATTCATAACTAGAAATAGGACCTCACAACATCATATTCATAACTAGAAATAGGACCTCACAACATCGTATTCATAACTAGAAATAGGACATTACAATATCATATTCATATCTAGAATAGAGCCTTACAACATCATATTCATAACTAGAAATAGGACCTCACAACATCATATTCATAACTAGAAACAGGACCTTACAATATCATATTCATAACTAGACACAGGACCTCACAACATCATATTCATAACTAGAAATAGGACCTCACAACATTATATTCATAACTAGAAATAGGACCTCACAACATCGTATTCATAACTAGAAATAGGACATTACAATATCATATTCATAACTAGAAATAGGACCTCACAACATTATATTCATAACTAGAAATAGATCCTCAAAACATCGTATTCATAACTAGAAATAGGACCTCACAACATTATATTCATAACTAGAAACAGGACCTTACAATATCATATTCATAACTAGAAATAGGACCTCACAACATTATATTCATAACTAGAAACAGGACCTTACAATATCATATTCATAACTAGACACAGGACCTCACAACATCATATTCATAACTAGAAATAGGACCTTACAATATCATATTCATAACTAGAAATAGGACCTTACAATATCATATTCATAACTAGAAATATGACCTTACAATATCGTATGCATAACTAGAAATAGGACCTTACAATGTCATATTCATAACAATATACAGGACCTTACAATATCGTATTCATAACTAGAAACAGGACCTTACAATATCATATTCGTAACTAGAAACAGGGCCGTACAATATCATGTTCATAACTAGAAATACGACCTTACAATATCGTATTCATAACTAGAAATAGAGCCTTACAACATCATATTCATAACTAGAAACAGGGCCTTACAATATCATATTCATGACTAGAAACAGGACCTCACAACATCATATTCATAACTAGAAACAGGACCTCACAACATCATATTCATAACTAGAAATAGGACCTCACAACATCATATTCATAACTAGAAACAGGACCTTACAATATCATATTCATAACTAGAAATAGGACCTCACAACATCATATTCATAACTAGAAACAGGACCTTACAATATCATATTCATAACTAGAAATAGGACCTCACAACATCATATTCATAACTAGAAAGAGGACCTCACAACATCATATTCATAACTAGAAATAGGACCTCACAACATCATATTCATAACTAGAAACAGGACCTTACAATATCATATTCATAACTAGAAATAGGACCTCACAACATCATATTCATAACGAAAAACAGGACCTTACAATATCATATTCATATCTACAAATAGTACCTTTCAGTATCATATTCGTAACTAGAAACAGGACCTCACAACATCATATTGATAACTAGAAATAGGACCTCACAACATCATATTCATAACTAGAAACAGGACCTTACAATATCATATTCATAACTAGAAATAGGACCTCACAACATCATATTCATAACTAGAAACAGGACCTTACAATATCATATTCATAACTAGAAATAGGACCTCAAAACATCATATTCATAACTAGAAACAGGACCTTACAATATCATATTCATAACTAGAAATAGGACCTTACAATATCATATTCATAACTAGAAATAGGACCTCACAACATCATATTCATAACTAGAAACAGGACCTTACAATATCATATTCATAACTAGAAACAGGACCTCACAATATCGTATTCATAACTAGAAACATGACCTCACAACATCATATTCATAACTAGAAATAGGACCTCACAACATCATATTCATAACTAGAAATAGGACCTCACAACATCATATTCATAACTAGAAACAGGACCTTACAATATCATATTCATAACTAGAAACAGGACCTCACAATATCGTATTCATAACTAGAAACAGGACCTCACAACATCATATTCATAACTAGAAACAGGACCTCACAACATCATATTCATAACTAGAAATAGGACCTCACAACATCATATTCATAACTAGAAACAGGACCTTACAATATCATATTCATAACTAGAAATAGGACCTCACAACATCATATTCATAACTAGAAACAGGACCTTACAATATCATATTCATAACTAGAAATAGGACCTCACAACATCATATTCATAACTAGAAACAGGACCTCACAACATCATATTCATAACTAGAAATAGGACCTCACAACATCATATTCATAACTAGAAACAGGACCTTACAATATCATATTCATAACTAGAAATAGGACCTCACAACATCATATTCATAACTAGAAACATGACCTTACAATATCATATTCATATCTACAAATAGGACCTTACAGTATCATATTCGTAACTAGAAACAGGACCTTACAATATCATATTCATAACTAGACACAGGACCTCACAACATCATATTCATAACTAGAAATAGGACCTCACAACATCATATTCATAACTAGAAATAGGACCTCACAACATCATATTCATAACTAGAAATAGGACATTACAATATCATATTCATATCTAGAATAGAGCCTTACAACATCATATTCATAACTAGAAATAGGACCTCACAACATCATATTCATAACTAGAAACAGGACCTTACAATATCATATTCATAACTAGACACAGGACCTCACAACATCATATTCATAACTAGAAATAGGACCTCACAACATTATATTCATAACTAGAAATAGGACCTCACAACATCGTATTCATAACTAGAAATAGGACATTACAATATCATATTCATAACTAGAAATAGGACCTCACAACATTATATTCATAACTAGAAATAGATCCTCAAACCATCGTATTCATAACTAGAAATAGGACCTCACAACATTATATTCATAACTAGAAACAGGACCTTACAATATCATATTCATAACTAGAAATAGGACCTCACAACATTATATTCATAACTAGAAACAGGACCTTACAATATCATATTCATAACTAGACACAGGACCTCACAACATCATATTCATAACTAGAAATAGGACCTTACAATATCATATTCATAACTAGAAATAGGACCTTACAATATCATATTCATAACTAGAAATATGACCTTACAATATCGTATGCATAACTAGAAATAGGACCTTACAATGTCATATTCATAACAATATACAGGACCTTACAATATCGTATTCATAACTAGAAACAGGACCTTACAATATCATATTCGTAACTAGAAACAGGGCCGTACAATATCATATTCATAACTAGAAATACGACCTTACAATATCGTATTCATAACTAGAAATAGAGCCTTACAACATCATATTCATAACTAGAAACAGGGCCTTACAATATCATATTCATGACTAGAAACAGGACCTTACAATATCATATTCATAACGAGAAACATGACCTTACAATATCATATTCATAACTAGATATAGGACCTTACAATATCATATTCATAACAAGATACAGGACCTTACAATATCATATTCATAACTAGAAACAGGACCTTACAATATCATATTCATAACTAGAAACAGGGCCTTACACTATCATATTCATAACTAGAAACATGACCTTACAATATCATATTCATAACTAGAAATACGACCTTGCAATATCGTATTCATAACTAGAAATAGAGCCTTACAACATCATATTTATAACTAGAAACAGGGCCTTACAATATCATATTCATAACTAAAAACAGGGCCTTACAATATCATATTCATAACTAGAAACAGGACCTTACAATATCATATTCATAACTAGAAATAGGACCTTACAATATCATATTCATAACTAGAAATAGGACCTCACAACATCATATTCATAACTAGAAACAGGACCTTACAATATCATTTCATAACTAGAAACAGGACCTCACAATATCGTATTCATAACTAGAAACATGACCTCACAACATCATATTCATAACTAGAAATAGGACCTCACAACATCATATTCATAACTAGAAATAGGACCTCACAACATCATATTCATAACTAGAAACAGGACCTTACAATATCATATTCATAACTAGAAACAGGACCTCACAATATCGTATTCATAACTAGAAACAGGACCTCACAACATCATATTCATAACTAGAAACAGGACCTCACAACATCATATTCATAACTAGAAATAGGACCTCACATCATCATATTCATAACTAGAAACAGGACCTTACAATATCATATTCATAACTAGAAATAGGACCTCACAACATCATATTCATAACTAGAAACAGGACCTTACAATATCATATTCATAACTAGAAATAGGACCTCACAACATCATATTCATAACTAGAAACAGGACCTCACAACATCATATTCATAACTAGAAATAGGACCTCACAACATCATATTCATAACTAGAAACAGGACCTTACAATATCATATTCATAACTAGAAATAGGACCTCACAACATCATATTCATAACTAGAAACATGACCTTACAATATCATATTCATATCTACAAATAGGACCTTACAGTATCATATTCGTAACTAGAAACAGGACCTTACAACATCATATTCATAACTAGAAATAGGACCTCACAACATCATATTCATAACTAGAAACAGGACCTTACAATATCATATTCATAACTAGACACAGGACCTCACAACATCATATTCATAACTAGAAGTAGGACCTCACAACATTATATTCATAACTAGAAATAGGACCTCACAACATCGTATTCATAACTAGAAAAAGGACATTACAATATCATATTCATAACTAGAAATAGGACCTCACAACATTATATTCATAACTAGAAATAGGACCTCACAACATCGTATTCATAACTAGAAATAGGACCTCACAACATTATATTCATAACTAGAAACAGGACCTTACAATATCATATTCATAACTAGAAATAGGACCTCACAACATTATATTCATAACTAGAAACAGGACCTTACAATATCATATTCATAACTAGACACAGGACCTCACAACATCATATTCATAACTAGAAACAGGACCTCACAACATCATATTCATAACTAGAAACAGGACCTCACAACATCATATACATAAATAGAAATAGAGCCTTACAATATCATATTCATAACTAGAAACAGGACCTCACAACATCATATACATAAATAGAAATAGAGCCTTACAATATCATATTCATGACTAGAAATATGACCTTACAATATCATATACATAAATAGAAATAGAGCCTTACAATATCATATTCATAACTAGAAACAGGACCTCACAACATCATATTCATAACTAGAAACAGGACCTCACAACATCATATTCATAACTAGAAATAGGACCTCACAACATCATATTCATAACTAGAAACAGGACCTTACAATATCATATTCATAACTAGAAATAGGACCTCACAACATCATATTCATAACTAGAAACAGGACCTTACAATATCATATTCATAACTAGAAATAGGACCTCACAACATCATATTCATAACTAGAAACAGGACCTCACAACATCATATTCATAACTAGAAACAGGACCTTACAGTATCATATTCGTAACTAGAAACAGGACCTTACAATATCATATTCATAACTAGACACAGGACCTCACAACATCATATTCATAACTAGAAAAAGGACCTCACAACATTATATTCATAACTAGAAATAGGACCTCACAACATCGTATTCATAACTAGAAATAGGACATTACAATATCATATTCATATCTAGAATAGAGCCTTACAACATCATATTCATAACTAGAAATAGGACCTCACAACATCATATTCATAACTAGAAACAGGACCTTACAATATCATATTCATAACTAGACACAGGACCTCACAACATCATATTCATAACTAGAAATAGGACCTCACAACATTATATTCATAACTAGAAATAGGACCTCACAACATCGTATTCATAACTAGAAAAAGGACATTACAATATCATATTCATAACTAGAAATAGGACCTCACAACATTATATTCATAACTAGAAATAGGACCTCACAACATCGTATTCATAACTAGAAATAGGACCTCACAACATTATATTCATAACTAGAAACAGGACCTTACAATATCATATTCATAACTAGAAATAGGACCTCACAACATTATATTCATAACTAGAAACAGGACCTTACAATATCATATTCATAACTAGACACAGGACCTCACAACATCATATTCATAACTAGAAACAGGACCTCACAACATCATATTCATAACTAGAAACAGGACCTCACAACATCATATACATAAATAGAAATAGAGCCTTACAATATCATATTCATAACTAGAAACAGGACCTCACAACATCATATACATAAATAGAAATAGAGCCTTACAATATCATATTCATGACTAGAAATATGACCTTACAATATCATATACATAAATAGAAATAGAGCCTTACAATATCATATTCATAACTAGAAACAGGACCTCACAACATCATATTCATAACTAGAAACAGGACCTCACAATATCTTATTCATAACTAGAAACAGGACCTCACAATATCATATTCATAACTAGAAACAGGACCTCACAACATTATATTCATAACTAGAAACAGGACCTCACAATATTATATTCATAACTAGAAACAGGACCTTACAATATCATATTCATAACTAGAAATAAGACCTCACAACATTATATTCATAACTAGAAATATGACCTCACAACATTATATTCATAACTAGAAATATGACCTCACAACATTATATTCATAACTAGAAATAGGACCTCACAACATCATATTCATAACTAGAAACAGGACCTTACAATATCATATTCATAACTAGACACAGGACCTCACAACATCATATTCATAACTAGAAATAGGACCTCACAACATCGTATTCATAACTAGAAATAGGACATTACAATATCATATTCATAACTAGAAATAGGACCTCACAACATTATATTCATAACTAGAAATAGGACCTCAAAACATCGTATTCATAACTAGAAATAGGACCTCACAACATTATATTCATAACTAGAAACAGGACCTTACAATATCATATTCATAACTAGAAATAGGACCTCACAACATTATATTCATAACTAGAAACAGGACCTTACAATATCATATTCATAACTAGACACAGGACCTCACAACATCATATTCATAACTAGAAATAGGACCTTACAATATCATATTCATAACTAGAAATAGGACCTTACAATATCATATTCATAACTAGAAATATGACCTTAAAATATCGTATGCATAACTAGAAATAGGACCTTACAATGTCATATTCATAACAATATACAGGACCTTACAATATCGTATTCATAACTAGAAACAGGACCTTACAATATCATATTCGTAACTAGAAACAGGGCCGTACAATATCATATTCATAACTAGAAATACGACCTTACAATATCGTATTCATAACTAGAAATAGAGCCTTACAACATCATATTCATAACTAGAAACAGGGCCTTACAATATCATATTCATGACTAGAAACAGGACCTTACAATATCATATTCATAACGAGAAACATGACCTTACAATATCATATTCATAACTAGATATAGGACCTTACAATATCATATTCATAACAAGATACAGGACCTTACAATATCATATTCATAACTAGAAACAGGACCTTACAATATCATATTCATAACTAGAAACAGGGCCTTACACTATCATATTCATAACTAGAAACATGACCTTACAATATCATATTCATAACTAGAAATACGACCTTGCAATATCGTATTCATAACTAGAAATAGAGCCTTACAACATCATATTTATAACTAGAAACAGGGCCTTACAATATCATATTCATAACTAAAAACAGGGCCTTACAATATCATATTCATAACTAGAAAAATGACCTTACAATATCATATTCATAACTAGAAATAGGACCTTACAATATCATATTCATAACTAGAAATATGACCTCACAATATCATATTCATAACTAGAAATAGGACATTACAACATCATATTCATAACTAGAAATATGACCTTACAATATCATATTCATAACTAGAAATATGACCCTCACAATATCATATTCATAACTAGAAATAGAGCCTTACAATATCGTATTCATAACTAGAAACAGGACCTTACAATATCATATTCATAACTAGAAATAGAGCCTTACAATATCATATTCATAACTAGAAATAGAGCCTTACAATATCGTATTCATAACTAGAAACATGACCTCACGATATCGTATTCATAACTAGAAACAGGACCTTACAATATCATATTCATAACTACAAATAGGACCTTACAATATCATATTCATAACTAGAAATATGACATTACAATATCATATTCATAACTAGAAATAGGACCTTACTATATCATATTCATAACTAGAAACAGGACCTTACAATATCATATTCATAACTAGAAAGAGGACCTTACAATATCATATTCATAACTAGAAACAGGACCTTACAATATCATATTCATAACTAGAAACATGACCTTACAATATCATATTCATAACTAGAAACAGGACCTTACAATATCGTATTCATAACTAGAAACAGGACCTTACAATATCATATTCATAACTAGAAACAGGACCTTACAATATCATATTCATAACTAAAAACAGGACCTTACAATATCATATTCATAACAAGAAACATGACCTCACAATATCGTATTCATAACTAGAAACAGGACCTCACAATATCGTATTCATAACTAGAAACAGGACCTCACAACATCATATTCATAACTAGAAACAGGACCTTACAATATCATATTCATAACTAGAAACAGGACCTCACAATATCGTATTCATAACGAGAAACAGGACCTTACAATATCATATTCATAACTAGAAATAGGACCTCACAACATCAAATTCATAACTAGAAACAGGACCTTACAATATCATATTCCTAACTAGAAATAGGACCTCACAACATCATATTCATAACTAGAAATAGAACCTCACAACATCATATTCATAACTAGAAACAGGACCTTACAATATCATATTCATAACTAGAAACAGGACCTCACAATATCGTATTCATAACTAGAAACATGACCTCACAACATCATATTCATAACTAGAAATAGGACCTCACAACATCATATTCATAACTAGAAATAGGACCTCACAACATCATATTCATAACTAGAAACAGGACTTTACAATATCATAGTCATAACTAGAAATATGACCTCACAACATCATATTCATAACTAGAAACAGGACCTCACAACATCATATTCATAACTAGAAATAGGACCTCACAACATCATATTCATAACTAGAAACAGGACCTTACAATATCATATTCATAACTAGAAATAGGACCTCACAACATCATATTCATAACTAGAAACAGGACCTTACAATATCATATTCATATCTACAAATAGGACCTTACAGTATCATATTCGTAACTAGAAACAGGACCTTACAATATCATATTCATAACTAGACACAGGACTTCACAACATCATATTCATAACTAGAAATAGGACCTCACAACATTATATTCATAACTAGAAATAGGACCTCACAACATCGTATTCATAACTAGAAATAGGACATTACAATATCATATTCATATCTAGAATAGAGCCTTACAACATCATATTCATAACTAGAAATAGGACCTCACAACATCATATTCATAACTAGAAACAGGACCTTACAATATCATATTCATAACTAGACACAGGACCTCACAACATCATATTCATAACTAGAAATAGGACCTCACAACATTATATTCATAACTAGAAATAGGACCTCACAACATCGTATTCATAACTAGAAAAAGGACATTACAATATCATATTCATAACTAGAAATAGGACCTCACAACATTATATTCATAACTAGAAATAGGACCTCACAACATCGTATTCATAACTAGAAATAGGACCTCACAACATTATATTCATAACTAGAAACAGGACCTTACAATATCATATTCATAACTAGAAATAGGACCTCACAACATTATATTCTTAACTAGAAACAGGACCTTACAATATCATATTCATAACTAGACACAGGACCTCACAACATCATATTCATAACTAGAAACAGGACCTGACAACATCATATTCATAACTAGAAACAGGACCTCACAACATCATATACATAAATAGAAATAGAGCCTTACAATATCATATTCATAACTAGAAACAGGACCTCACAACATCATATACATAAATAGAAATAGAGCCTTACAATATCATATTCATGACTAGAAATATGACCTTACAATATCATATACATAAATAGAAATAGAGCCTTACAATATCATATTCATAACTAGAAACAGGACCTCACAACATCATATTCATAACTAGAAACAGGACCTCACAATATCATATTCATAACTAGAAACAGGACCTCACAATATCATATTCATAACTAGAAACAGGACCTCACAACATTATATTCATAACTAGAAACAGGACCTCACAATATTATATTCATAACTAGAAACAGGACCTTACAATATCATATTCATAACTAGAAATAAGACCTCAGAACATTATATTCATAACTAGAAATATGACCTCACAACATTATATTCATAACAAGAAATATGACCTCACAACATTATATTCATAACTAGAAATATGACCTCACAACATTATATTCATAACTAGAAATATGACCTCACAACATTATATTCATAACTAGAAACAGGACCTCACAATATCATATTCATAACTAGAAACAGGACCTCACAACATTATATTCATAACTAGAAACAGGACCTCACAACATTATATTCATAACTAGAAACAGGACCTCACAACATTATATTCATAACTAGAAACAGGACCTCACAACATTATATTCATAACTAGAAACAGGACCTCACAATATTATATTCATAACTAGAAACAGGACCTTACAATATCATATTCATAACTAGAAATAAGACCTCACAACATTATATTCATAACTAGAAATATGACCTCACAACATTATATTCATAACTAGAAATATGACCTCACAACATTATATTCATAACTAGAAATATGACCTCACAACATTATATTCATAACTAGAAATATGACCTCACAACATTATATTCATAACTAGAAACAGGACCTCACAACATTATATTCATAACTAGAAATATGACCTCACAACATTATATTCATAACTAGAAATATGACCTCACAACATTATATTCATAACTAGAAATATGACCTCACAACATTATATTCATAACTAGAAACAGGACCTCACAATATCATATTCATAACTAGAAACAGGACCTCACAACATTATATTCATAACTAGAAACAGGACATCACAACATTATATTCATAACTAGAAACAGGACCTCACAATATCATATTCATAACTAGAAACAGGACCTCACAACATTATATTCATAACTAGAAACAGGACCTCACAACATTATATTCATAACTAGAAACAGGGCCTCACAACATCATATTCATAACTAGAAACAGGACCTCACAACATCATATTCATAACTAGAAACAGGACCTCACAACATCATATTCATAACTAGAAACAGGACCTCACAACATCATATTCATAACTAGAAACAGGACCTCACAATATCATATTCATAACTAGAAATAGGACCTCACAACATCATATTCATAACTAGAAACAGGACCTCACAATATCATATTCATAACTAGAAACAGGACCTCACAATATCATATTCATAACTAGAAATAGGACCTCACAACATCATATTCATAACTAGAAACAGGACCTCACAATATCATATTCATAACTAGAAACAGGACCTCACAATATCATATTCATAACTAGAAACAGGACCTCACAATATCATATTCATAACTAGAAACAGGACCTCACAATATCATATTCATAACTAGAAACAGGACCTCACAATATCATATTCATAACTAGAAACAGGACCTCACAATATCATATTCATAACTAGAAACAGGACCTCACAACATCATATTCATAACTAGAAACAGGACCTCACAATATCATATTCATAACTAGAAACAGGACCTCACAACATTATATTCATAACTAGAAATATGACCTCACAACATTATATTCATAACTAGAAATATGACCTCACAACATTATATTCATGACTAGAAATATGACCTCACAACATTATATTCATAACTAGAAACAGGACCTCGCAATATCATATTCATAACTAGAAACAGGACCTCACAACATTATATTCATAACTAGAAACAGGACCTCACAACATTATATTCATAACTAGAAACAGGACCTCACAACATTATATTCATAACTAGAAACAGGACCTCACAACATTATATTCATAACTAGAAACAGGACCTCACAACATCATATTCATAACTAGAAACAGGACCTCACAACATCATATTCATAACTAGAAACAGGACCTCACAACATCATATTCATAACTAGAAACAGGACCTCACAACATCATATTCATAACTAGGAACAGGACCTCACAATATCATATTCATAACTAGAAATAGGACCTCACAACATCATATTCATAACTAGAAACAGGACCTCACAATATCATATTCATAACTAGAAACAGGACCTCACAATATCATATTCATAACTAGAAACAGGACCTCACAACATCATATTCATAACTAGAAACTGGACCTCACAATATCATATTCATAACTAGAAACAGGACCTTACAATATCATATTCATAACTAGAAATATGACCTCACAACATTATATTCATAACTAGAAATATGACCTCACAACATTATATTCATAAATAGAAACAGGACCTCACAACATTATATTCATAACTAGAAATATGACCTCACAACATTATATTCATAACTAGAAATATGACCTCACAACATTATATTCATAACTAGAAATATGACCTCACAACATTATATTCATAACTAGAAACAGGACCTCACAATATCATATTCATAACTAGAAACAGGACCTCACAACATTATATTCATAACTAGAAACAGGACCTCACAACATTATATTCATAACTAGAAACAGGACCTCACAACATTATATTCATAACTAGACACAGGACCTCACAACATCATATTCATAACTAGAAACAGGACCTCACAACATCATATTCATAACTAGAAACAGGACCTCACAACATCATATTCATAACTAGAAACAGGACCTTACCATATCATATTCATAACTAGAAATAGGACCTCACAACATCATATTCATAACTAGAAACAGGACTTTACAATATCATAGTCATAACTAGAAATATGACCTCACAACATCATATTCATAACTAGAAACAGGACCTCACAACATCATATTCATAACTAGAAATAGGACCTCACAACATCATATTCATAACTAGAAACAGGACCTTACAATATCATATTCATAACTAGAAATAGGACCTCACAACATCATATTCATAACTAGAAACAGGACCTTACAATATCATATTCATATCTACAAATAGGACCTTACAGTATCATATTCGTAACTAAAAACAGGACCTTACAATATCATATTCATAACTAGACACAGGACCTCACATCATCATATTCATAACTAGAAATAGGACCTCACAACATTATATTCATAACTAGAAATAGGACCTCACAACATCGTATTCATAACTAGAAATAGGACATTACAATATCATATTCATATCTAGAATAGAGCCTTACAACATCATATTCATAACTAGAAATAGGACCTCACAACATCATATTCATAACTAGAAACAGGACCTTACAATATCATATTCATAACTAGACACAGGACCTCACAACATCATATTCATAACTAGAAATAGGACCTCACAACATTATATTCATAACTAGAAATAGGACCTCACAACATCGTATTCATAACTAGAAAAAGGACATTACAATATCATATTCATAACTAGAAATAGGACCTCACAACATTATATTCATAACTAGAAATAGGACCTCACAACATCGTATTCATAACTAGAAATAGGACCTCACAACATTATATTCATAACTAGAAACAGGACCTTACAATATCATATTCATAACTAGAAATAGGACCTCACAACATTATATTCATAACTAGAAACAGGACCTTACAATATCATATTCATAACTAGACACAGGACCTCACAACATCATATTCATAACTAGAAACAGGACCTCACAACATCATATTCATAACTAGAAACAGGACCTCACAACATCATATACATAAATAGAAATAGAGCCTTACAATATCATATTCATAACTAGAAACAGGACCTCACAACATCATATACATAAATAGAAATAGAGCCTTACAATATCATATTCATGACTAGAAATATGACCTTACAATATCATATACATAAATAGAAATAGAGCCTTACAATATCTTATTCATAACTAGAAACAGGACCTCACAACATCATATTCATAACTAGAAACAGGACCTCACAATATCATATTCATAACTAGAAACAGGACCTCACAATATCATATTCATAACTAGAAACAGGACCTCACAACATTATATTCATAACTAGAAACAGGACCTCACAATATTATATTCATAACTAGAAACAGGACCTTACAATATCATATTCATAACTAGAATTAAGACCTCACAACATTATATTCATAACTAGAAATATGACCTCACAACATTATATTCATAACTATAAATATGACCTCACAACATTATATTCATAACTAGAAATATGACCTCACAACATTATATTCATAACTAGAAATATGACCTCACAACATTATATTCATAACTAGAAATATGACCTCACAACATTATATTCATAACTAGAAACAGGACCTCACAATATCATATTCATAACTAGAAACAGGACCTCACAATATCATATTCATAACTAGAAACAGGACCTCACAACATTATATTCATAACTAGAAACAGGACCTCACAACATTATATTCATAACTAGAAACAGGACCTCACAACATTATATTCATAACTAGACACAGGACCTCACAACATCATATTCATAACTAGAAACAGGACCTCACAACATCATATTCATAACTAGAAACAGGACCTCACAACATCATATTCATAACTAGAAACAGGACCTTACCATATCATATTCATAACTAGAAATAGGACCTCACAACATCATATTCATAACTAGAAACAGGACTTTACAATATCATAGTCATAACTAGAAATATGACCTCACAACATCATATTCATAACTAGAAACAGGACCTCACAACATCATATTCATAACTAGAAATAGGACCTCACAACATCATATTCATAACTAGAAACAGGACCTTACAATATCATATTCATAACTAGAAATAGGACCTCACAACATCATATTCATAACTAGAAACAGGACCTTACAATATCATATTCATATCTACAAATAGGACCTTACAGTATCATATTCGTAACTAAAAACAGGACCTTACAATATCATATTCATAACTAGACACAGGACCTCACAACATCATATTCATAACTAGAAATAGGACCTCACAACATTATATTCATAACTAGAAATAGGACCTCACAACATCGTATTCATAACTAGAAATAGGACATTACAATATCATATTCATATCTAGAATAGAGCCTTACAACATCATATTCATAACTAGAAATAGGACCTCACAACATCATATTCATAACTAGAAACAGGACCTTACAATATCATATTCATAACTAGACACAGGACCTCACAACATCATATTCATAACTAGAAATAGGACCTCACAACATTATATTCATAACTAGAAATAGGACCTCACAACATCGTATTCATAACTAGAAAAAGGACATTACAATATCATATTCATAACTAGAAATAGGACCTCACAACATTATATTCATAACTAGAAATAGGACCTCACAACATCGTATTCATAACTAGAAATAGGACCTCACAACATTATATTCATAACTAGAAACAGGACCTTACAATATCATATTCATAACTAGAAATAGGACCTCACAACATTATATTCATAACTAGAAACAGGACCTTACAATATCATATTCATAACTAGACACAGGACCTCACAACATCATATTCATAACTAGAAACAGGACCTCACAACATCATATTCATAACTAGAAACAGGACCTCACAACATCATATACATAAATAGAAATAGAGCCTTACAATATCATATTCATAACTAGAAACAGGACCTCACAACATCATATACATAAATAGAAATAGAGCCTTACAATATCATATTCATGACTAGAAATATGACCTTACAATATCATATACATAAATAGAAATAGAGCCTTACAATATCATATTCATAACTAGAAACAGGACCTCACAACATCATATTCATAACTAGAAACAGGACCTCACAATATCATATTCATAACTAGAAACAGGACCTCACAATATCATATTCATAACTAGAAACAGGACCTCACAACATTATATTCATAACTAGAAACAGGACCTCACAATATTATATTCATAACTAGAAACAGGACCTTACAATATCATATTCATAACTAGAATTAAGACCTCACAACATTATATTCATAACTAGAAATATGACCTCACAACATTATATTCATAACTAGAAATATGACCTCACAACATTATATTCATAACTAGAAATATGACCTCACAACATTATATTCATAACTAGAAATATGACCTCACAACATTATATTCATAACTAGAAATATGACCTCACAACATTATATTCATAACTAGAAACAGGACCTCACAATATCATATTCATAACTAGAAACAGGACCTCACAACATTATATTCATAACTAGAAACAGGACCTCACAACATTATATTCATAACTAGAAACAGGACCTCACAACATTATATTCATAACTAGAAACAGGACCTCACAACATTATATTCATAACTAGAAACAGGACCTCACAATATTATATTCCTAACTAGAAACAGGACCTTACAATATCATATTCATAACTAGAAATAAGACCTCACAACATTATATTCATAACTAGAAATATGACCTCACAACATTATATTCATAACTAGAAATATGACCTCACAACATTATATTCATAACTAGAAATATGACCTCACAACATTATATTCATAACTAGAAATATGACCTCACAACATTATATTCATAACTAGAAACAGGACCTCACAACATTATATTCATAACTAGAAATATGACCTCACAACATTATATTCATAACTAGAAATATGACCTCACAACATTATATTCATAACTAGAAATATGACCTCACAACATTATATTCATAACTAGAAACAGGACCTCACAATATCATATTCATAACTAGAAACAGGACCTCACAACATTATATTCATAACTAGAAACAGGACCTCACAACATTATATTCATAACTAGAAACAGGACCTCACAATATCATATTCATAACTAGAAACAGGACCTCACAACATTATATTCATAACTAGAAACAGGACCTCACAACATTATATTCATAACTAGAAACAGGGCCTCACAATATCATATTCATAACTAGAAACAGGACCTCACAACATCATATTCATAACTAGAAACAGGACCTCACAACATCATATTCATAACTAGAAACAGGACCTCACAACATCATATTCATAACTAGAAACAGGACCTCACAATATCATATTCATAACTAGAAATAGGACCTCACAACATCATATTCATAACTAGAAACAGGACCTCACAATATCATATTCATAACTAGAAACAGGACCTCACAATATCATATTCATAACTAGAAACAGGACCTCAGAATATCATATTCATAACTAGAAACAGGACCTCACAATATCATATTCATAACTAGAAACAGGACCTCACAATATCATATTCATAACTAGAAACAGGACCTCACAATATCATATTCATAACTAGAAACAGGACCTCACAATATCATATTCATAACTAGAAACAGGACCTCACAACATCATATTCATAACTAGAAACAGGACCTCACAATATCATATTCATAACTAGAAACAGGACCTCACAACATTATATTCATAACTAGAAACAGGACCTCACAACATTATATTCATAACTAGAAACAGGACCTCACAATATTATATTCCTAACTAGAAACAGGACCTTACAATATCATATTCATAACTAGAAATAAGACCTCACAACATTATATTCATAACTAGAAATATGACCTCACAACATTATATTCATAACTAGAAATATGACCTCACAACATTATATTCATAACTAGAAATATGACCTCACAACATTATATTCATAACTAGAAATATGACCTCACAACATTATATTCATAACTAGAAACAGGACCTCACAACATTATATTCATAACTAGAAATATGACCTCACAACATTATATTCATAACTAGAAATATGACCTCACAACATTATATTCATAACTAGAAATATGACCTCACAACATTATATTCATAACTAGAAACAGGACCTCACAATATCATATTCATAACTAGAAACAGGACCTCACAACATTATATTCATAACTAGAAACAGGACCTCACAACATTATATTCATAACTAGAAACAGGACCTCACAATATCATATTCATAACTAGAAACAGGACCTCACAACATTATATTCATAACTAGAAACAGGACCTCACAACATTATATTCATAACTAGAAACAGGGCCTCACAATATCATATTCATAACTAGAAACAGGACCTCACAACATCATATTCATAACTAGAAACAGGACCTCACAACATCATATTCATAACTAGAAACAGGACCTCACAACATCATATTCATAACTAGAAACAGGACCTCACAATATCATATTCATAACTAGAAATAGGACCTCACAACATCATATTCATAACTAGAAACAGGACCTCACAATATCTTATTCATAACTAGAAACAGGACCTCACAATATCATATTCATAACTAGAAACAGGACCTCAGAATATCATATTCATAACTAGAAACAGGACCTCACAATATCATATTCATAACTAGAAACAGGACCTCACAATATCATATTCATAACTAGAAACAGGACCTCACAATATCATATTCATAACTAGAAACAGGACCTCACAACATCATATTCATAACTAGAAACAGGACCTCACAATATCATATTCATAACTAGAAACAGGACCTCACAACATCATATTCATAACTAGAAACAGGACCTCACAATATCATATTCATAACTAGAAACAGGACCTCACAATATCATATTTATAACTAGAAACAGGACCTCACAACATCATATTCATAACTAGAAACAGGACCTCACAATATCATATTCATAACTAGAAACAGGACCTCACAACATCATATTCATAACTAGAAACAGGACCTCACAATATCATATTCATAACTAGAAACAGGACCTCACAATATCATATTCATAACTAGAAACAGGACCTCACAATATCATATTCATAACTAGAAACAGGACCTCACAATATCATATTCATAACTAGAAACAGGACCTCACAATATCATATTCATAACTAGAAACAGGACCTCACAACATTATATTCATAACTAGAAACAGGACCTCACAACATTATATTCATAACTAGACACAGGACCTCACAACATCATATTCATAACTAGAAACAGGACCTCACAACATCATATTCATAACTAGAAACAGGACCTCACAACATCATATTCATAACTAGAAACAGGACCTTACCATATCATATTCATAACTAGAAATAGGACCTCACAACATTATATTCATAACTAGAAACAGGACCTCACAACATTATATTCATAACTAGACACAGGACCTCACAACATCATATTCATAACTAGAAACAGGACCTCACAACATCATATTCATAACTAGAAACAGGACCTCACAACATCATATTCATAACTAGAAACAGGACCTTACCATATCATATTCATAACTAGAAATAGGACCTCACAACATCATATTCATAACTAGAAACAGGACTTTACAATATCATAGTCATGACTAGAAATATGACCTCACAACATCATATTCATAACTAGAAACAGGACCTCACAACATCATATTCATAACTAGAAATAGGACCTCACAACATCATATTCATAACTAGAAACAGGACCTTACAATATCATATTCATAACTAGAAATAGGACCTCACAACATCATATTCATAACTAGAAACAGGACCTTACAATATCATATTCATATCTACAAATAGGACCTTACAGTATCATATTCGTAACTAAAAACAGGACCTTACAATATCATATTCATAACTAGACACAGGACCTCACATCATCATATTCATAACTAGAAATAGGACCTCACAACATTATATTCATAACTAGAAATAGGACCTCACAACATCGTATTCATAACTAGAAATAGGACATTACAATATCATATTCATATCTAGAATAGAGCCTTACAACATCATATTCATAACTAGAAATAGGACCTCACAACATCATATTCATAACTAGAAACAGGACCTTACAATATCATATTCATAACTAGACACAGGACCTCACAACATCATATTCATAACTAGAAATAGGACCTCACAACATTATATTCATAACTAGAAATAGGACCTCACAACATCGTATTCATAACTAGAAAAAGGACATTACAATATCATATTCATAACTAGAAATAGGACCGCACAACATTATATTCATAACTAGAAATAGGACCTCACAACATCGTATTCATAACTAGAAATAGGACCTCACAACATTATATTCATAACTAGAAACAGGACCTTACAATATCATATTCATAACTAGAAATAGGACCTCACAACATTATATTCATAACTAGAAACAGGACCTTACAATATCATATTCATAACTAGACACAGGACCTCACAACATCATATTCATAACTAGAAACAGGACCTCACAACATCATATTCATAACTAGAAACAGGACCTCACAACATCATATACATAAATAGAAATAGAGCCTTACAATATCATATTCATAACTAGAAACAGGACCTCACAACATCATATACATAAATAGAAATAGAGCCTTACAATATCATATTCATGACTAGAAATATGACCTTACAATATCATATACATAAATAGAAATAGAGCCTTACAATATCTCATTCATAACTAGAAACAGGACCTCACAACATCATATTCATAACTAGAAACAGGACCTCACAATATCATATTCATAACTAGAAACAGGACCTCACAATATCATATTCATAACTAGAAACAGGACCTCACAACATTATATTCATAACTAGAAACAGGACCTCACAATATTATATTCATAACTAGAAACAGGACCTTACAATATCATATTCATAACTAGAATTAAGACCTCACAACATTATATTCATAACTAGAAATATGACCTCACAACATTATATTCATAACTAGAAATATGACCTCACAACATTATATTCATAACTAGAAATATGACCTCACAACATTATATTCATAACTAGAAATATGACCTCACAACATTATATTCATAACTAGAAATATGACCTCACAACATTATATTCATAACTAGAAACAGGACCTCACAATATCATATTCATAACTAGAAACAGGACCTCACAATATCATATTCATAACTAGAAACAGGACCTCACAACATTATATTCATAACTAGAAACAGGACCTCACAACATTATATTCATAACTAGAAACAGGACCTCACAACATTATATTCATAACTAGACACAGGACCTCACAACATCATATTCATAACTAGAAACAGGACCTCACAACATCATATTCATAACTAGAAACAGGACCTCACAACATCATATTCATAACTAGAAACAGGACCTTACCATATCATATTCATAACTAGAAATAGGACCTCACAACATCATATTCATAACTAGAAACAGGACTTTACAATATCATAGTCATAACTAGAAATATGACCTCACAACATCATATTCATAACTAGAAACAGGACCTCACAACATCATATTCATAACTAGAAATAGGACCTCACAACATCATATTCATAACTAGAAACAGGACCTTACAATATCATATTCATAACTAGAAATAGGACCTCACAACATCATATTCATAACTAGAAACAGGACCTTACAATATCATATTCATATCTACAAATAGGACCTTACAGTATCATATTCGTAACTAAAAACAGGACCTTACAATATCATATTCATAACTAGACACAGGACCTCACAACATCATATTCATAACTAGAAATAGGACCTCACAACATTATATTCATAACTAGAAATAGGACCTCACAACATCGTATTCATAACTAGAAATAGGACATTACAATATCATATTCATATCTAGAATAGAGCCTTACAACATCATATTCATAACTAGAAATAGGACCTCACAACATCATATTCATAACTAGAAACAGGACCTTACAATATCATATTCATAACTAGACACAGGACCTCACAACATCATATTCATAACTAGAAATAGGACCTCACAACATTATATTCATAACTAGAAATAGGACCTCACAACATCGTATTCATAACTAGAAAAAGGACATTACAATATCATATTCATAACTAGAAATAGGACCTCACAACATTAT
The DNA here is from genome assembly GCA_964023205.1 of Lutraria lutraria. Taxonomy (NCBI): domain Eukaryota; kingdom Metazoa; phylum Mollusca; class Bivalvia; order Venerida; family Mactridae; genus Lutraria; species Lutraria lutraria. Next base: position 21,159,558 of record OZ026841.1, read on the forward strand.
ATTCATAACTAGAAATAGGACCTCACAACATCGTATTCATAACTAGAAATAGGACCTCACAACATTATATTCATAACTAGAAACAGGACCTTACAATATCATATTCATAACTAGAAATAGGACCTCACAACATTATATTCATAACTAGAAACAGGACCTTACAATATCATATTCATAACTAGACACAGGACCTCACAACATCATATTCATAACTAGAAACAGGACCTCACAACATCATATTCATAACTAGAAACAGGACCTCACAACATCATATACATAAATAGAAATAGAGCCTTACAATATCATATTCATAACTAGAAACAGGACCTCACAACATCATATACATAAATAGAAATAGAGCCTTACAATATCATATTCATGACTAGAAATATGACCTTACAATATCATATACATAAATAGAAATAGAGCCTTACAATATCATATTCATAACTAGAAACAGGACCTCACAACATCATATTCATAACTAGAAACAGGACCTCACAATATCATATTCATAACTAGAAACAGGACCTCACAATATCATATTCATAACTAGAAACAGGACCTCACAACATTATATTCATAACTAGAAACAGGACCTCACAATATTATATTCATAACTAGAAACAGGACCTTACAATATCATATTCATAACTAGAATTAAGACCTCACAACATTATATTCATAACTAGAAATATGACCTCACAACATTATATTCATAACTAGAAATATGACCTCACAACATTATATTCATAACTAGAAATATGACCTCACAACATTATATTCATAACTAGAAATATGACCTCACAACATTATATTCATAACTAGAAACAGGACCTCACAACATTATATTCATAACTAGAAATATGACCTCACAACATTATATTCATAACTAGAAATATGACCTCACAACATTATATTCATAACTAGAAATATGACCTCACAACATTATATTCATAACTAGAAACAGGACCTCACAATATCATATTCATAACTAGAAACAGGACCTCACAACATTATATTCATAACTAGAAACAGGACATCACAACATTATATTCATAACTAGAAACAGGACCTCACAATATCATATTCATAACTAGAAACAGGACCTCACAACATTATATTCATAACTAGAAACAGGACCTCACAACATTATATTCATAACTAGAAACAGGGCCTCACAACATCATATTCATAACTAGAAACAGGACCTCACAACATCATATTCATAACTAGAAACAGGACCTCACAACATCATATTCATAACTAGAAACAGGACCTCACAACATCATATTCATAACTAGAAACAGGACCTCACAATATCATATTCATAACTAGAAATAGGACCTCACAACATCATATTCATAACTAGAAACAGGACCTCACAATATCATATTCATAACTAGAAACAGGACCTCACAATATCATATTCATAACTAGAAATAGGACCTCACAACATCATATTCATAACTAGAAACAGGACCTCACAATATCATATTCATAACTAGAAACAGGACCTCACAATATCATATTCATAACTAGAAACAGGACCTCACAATATCATATTCATAACTAGAAACAGGACCTCACAATATCATATTCATAACTAGAAACAGGACCTCACAATATCATATTCATAACTAGAAACAGGACCTCACAATATCATATTCATAACTAGAAACAGGACCTCACAACATCATATTCATAACTAGAAACAGGACCTCACAATATCATATTCATAACTAGAAACAGGACCTCACAACATTATATTCATAACTAGAAATATGACCTCACAACATTATATTCATAACTAGAAATATGACCTCACAACATTATATTCATGACTAGAAATATGACCTCACAACATTATATTCATAACTAGAAACAGGACCTCGCAATATCATATTCATAACTAGAAACAGGACCTCACAACATTATATTCATAACTAGAAACAGGACCTCACAACATTATATTCATAACTAGAAACAGGACCTCACAACATTATATTCATAACTAGAAACAGGACCTCACAACATTATATTCATAACTAGAAACAGGACCTCACAACATCATATTCATAACTAGAAACAGGACCTCACAACATCATATTCATAACTAGAAACAGGACCTCACAACATCATATTCATAACTAGAAACAGGACCTCACAACATCATATTCATAACTAGGAACAGGACCTCACAATATCATATTCATAACTAGAAATAGGACCTCACAACATCATATTCATAACTAGAAACAGGACCTCACAATATCATATTCATAACTAGAAACAGGACCTCACAATATCATATTCATAACTAGAAACAGGACCTCACAACATCATATTCATAACTAGAAACTGGACCTCACAATATCATATTCATAACTAGAAACAGGACCTTACAATATCATATTCATAACTAGAAATATGACCTCACAACATTATATTCATAACTAGAAATATGACCTCACAACATTATATTCATAAATAGAAACAGGACCTCACAACATTATATTCATAACTAGAAATATGACCTCACAACATTATATTCATAACTAGAAATATGACCTCACAACATTATATTCATAACTAGAAATATGACCTCACAACATTATATTCATAACTAGAAACAGGACCTCACAATATCATATTCATAACTAGAAACAGGACCTCACAACATTATATTCATAACTAGAAACAGGACCTCACAACATTATATTCATAACTAGAAACAGGACCTCACAACATTATATTCATAACTAGACACAGGACCTCACAACATCATATTCATAACTAGAAACAGGACCTCACAACATCATATTCATAACTAGAAACAGGACCTCACAACATCATATTCATAACTAGAAACAGGACCTTACCATATCATATTCATAACTAGAAATAGGACCTCACAACATCATATTCATAACTAGAAACAGGACTTTACAATATCATAGTCATAACTAGAAATATGACCTCACAACATCATATTCATAACTAGAAACAGGACCTCACAACATCATATTCATAACTAGAAATAGGACCTCACAACATCATATTCATAACTAGAAACAGGACCTTACAATATCATATTCATAACTAGAAATAGGACCTCACAACATCATATTCATAACTAGAAACAGGACCTTACAATATCATATTCATATCTACAAATAGGACCTTACAGTATCATATTCGTAACTAAAAACAGGACCTTACAATATCATATTCATAACTAGACACAGGACCTCACATCATCATATTCATAACTAGAAATAGGACCTCACAACATTATATTCATAACTAGAAATAGGACCTCACAACATCGTATTCATAACTAGAAATAGGACATTACAATATCATATTCATATCTAGAATAGAGCCTTACAACATCATATTCATAACTAGAAATAGGACCTCACAACATCATATTCATAACTAGAAACAGGACCTTACAATATCATATTCATAACTAGACACAGGACCTCACAACATCATATTCATAACTAGAAATAGGACCTCACAACATTATATTCATAACTAGAAATAGGACCTCACAACATCGTATTCATAACTAGAAAAAGGACATTACAATATCATATTCATAACTAGAAATAGGACCTCACAACATTATATTCATAACTAGAAATAGGACCTCACAACATCGTATTCATAACTAGAAATAGGACCTCACAACATTATATTCATAACTAGAAACAGGACCTTACAATATCATATTCATAACTAGAAATAGGACCTCACAACATTATATTCATAACTAGAAACAGGACCTTACAATATCATATTCATAACTAGACACAGGACCTCACAACATCATATTCATAACTAGAAACAGGACCTCACAACATCATATTCATAACTAGAAACAGGACCTCACAACATCATATACATAAATAGAAATAGAGCCTTACAATATCATATTCATAACTAGAAACAGGACCTCACAACATCATATACATAAATAGAAATAGAGCCTTACAATATCATATTCATGACTAGAAATATGACCTTACAATATCATATACATAAATAGAAATAGAGCCTTACAATATCTTATTCATAACTAGAAACAGGACCTCACAACATCATATTCATAACTAGAAACAGGACCTCACAATATCATATTCATAACTAGAAACAGGACCTCACAATATCATATTCATAACTAGAAACAGGACCTCACAACATTATATTCATAACTAGAAACAGGACCTCACAATATTATATTCATAACTAGAAACAGGACCTTACAATATCATATTCATAACTAGAATTAAGACCTCACAACATTATATTCATAACTAGAAATATGACCTCACAACATTATATTCATAACTATAAATATGACCTCACAACATTATATTCATAACTAGAAATATGACCTCACAACATTATATTCATAACTAGAAATATGACCTCACAACATTATATTCATAACTAGAAATATGACCTCACAACATTATATTCATAACTAGAAACAGGACCTCACAATATCATATTCATAACTAGAAACAGGACCTCACAATATCATATTCATAACTAGAAACAGGACCTCACAACATTATATTCATAACTAGAAACAGGACCTCACAACATTATATTCATAACTAGAAACAGGACCTCACAACATTATATTCATAACTAGACACAGGACCTCACAACATCATATTCATAACTAGAAACAGGACCTCACAACATCATATTCATAACTAGAAACAGGACCTCACAACATCATATTCATAACTAGAAATAGGACCTCACAACATCATATTCATAACTAGAAACAGGACCTTACAATATCATATTCATAACTAGAAATAGGACCTCACAACATCATATTCATAACTAGAAACAGGACCTTACAATATCATATTCATATCTACAAATAGGACCTTACAGTATCATATTCGTAACTAAAAACAGGACCTTACAATATCATATTCATAACTAGACACAGGACCTCACAACATCATATTCATAACTAGAAATAGGACCTCACAACATTATATTCATAACTAGAAATAGGACCTCACAACATCGTATTCATAACTAGAAATAGGACATTACAATATCATATTCATATCTAGAATAGAGCCTTACAACATCATATTCATAACTAGAAATAGGACCTCACAACATCATATTCATAACTAGAAACAGGACCTTACAATATCATATTCATAACTAGACACAGGACCTCACAACATCATATTCATAACTAGAAATAGGACCTCACAACATTATATTCATAACTAGAAATAGGACCTCACAACATCGTATTCATAACTAGAAAAAGGACATTACAATATCATATTCATAACTAGAAATAGGACCTCACAACATTATATTCATAACTAGAAATAGGACCTCACAACATCGTATTCATAACTAGAAATAGGACCTCACAACATTATATTCATAACTAGAAACAGGACCTTACAATATCATATTCATAACTAGAAATAGGACCTCACAACATTATATTCATAACTAGAAACAGGACCTTACAATATCATATTCATAACTAGACACAGGACCTCACAACATCATATTCATAACTAGAAACAGGACCTCACAACATCATATTCATAACTAGAAACAGGACCTCACAACATCATATACATAAATAGAAATAGAGCCTTACAATATCATATTCATAACTAGAAACAGGACCTCACAACATCATATACATAAATAGAAATAGAGCCTTACAATATCATATTCATGACTAGAAATATGACCTTACAATATCATATACATAAATAGAAATAGAGCCTTACAATATCATATTCATAACTAGAAACAGGACCTCACAACATCATATTCATAACTAGAAACAGGACCTCACAATATCATATTCATAACTAGAAACAGGACCTCACAATATCATATTCATAACTAGAAACAGGACCTCACAACATTATATTCATAACTAGAAACAGGACCTCACAATATTATATTCATAACTAGAAACAGGACCTTACAATATCATATTCATAACTAGAATTAAGACCTCACAACATTATATTCATAACTAGAAATATGACCTCACAACATTATATTCATAACTAGAAATATGACCTCACAACATTATATTCATAACTAGAAATATGACCTCACAACATTATATTCATAACTAGAAATATGACCTCACAACATTATATTCATAACTAGAAATACGACCTCACAACATTATATTCATAACTAGAAACAGGACCTCACAATATCATATTCATAACTAGAAACAGGACCTCACAACATTATATTCATAACTAGAAACAGGACCTCACAACATTATATTCATAACTAGAAACAGGACCTCACAACATTATATTCATAACTAGAAACAGGACCTCACAACATTATATTCATAACTAGAAACAGGACCTCACAATATTATATTCCTAACTAGAAACAGGACCTTACAATATCATATTCATAACTAGAAATAAGACCTCACAACATTATATTCATAACTAGAAATATGACCTCACAACATTATATTCATAACTAGAAATATGACCTCACAACATTATATTCATAACTAGAAATATGACCTCACAACATTATATTCATAACTAGAAATATGACCTCACAACATTATATTCATAACTAGAAACAGGACCTCACAACATTATATTCATAACTAGAAATATGACCTCACAACATTATATTCATAACTAGAAATATGACCTCACAACATTATATTCATAACTAGAAATATGACCTCACAACATTATATTCATAACTAGAAACAGGACCTCACAATATCATATTCATAACTAGAAACAGGACCTCACAACATTATATTCATAACTAGAAACAGGACCTCACAACATTATATTCATAACTAGAAACAGGACCTCACAATATCATATTCATAACTAGAAACAGGACCTCACAACATTATATTCATAACTAGAAACAGGACCTCACAACATTATATTCATAACTAGAAACAGGGCCTCACAATATCATATTCATAACTAGAAACAGGACCTCACAACATCATATTCATAACTAGAAACAGGACCTCACAACATCATATTCATAACTAGAAACAGGACCTCACAACATCATATTCATAACTAGAAACAGGACCTCACAATATCATATTCATAACTAGAAATAGGACCTCACAACATCATATTCATAACTAGAAACAGGACCTCACAATATCATATTCATAACTAGAAACAGGACCTCACAATATCATATTCATAACTAGAAACAGGACCTCAGAATATCATATTCATAACTAGAAACAGGACCTCACAATATCATATTCATAACTAGAAACAGGACCTCACAATATCATATTCATAACTAGAAACAGGACCTCACAATATCATATTCATAACTAGAAACAGGACCTCACAATATCATATTCATAACTAGAAACAGGACCTCACAACATCATATTCATAACTAGAAACAGGACCTCACAATATCATATTCATAACTAGAAACAGGACCTCACAACATTATATTCATAACTAGAAACAGGACCTCACAACATTATATTCATAACTAGAAACAGGACCTCACAATATTATATTCCTAACTAGAAACAGGACCTTACAATATCATATTCATAACTAGAAATAAGACCTCACAACATTATATTCATAACTAGAAATATGACCTCACAACATTATATTCATAACTAGAAATATGACCTCACAACATTATATTCATAACTAGAAATATGACCTCACAACATTATATTCATAACTAGAAATATGACCTCACAACATTATATTCATAACTAGAAACAGGACCTCACAACATTATATTCATAACTAGAAATATGACCTCACAACATTATATTCATAACTAGAAATATGACCTCACAACATTATATTCATAACTAGAAATATGACCTCACAACATTATATTCATAACTAGAAACAGGACCTCACAATATCATATTCATAACTAGAAACAGGACCTCACAACATTATATTCATAACTAGAAACAGGACCTCACAACATTATATTCATAACTAGAAACAGGACCTCACAATATCATATTCATAACTAGAAACAGGACCTCACAACATTATATTCATAACTAGAAACAGGACCTCACAACATTATATTCATAACTAGAAACAGGGCCTCACAATATCATATTCATAACTAGAAACAGGACCTCACAACATCATATTCATAACTAGAAACAGGACCTCACAACATCATATTCATAACTAGAAACAGGACCTCACAACATCATATTCATAACTAGAAACAGGACCTCACAATATCATATTCATAACTAGAAATAGGACCTCACAACATCATATTCATAACTAGAAACAGGACCTCACAATATCATATTCATAACTAGAAACAGGACCTCACAATATCATATTCATAACTAGAAACAGGACCTCAGAATATCATATTCATAACTAGAAACAGGACCTCACAATATCATATTCATAACTAGAAACAGGACCTCACAATATCATATTCATAACTAGAAACAGGACCTCACAATATCATATTCATAACTAGAAACAGGACCTCACAACATCATATTCATAACTAGAAACAGGACCTCACAATATCATATTCATAACTAGAAACAGGACCTCACAACATCATATTCATAACTAGAAACAGGACCTCACAATATCATATTCATAACTAGAAACAGGACCTCACAATATCATATTCATAACTAGAAACAGGACCTCACAACATCATATTCATAACTAGAAACAGGACCTCACAATATCATATTCATAACTAGAAACAGGACCTCACAACATCATATTCATAACTAGAAACAGGACCTCACAATATCATATTCATAACTAGAAACAGGACCTCACAATATCATATTCATAACTAGAAACAGGACCTCACAATATCATATTCATAACTAGAAACAGGACCTCACAATATCATATTCATAACTAGAAACAGGACCTCACAATATCATATTCATAACTAGAAACAGGACCTCACAACATTATATTCATAACTAGAAACAGGACCTCACAACATTATATTCATAACTAGACACAGGACCTCACAACATCATATTCATAACTAGAAACAGGACCTCACAACATCATATTCATAACTAGAAACAGGACCTCACAACATCATATTCATAACTAGAAACAGGACCTTACCATATCATATTCATAACTAGAAATAGGACCTCACAACATTATATTCATAACTAGAAACAGGACCTCACAACATTATATTCATAACTAGACACAGGACCTCACAACATCATATTCATAACTAGAAACAGGACCTCACAACATCATATTCATAACTAGAAACAGGACCTCACAACATCATATTCATAACTAGAAACAGGACCTTACCATATCATATTCATAACTAGAAATAGGACCTCACAACATCATATTCATAACTAGAAACAGGACTTTACAATATCATAGTCATGACTAGAAATATGACCTCACAACATCATATTCATAACTAGAAACAGGACCTCACAACATCATATTCATAACTAGAAATAGGACCTCACAACATCATATTCATAACTAGAAACAGGACCTTACAATATCATATTCATAACTAGAAATAGGACCTCACAACATCATATTCATAACTAGAAACAGGACCTTACAATATCATATTCATATCTACAAATAGGACCTTACAGTATCATATTCGTAACTAAAAACAGGACCTTACAATATCATATTCATAACTAGACACAGGACCTCACATCATCATATTCATAACTAGAAATAGGACCTCACAACATTATATTCATAACTAGAAATAGGACCTCACAACATCGTATTCATAACTAGAAATAGGACATTACAATATCATATTCATATCTAGAATAGAGCCTTACAACATCATATTCATAACTAGAAATAGGACCTCACAACATCATATTCATAACTAGAAACAGGACCTTACAATATCATATTCATAACTAGACACAGGACCTCACAACATCATATTCATAACTAGAAATAGGACCTCACAACATTATATTCATAACTAGAAATAGGACCTCACAACATCGTATTCATAACTAGAAAAAGGACATTACAATATCATATTCATAACTAGAAATAGGACCTCACAACATTATATTCATAACTAGAAATAGGACCTCACAACATCGTATTCATAACTAGAAATAGGACCTCACAACATTATATTCATAACTAGAAACAGGACCTTACAATATCATATTCATAACTAGAAATAGGACCTCACAACATTATATTCATAACTAGAAACAGGACCTTACAATATCATATTCATAACTAGACACAGGACCTCACAACATCATATTCATAACTAGAAACAGGACCTCACAACATCATATTCATAACTAGAAACAGGACCTCACAACATCATATACATAAATAGAAATAGAGCCTTACAATATCATATTCATAACTAGAAACAGGACCTCACAACATCATATACATAAATAGAAATAGAGCCTTACAATATCATATTCATGACTAGAAATATGACCTTACAATATCATATACATAAATAGAAATAGAGCCTTACAATATCTCATTCATAACTAGAAACAGGACCTCACAACATCATATTCATAACTAGAAACAGGACCTCACAATATCATATTCATAACTAGAAACAGGACCTCACAATATCATATTCATAACTAGAAACAGGACCTCACAACATTATATTCATAACTAGAAACAGGACCTCACAATATTATATTCATAACTAGAAACAGGACCTTACAATATCATATTCATAACTAGAATTAAGACCTCACAACATTATATTCATAACTAGAAATATGACCTCACAACATTATATTCATAACTAGAAATATGACCTCACAACATTATATTCATAACTAGAAATATGACCTCACAACATTATATTCATAACTAGAAATATGACCTCACAACATTATATTCATAACTAGAAATATGACCTCACAACATTATATTCATAACTAGAAACAGGACCTCACAATATCATATTCATAACTAGAAACAGGACCTCACAATATCATATTCATAACTAGAAACAGGACCTCACAACATTATATTCATAACTAGAAACAGGACCTCACAACATTATATTCATAACTAGAAACAGGACCTCACAACATTATATTCATAACTAGACACAGGACCTCACAACATCATATTCATAACTAGAAACAGGACCTCACAACATCATATTCATAACTAGAAACAGGACCTCACAACATCATATTCATAACTAGAAACAGGACCTTACCATATCATATTCATAACTAGAAATAGGACCTCACAACATCATATTCATAACTAGAAACAGGACTTTACAATATCATAGTCATAACTAGAAATATGACCTCACAACATCATATTCATAACTAGAAACAGGACCTCACAACATCATATTCATAACTAGAAATAGGACCTCACAACATCATATTCATAACTAGAAACAGGACCTTACAATATCATATTCATAACTAGAAATAGGACCTCACAACATCATATTCATAACTAGAAACAGGACCTTACAATATCATATTCATATCTACAAATAGGACCTTACAGTATCATATTCGTAACTAAAAACAGGACCTTACAATATCATATTCATAACTAGACACAGGACCTCACAACATCATATTCATAACTAGAAATAGGACCTCACAACATTATATTCATAACTAGAAATAGGACCTCACAACATCGTATTCATAACTAGAAATAGGACATTACAATATCATATTCATATCTAGAATAGAGCCTTACAACATCATATTCATAACTAGAAATAGGACCTCACAACATCATATTCATAACTAGAAACAGGACCTTACAATATCATATTCATAACTAGACACAGGACCTCACAACATCATATTCATAACTAGAAATAGGACCTCACAACATTATATTCATAACTAGAAATAGGACCTCACAACATCGTATTCATAACTAGAAAAAGGACATTACAATATCATATTCATAACTAGAAATAGGACCTCACAACATTATATTCATAACTAGAAATAGGACCTCACAACATCGTATTCATAACTAGAAATAGGACCTCACAACATTATATTCATAACTAGAAACAGGACCTTACAATATCATATTCATAACTAGAAATAGGACCTCACAACATTATATTCATAACTAGAAACAGGACCTTACAATATCATATTCATAACTAGACACAGGACCTCACAACATCATATTCATAACTAGAAACAGGACCTCACAACATCATATTCATAACTAGAAACAGGACCTCACAACATCATATACATAAATAGAAATAGAGCCTTACAATATCATATTCATAACTAGAAACAGGACCTCACAACATCATATACATAAATAGAAATAGAGCCTTACAATATCATATTCATGACTAGAAATATGACCTTACAATATCATATACATAAATAGAAATAGAGCCTTACAATATCATATTCATAACTAGAAACAGGACCTCACAACATCATATTCATAACTAGAAACAGGACCTCACAATATCATATTCATAACTAGAAACAGGACCTCACAATATCATATTCATAACTAGAAACAGGACCTCACAACATTATATTCATAACTAGAAACAGGACCTCACAATATTATATTCATAACTAGAAACAGGACCTTACAATATCATATTCATAACTAGAATTAAGACCTCACAACATTATATTCATAACTAGAAATATGACCTCACAACATTATATTCATAACTAGAAATATGACCTCACAACATTATATTCATAACTAGAAATATGACCTCACAACATTATATTCATAACTAGAAATATGACCTCACAACATTATATTCATAACTAGAAATATGACCTCACAACATTATATTCATAACTAGAAACAGGACCTCACAATATCATATTCATAACTAGAAACAGGACCTCACAACATTATATTCATAACTAGAAACAGGACCTCACAACATTATATTCATAACTAGAAACAGGACCTCACAACATTATATTCATAACTAGAAACAGGACCTCACAACATTATATTCATAACTAGAAACAGGACCTCACAATATTATATTCCTAACTAGAAACAGGACCTTACAATATCATATTCATAACTAGAAATAAGACCTCACAACATTATATTCATAACTAGAAATATGACCTCACAACATTATATTCATAACTAGAAATATGACCTCACAACATTATATTCATAACTAGAAATATGACCTCACAACATTATATTCATAACTAGAAATATGACCTCACAACATTATATTCATAACTAGAAACAGGACCTCACAACATTATATTCATAACTAGAAATATGACCTCACAACATTATATTCATAACTAGAAATATGACCTCACAACATTATATTCATAACTAGAAATATGACCTCACAACATTATATTCATAACTAGAAACAGGACCTCACAATATCATATTCATAACTAGAAACAGGACCTCACAACATTATATTCATAACTAGAAACAGGACCTCACAACATTATATTCATAACTAGAAACAGGACCTCACAATATCATATTCATAACTAGAAACAGGACCTCACAACATTATATTCATAACTAGAAACAGGACCTCACAACATTATATTCATAACTAGAAACAGGGCCTCACAATATCATATTCATAACTAGAAACAGGACCTCACAACATCATATTCATAACTAGAAACAGGACCTCACTACATCATATTCATAACTAGAAACAGGACCTCACAACATCATATTCATAACTAGAAACAGGACCTCACAATATCATATTCATAACTAGAAATAGGACCTCACAACATCATATTCATAACTAGAAACAGGACCTCACAATATCATATTCATAACTAGAAACAGGACCTCACAATATCATATTCATAACTAGAAACAGGACCTCAGAATATCATATTCATAACTAGAAACAGGACCTCACAATATCATATTCATAACTAGAAACAGGACCTCACAATATCATATTCATAACTAGAAACAGGACCTCACAATATCATATTCATAACTAGAAACAGGACCTCACAACATCATATTCATAACTAGAAACAGGACCTCACAATATCATATTCATAACTAGAAACAGGACCTCACAACATCATATTCATAACTAGAAACAGGACCTCACAATATCATATTCATAACTAGAAACAGGACCTCACAATATCATATTCATAACTAGAAACAGGACCTCACAACATCATATTCATAACTAGAAACAGGACCTCACAATATCATATTCATAACTAGAAACAGGACCTCACAACATCATATTCATAACTAGAAACAGGACCTCACAATATCATATTCATAACTAGAAACAGGACCTCACAATATCATATTCATAACTAGAAACAGGACCTCACAATATCATATTCATAACTAGAAACAGGACCTCACAATATCATATTCATAACTAGAAACAGGACCTCACAATATCATATTCCTAACTAGAAACAGGACCTCACAACAACATATTCATTACTAGCAACAGGACCTCACAATATCATATTCATAACTAGAAACAGGACCTCACAATATCATATTCATAACTAGAAACAGGACCTCACAATATCATATTCATAACTAGAAACAGGACCTCACAACATCATATTCATAACTAGAAACAGGACCTCACAATATCATATTCATAACTAGAAACAGGACCTTACAATATCATATTCATAACTAGAAATATGACCTCACAACATTATATTCATAACTAGAAATATGACCTCACAACATTATATTCATAACTAGAAACAGGACCTCACAACATTATATTCATAACTAGAAACAGGACCTCACAACATCATATTCATAACTAGAAACAGGACCTCACAACATCATATTCATAACTAGAAACAGGACCTCACAACATCATATTCATAACTAGAAACAGGACCTCACAACATCATATTCATAACTAGGAACAGGACCTCACAATATCATATTCATAACTAGAAATAGGACCTCACAACATCATATTCATAACTAGAAACAGGACCTCACAATATCATATTCATAACTAGAAACAGGACCTCACAATATCATATACATAACTAGAAACAGGACCTCACAACATCATATTCATAACTAGAAACAGGACCTCACAATATCATATTCATAACTAGAAACAGGACCTTACAATATCATATTCATAACTAGAAATATGACCTCACAACATTATATTCATAACTAGAAATATGACCTCACAACATTATATTCATAACTAGAAACAGGACCTCACAACATTATATTCATAACTAGAAATATGACCTCACAACATTATATTCATAACTAGAAATATGACCTCACAACATTATATTCATAACTAGAAATATGACCTCACAACATTATATTCATAACTAGAAACAGGACCTCACAATATCATATTCATAACTAGAAACAGGACCTCACAACATTATATTCATAACTAGAAACAGGACCTCACAATATCATATTCATAACTAGCAACAGGACCTCACAATATCATATTCATAACTAGAAACAGGACCTCACAATATCATATTCATAACTAGAAACAGGACCTCACAACATCATATTCATAACTAGAAACAGGACCTCACAATATCATATTCATAACTAGAAACAGGACCTCACAATATCATATTCATAACTAGAAACAGGACCTCACAACATCATATTCATAACTAGAAACAGGACCTCACAACATTATATTCATAACTAGAAATAGGACCTCACAACATCGTATTCATAACTAGAAATAGGACATTACAATATCATATTCATATCTAGAATAGAGCCTTACAACATCATATTCATAACTAGAAATAGGACCTCACAACATCATATTCATAACTAGAAACAGGACCTTACAATATCATATTCATAACTAGACACAGGACCTCACAACATCATATTCATAACTAGAAATAGGACCTCACAACATTATATTCATAACTAGAAATAGGACCTCACAACATCGTATTCATAACTAGAAAAAGGACATTACAATATCATATTCATAACTAGAAATAGGACCTCACAACATTATATTCATAACTAGAAATAGGACCTCACAACATCGTATTCATAACTAGAAATAGGACCTCACAACATTATATTCATAACTAGAAACAGGACCTTACAATATCATATTCATAACTAGAAATAGGACCTCACAACATTATATTCATAACTAGAAACAGGACCTTACAATATCATATTCATAACTAGACACAGGACCTCACAACATCATATTCATAACTAGAAACAGGACCTCACAACATCATATTCATAACTAGAAACAGGACCTCACAACATCATATACATAAATAGAAATAGAGCCTTACAATATCATATTCATAACTAGAAACAGGACCTCACAACATCATATACATAAATAGAAATAGAGCCTTACAATATCATATTCATGACTAGAAATATGACCTTACAATATCATATACATAAATAGAAATAGAGCCTTACAATATCTCATTCATAACTAGAAACAGGACCTCACAACATCATATTCATAACTAGAAACAGGACCTCACAATATCATATTCATAACTAGAAACAGGACCTCACAATATCATATTCATAACTAGAAACAGGACCTCACAACATTATATTCATAACTAGAAACAGGACCTCACAATATTATATTCATAACTAGAAACAGGACCTTACAATATCATATTCATAACTAGAATTAAGACCTCACAACATTATATTCATAACTAGAAATATGACCTCACAACATTATATTCATAACTAGAAATATGACCTCACAACATTATATTCATAACTAGAAATATGACCTCACAACATTATATTCATAACTAGAAATATGACCTCACAACATTATATTCATAACTAGAAATATGACCTCACAACATTATATTCATAACTAGAAACAGGACCTCACAATATCATATTCATAACTAGAAACAGGACCTCACAATATCATATTCATAACTAGAAACAGGACCTCACAACATTATATTCATAACTAGAAACAGGACCTCACAACATTATATTCATAACTAGAAACAGGACCTCACAACATTATATTCATAACTAGACACAGGACCTCACAACATCATATTCATAACTAGAAACAGGACCTCACAACATCATATTCATAACTAGAAACAGGACCTCACAACATCATATTCATAACTAGAAACAGGACCTTACCATATCATATTCATAACTAGAAATAGGACCTCACAACATCATATTCATAACTAGAAACAGGACTTTACAATATCATAGTCATAACTAGAAATATGACCTCACAACATCATATTCATAACTAGAAACAGGACCTCACAACATCATATTCATAACTAGAAATAGGACCTCACAACATCATATTCATAACTAGAAACAGGACCTTACAATATCATATTCATAACTAGAAATAGGACCTCACAACATCATATTCATAACTAGAAACAGGACCTTACAATATCATATTCATATCTACAAATAGGACCTTACAGTATCATATTCGTAACTAAAAACAGGACCTTACAATATCATATTCATAACTAGACACAGGACCTCACAACATCATATTCATAACTAGAAATAGGACCTCACAACATTATATTCATAACTAGAAATAGGACCTCACAACATCGTATTCATAACTAGAAATAGGACATTACAATATCATATTCATATCTAGAATAGAGCCTTACAACATCATATTCATAACTAGAAATAGGACCTCACAACATCATATTCATAACTAGAAACAGGACCTTACAATATCATATTCATAACTAGACACAGGACCTCACAACATCATATTCATAACTAGAAATAGGACCTCACAACATTATATTCATAACTAGAAATAGGACCTCACAACATCGTATTCATAACTAGAAAAAGGACATTACAATATCATATTCATAACTAGAAATAGGACCTCACAACATTATATTCATAACTAGAAATAGGACCTCACAACATCGTATTCATAACTAGAAATAGGACCTCACAACATTATATTCATAACTAGAAACAGGACCTTACAATATCATATTCATAACTAGAAATAGGACCTCACAACATTATATTCATAACTAGAAACAGGACCTTACAATATCATATTCATAACTAGACACAGGACCTCACAACATCATATTCATAACTAGAAACAGGACCTCACAACATCATATTCATAACTAGAAACAGGACCTCACAACATCATATACATAAATAGAAATAGAGCCTTACAATATCATATTCATAACTAGAAACAGGACCTCACAACATCATATACATAAATAGAAATAGAGCCTTACAATATCATATTCATGACTAGAAATATGACCTTACAATATCATATACATAAATAGAAATAGAGCCTTACAATATCATATTCATAACTAGAAACAGGACCTCACAACATCATATTCATAACTAGAAACAGGACCTCACAATATCATATTCATAACTAGAAACAGGACCTCACAATATCATATTCATAACTAGAAACAGGACCTCACAACATTATATTCATAACTAGAAACAGGACCTCACAATATTATATTCATAACTAGAAACAGGACCTTACAATATCATATTCATAACTAGAATTAAGACCTCACAACATTATATTCATAACTAGAAATATGACCTCACAACATTATATTCATAACTAGAAATATGACCTCACAACATTATATTCATAACTAGAAATATGACCTCACAACATTATATTCATAACTAGAAATATGACCTCACAACATTATATTCATAACTAGAAATATGACCTCACAACATTATATTCATAACTAGAAACAGGACCTCACAATATCATATTCATAACTAGAAACAGGACCTCACAACATTATATTCATAACTAGAAACAGGACCTCACAACATTATATTCATAACTAGAAACAGGACCTCACAACATTATATTCATAACTAGAAACAGGACCTCACAACATTATATTCATAACTAGAAACAGGACCTCACAATATTATATTCCTAACTAGAAACAGGACCTTACAATATCATATTCATAACTAGAAATAAGACCTCACAACATTATATTCATAACTAGAAATATGACCTCACAACATTATATTCATAACTAGAAATATGACCTCACAACATTATATTCATAACTAGAAATATGACCTCACAACATTATATTCATAACTAGAAATATGACCTCACAACATTATATTCATAACTAGAAACAGGACCTCACAACATTATATTCATAACTAGAAATATGACCTCACAACATTATATTCATAACTAGAAATATGACCTCACAACATTATATTCATAACTAGAAATATGACCTCACAACATTATATTCATAACTAGAAACAGGACCTCACAATATCATATTCATAACTAGAAACAGGACCTCACAACATTATATTCATAACTAGAAACAGGACCTCACAACATTATATTCATAACTAGAAACAGGACCTCACAATATCATATTCATAACTAGAAACAGGACCTCACAACATTATATTCATAACTAGAAACAGGACCTCACAACATTATATTCATAACTAGAAACAGGGCCTCACAATATCATATTCATAACTAGAAACAGGACCTCACAACATCATATTCATAACTAGAAACAGGACCTCACTACATCATATTCATAACTAGAAACAGGACCTCACAACATCATATTCATAACTAGAAACAGGACCTCACAATATCATATTCATAACTAGAAATAGGACCTCACAACATCATATTCATAACTAGAAACAGGACCTCACAATATCATATTCATAACTAGAAACAGGACCTCACAATATCATATTCATAACTAGAAACAGGACCTCAGAATATCATATTCATAACTAGAAACAGGACCTCACAATATCATATTCATAACTAGAAACAGGACCTCACAATATCATATTCATAACTAGAAACAGGACCTCACAATATCATATTCATAACTAGAAACAGGACCTCACAACATCATATTCATAACTAGAAACAGGACCTCACAATATCATATTCATAACTAGAAACAGGACCTCACAACATCATATTCATAACTAGAAACAGGACCTCACAATATCATATTCATAACTAGAAACAGGACCTCACAACATTATATTCATAACTAGAAACAGGACCTCACAATATCATATTCATAACTAGCAACAGGACCTCACAATATCATATTCATAACTAGAAACAGGACCTCACAATATCATATTCATAACTAGAAACAGGACCTCACAACATCATATTCATAACTAGAAACAGGACCTCACAATATCATATTCATAACTAGAAACAGGACCTCACAATATCATATTCATAACTAGAAACAGGACCTCACAACATCATATTCATAACTAGAAACAGGACCTCACAACATTATATTCATAACTAGAAATAGGACCTCACAACATCGTATTCATAACTAGAAATAGGACATTACAATATCATATTCATATCTAGAATAGAGCCTTACAACATCATATTCATAACTAGAAATAGGACCTCACAACATCATATTCATAACTAGAAACAGGACCTTACAATATCATATTCATAACTAGACACAGGACCTCACAACATCATATTCATAACTAGAAATAGGACCTCACAACATTATATTCATAACTAGAAATAGGACCTCACAACATCGTATTCATAACTAGAAAAAGGACATTACAATATCATATTCATAACTAGAAATAGGACCTCACAACATTATATTCATAACTAGAAATAGGACCTCACAACATCGTATTCATAACTAGAAATAGGACCTCACAACATTATATTCATAACTAGAAACAGGACCTTACAATATCATATTCATAACTAGAAATAGGACCTCACAACATTATATTCATAACTAGAAACAGGACCTTACAATATCATATTCATAACTAGACACAGGACCTCACAACATCATATTCATAACTAGAAACAGGACCTCACAACATCATATTCATAACTAGAAACAGGACCTCACAACATCATATACATAAATAGAAATAGAGCCTTACAATATCATATTCATAACTAGAAACAGGACCTCACAACATCATATACATAAATAGAAATAGAGCCTTACAATATCATATTCATGACTAGAAATATGACCTTACAATATCATATACATAAATAGAAATAGAGCCTTACAATATCTCATTCATAACTAGAAACAGGACCTCACAACATCATATTCATAACTAGAAACAGGACCTCACAATATCATATTCATAACTAGAAACAGGACCTCACAATATCATATTCATAACTAGAAACAGGACCTCACAACATTATATTCATAACTAGAAACAGGACCTCACAATATTATATTCATAACTAGAAACAGGACCTTACAATATCATATTCATAACTAGAATTAAGACCTCACAACATTATATTCATAACTAGAAATATGACCTCACAACATTATATTCATAACTAGAAATATGACCTCACAACATTATATTCATAACTAGAAATATGACCTCACAACATTATATTCATAACTAGAAATATGACCTCACAACATTATATTCATAACTAGAAATATGACCTCACAACATTATATTCATAACTAGAAACAGGACCTCACAATATCATATTCATAACTAGAAACAGGACCTCACAATATCATATTCATAACTAGAAACAGGACCTCACAACATTATATTCATAACTAGAAACAGGACCTCACAACATTATATTCATAACTAGAAACAGGACCTCACAACATTATATTCATAACTAGACACAGGACCTCACAACATCATATTCATAACTAGAAACAGGACCTCACAACATCATATTCATAACTAGAAACAGGACCTCACAACATCATATTCATAACTAGAAACAGGACCTTACCATATCATATTCATAACTAGAAATAGGACCTCACAACATCATATTCATAACTAGAAACAGGACTTTACAATATCATAGTCATAACTAGAAATATGACCTCACAACATCATATTCATAACTAGAAACAGGACCTCACAACATCATATTCATAACTAGAAATAGGACCTCACAACATCATATTCATAACTAGAAACAGGACCTTACAATATCATATTCATAACTAGAAATAGGACCTCACAACATCATATTCATAACTAGAAACAGGACCTTACAATATCATATTCATATCTACAAATAGGACCTTACAGTATCATATTCGTAACTAAAAACAGGACCTTACAATATCATATTCATAACTAGACACAGGACCTCACAACATCATATTCATAACTAGAAATAGGACCTCACAACATTATATTCATAACTAGAAATAGGACCTCACAACATCGTATTCATAACTAGAAATAGGACATTACAATATCATATTCATATCTAGAATAGAGCCTTACAACATCATATTCATAACTAGAAATAGGACCTCACAACATCATATTCATAACTAGAAACAGGACCTTACAATATCATATTCATAACTAGACACAGGACCTCACAACATCATATTCATAACTAGAAATAGGACCTCACAACATTATATTCATAACTAGAAATAGGACCTCACAACATCGTATTCATAACTAGAAAAAGGACATTACAATATCATATTCATAACTAGAAATAGGACCTCACAACATTATATTCATAACTAGAAATAGGACCTCACAACATCGTATTCATAACTAGAAATAGGACCTCACAACATTATATTCATAACTAGAAACAGGACCTTACAATATCATATTCATAACTAGAAATAGGACCTCACAACATTATATTCATAACTAGAAACAGGACCTTACAATATCATATTCATAACTAGACACAGGACCTCACAACATCATATTCATAACTAGAAACAGGACCTCACAACATCATATTCATAACTAGAAACAGGACCTCACAACATCATATACATAAATAGAAATAGAGCCTTACAATATCATATTCATAACTAGAAACAGGACCTCACAACATCATATACATAAATAGAAATAGAGCCTTACAATATCATATTCATGACTAGAAATATGACCTTACAATATCATATACATAAATAGAAATAGAGCCTTACAATATCATATTCATAACTAGAAACAGGACCTCACAACATCATATTCATAACTAGAAACAGGACCTCACAATATCATATTCATAACTAGAAACAGGACCTCACAATATCATATTCATAACTAGAAACAGGACCTCACAACATTATATTCATAACTAGAAACAGGACCTCACAATATTATATTCATAACTAGAAACAGGACCTTACAATATCATATTCATAACTAGAATTAAGACCTCACAACATTATATTCATAACTAGAAATATGACCTCACAACATTATATTCATAACTAGAAATATGACCTCACAACATTATATTCATAACTAGAAATATGACCTCACAACATTATATTCATAACTAGAAATATGACCTCACAACATTATATTCATAACTAGAAATATGACCTCACAACATTATATTCATAACTAGAAACAGGACCTCACAATATCATATTCATAACTAGAAACAGGACCTCACAACATTATATTCATAACTAGAAACAGGACCTCACAACATTATATTCATAACTAGAAACAGGACCTCACAACATTATATTCATAACTAGAAACAGGACCTCACAACATTATATTCATAACTAGAAACAGGACCTCACAATATTATATTCCTAACTAGAAACAGGACCTTACAATATCATATTCATAACTAGAAATAAGACCTCACAACATTATATTCATAACTAGAAATATGACCTCACAACATTATATTCATAACTAGAAATATGACCTCACAACATTATATTCATAACTAGAAATATGACCTCACAACATTATATTCATAACTAGAAATATGACCTCACAACATTATATTCATAACTAGAAACAGGACCTCACAACATTATATTCATAACTAGAAATATGACCTCACAACATTATATTCATAACTAGAAATATGACCTCACAACATTATATTCATAACTAGAAATATGACCTCACAACATTATATTCATAACTAGAAACAGGACCTCACAATATCATATTCATAACTAGAAACAGGACCTCACAACATTATATTCATAACTAGAAACAGGACCTCACAACATTATATTCATAACTAGAAACAGGACCTCACAATATCATATTCATAACTAGAAACAGGACCTCACAACATTATATTCATAACTAGAAACAGGACCTCACAACATTATATTCATAACTAGAAACAGGGCCTCACAATATCATATTCATAACTAGAAACAGGACCTCACAACATCATATTCATAACTAGAAACAGGACCTCACTACATCATATTCATAACTAGAAACAGGACCTCACAACATCATATTCATAACTAGAAACAGGACCTCACAATATCATATTCATAACTAGAAATAGGACCTCACAACATCATATTCATAACTAGAAACAGGACCTCACAATATCATATTCATAACTAGAAACAGGACCTCACAATATCATATTCATAACTAGAAACAGGACCTCAGAATATCATATTCATAACTAGAAACAGGACCTCACAATATCATATTCATAACTAGAAACAGGACCTCACAATATCATATTCATAACTAGAAACAGGACCTCACAATATCATATTCATAACTAGAAACAGGACCTCACAACATCATATTCATAACTAGAAACAGGACCTCACAATATCATATTCATAACTAGAAACAGGACCTCACAACATCATATTCATAACTAGAAACAGGACCTCACAATATCATATTCATAACTAGAAACAGGACCTCACAATATCATATTCATAACTAGAAACAGGACCTCACAACATCATATTCATAACTAGAAACAGGACCTCACAATATCATATTCATAACTAGAAACAGGACCTCACAACATCATATTCATAACTAGAAACAGGACCTCACAATATCATATTCATAACTAGAAACAGGACCTCACAATATCATATTCATAACTAGAAACAGGACCTCACAATATCATATTCATAACTAGAAACAGGACCTCACAATATCATATTCATAACTAGAAACAGGACCTCACAATATCATATTCCTAACTAGAAACAGGACCTCACAACAACATATTCATTACTAGCAACAGGACCTCACAATATCATATTCATAACTAGAAACAGGACCTCACAATATCATATTCATAACTAGAAACAGGACCTCACAATATCATATTCATAACTAGAAACAGGACCTCACAACATCATATTCATAACTAGAAACAGGACCTCACAATATCATATTCATAACTAGAAACAGGACCTTACAATATCATATTCATAACTAGAAATATGACCTCACAACATTATATTCATAACTAGAAATATGACCTCACAACATTATATTCATAACTAGAAACAGGACCTCACAACATTATATTCATAACTAGAAACAGGACCTCACAACATCATATTCATAACTAGAAACAGGACCTCACAACATCATATTCATAACTAGAAACAGGACCTCACAACATCATATTCATAACTAGAAACAGGACCTCACAACATCATATTCATAACTAGGAACAGGACCTCACAATATCATATTCATAACTAGAAATAGGACCTCACAACATCATATTCATAACTAGAAACAGGACCTCACAATATCATATTCATAACTAGAAACAGGACCTCACAATATCATATACATAACTAGAAACAGGACCTCACAACATCATATTCATAACTAGAAACAGGACCTCACAATATCATATTCATAACTAGAAACAGGACCTTACAATATCATATTCATAACTAGAAATATGACCTCACAACATTATATTCATAACTAGAAATATGACCTCACAACATTATATTCATAACTAGAAACAGGACCTCACAACATTATATTCATAACTAGAAATATGACCTCACAACATTATATTCATAACTAGAAATATGACCTCACAACATTATATTCATAACTAGAAATATGACCTCACAACATTATATTCATAACTAGAAACAGGACCTCACAATATCATATTCATAACTAGAAACAGGACCTCACAACATTATATTCATAACTAGAAACAGGACCTCACAATATCATATTCATAACTAGCAACAGGACCTCACAATATCATATTCATAACTAGAAACAGGACCTCACAATATCATATTCATAACTAGAAACAGGACCTCACAACATCATATTCATAACTAGAAACAGGACCTCACAATATCATATTCATAACTAGAAACAGGACCTCACAATATCATATTCATAACTAGAAACAGGACCTCACAACATCATATTCATAACTAGAAACAGGACCTCACAACATTATATTCATAACTAGAAATAGGACCTCACAACATCGTATTCATAACTAGAAATAGGACATTACAATATCATATTCATATCTAGAATAGAGCCTTACAACATCATATTCATAACTAGAAATAGGACCTCACAACATCATATTCATAACTAGAAACAGGACCTTACAATATCATATTCATAACTAGACACAGGACCTCACAACATCATATTCATAACTAGAAATAGGACCTCACAACATTATATTCATAACTAGAAATAGGACCTCACAACATCGTATTCATAACTAGAAAAAGGACATTACAATATCATATTCATAACTAGAAATAGGACCTCACAACATTATATTCATAACTAGAAATAGGACCTCACAACATCGTATTCATAACTAGAAATAGGACCTCACAACATTATATTCATAACTAGAAACAGGACCTTACAATATCATATTCATAACTAGAAATAGGACCTCACAACATTATATTCATAACTAGAAACAGGACCTTACAATATCATATTCATAACTAGACACAGGACCTCACAACATCATATTCATAACTAGAAACAGGACCTCACAACATCATATTCATAACTAGAAACAGGACCTCACAACATCATATACATAAATAGAAATAGAGCCTTACAATATCATATTCATAACTAGAAACAGGACCTCACAACATCATATACATAAATAGAAATAGAGCCTTACAATATCATATTCATGACTAGAAATATGACCTTACAATATCATATACATAAATAGAAATAGAGCCTTACAATATCTTATTCATAACTAGAAACAGGACCTCACAACATCATATTCATAACTAGAAACAGGACCTCACAATATCATATTCATAACTAGAAACAGGACCTCACAATATCATATTCATAACTAGAAACAGGACCTCACAACATTATATTCATAACTAGAAACAGGACCTCACAATATTATATTCATAACTAGAAACAGGACCTTACAATATCATATTCATAACTAGAATTAAGACCTCACAACATTATATTCATAACTAGAAATATGACCTCACAACATTATATTCATAACTAGAAATATGACCTCACAACATTATATTCATAACTAGAAATATGACCTCACAACATTATATTCATAACTAGAAATATGACCTCACAACATTATATTCATAACTAGAAATATGACCTCACAACATTATATTCATAACTAGAAACAGGACCTCACAATATCATATTCATAACTAGAAACAGGACCTCACAATATCATATTCATAACTAGAAACAGGACCTCACAACATTATATTCATAACTAGAAACAGGACCTCACAACATTATATTCATAACTAGAAACAGGACCTCACAACATTATATTCATAACTAGACACAGGACCTCACAACATCATATTCATAACTAGAAACAGGACCTCACAACATCATATTCATAACTAGAAACAGGACCTCACAACATCATATTCATAACTAGAAACAGGACCTTACCATATCATATTCATAACTAGAAATAGGACCTCACAACATCATATTCATAACTAGAAACAGGACTTTACAATATCATAGTCATAACTAGAAATATGACCTCACAACATCATATTCATAACTAGAAACAGGACCTCACAACATCATATTCATAACTAGAAATAGGACCTCACAACATCATATTCATAACTAGAAACAGGACCTTACAATATCATATTCATAACTAGAAATAGGACCTCACAACATCATATTCATAACTAGAAACAGGACCTTACAATATCATATTCATATCTACAAATAGGACCTTACAGTATCATATTCGTAACTAAAAACAGGACCTTACAATATCATATTCATAACTAGACACAGGACCTCACAACATCATATTCATAACTAGAAATAGGACCTCACAACATTATATTCATAACTAGAAATAGGACCTCACAACATCGTATTCATAACTAGAAATAGGACATTACAATATCATATTCATATCTAGAATAGAGCCTTACAACATCATATTCATAACTAGAAATAGGACCTCACAACATCATATTCATAACTAGAAACAGGACCTTACAATATCATATTCATAACTAGACACAGGACCTCACAACATCATATTCATAACTAGAAATAGGACCTCACAACATTATATTCATAACTAGAAATAGGACCTCACAACATCGTATTCATAACTAGAAAAAGGACATTACAATATCATATTCATAACTAGAAATAGGACCTCACAACATTATATTCATAACTAGAAATAGGACCTCACAACATCGTATTCATAACTAGAAATAGGACCTCACAACATTATATTCATAACTAGAAACAGGACCTTACAATATCATATTCATAACTAGAAATAGGACCTCACAACATTATATTCATAACTAGAAACAGGACCTTACAATATCATATTCATAACTAGACACAGGACCTCACAACATCATATTCATAACTAGAAACAGGACCTCACAACATCATATTCATAACTAGAAACAGGACCTCACAACATCATATACATAAATAGAAATAGAGCCTTACAATATCATATTCATAACTAGAAACAGGACCTCACAACATCATATACATAAATAGAAATAGAGCCTTACAATATCATATTCATGACTAGAAATATGACCTTACAATATCATATACATAAATAGAAATAGAGCCTTACAATATCATATTCATAACTAGAAACAGGACCTCACAACATCATATTCATAACTAGAAACAGGACCTCACAATATCATATTCATAACTAGAAACAGGACCTCACAATATCATATTCATAACTAGAAACAGGACCTCACAACATTATATTCATAACTAGAAACAGGACCTCACAATATTATATTCATAACTAGAAACAGGACCTTACAATATCATATTCATAACTAGAATTAAGACCTCACAACATTATATTCATAACTAGAAATATGACCTCACAACATTATATTCATAACTAGAAATATGACCTCACAACATTATATTCATAACTAGAAATATGACCTCACAACATTATATTCATAACTAGAAATATGACCTCACAACATTATATTCATAACTAGAAATATGACCTCACAACATTATATTCATAACTAGAAACAGGACCTCACAATATCATATTCATAACTAGAAACAGGACCTCACAACATTATATTCATAACTAGAAACAGGACCTCACAACATTATATTCATAACTAGAAACAGGACCTCACAACATTATATTCATAACTAGAAACAGGACCTCACAACATTATATTCATAACTAGAAACAGGACCTCACAATATTATATTCCTAACTAGAAACAGGACCTTACAATATCATATTCATAACTAGAAATAAGACCTCACAACATTATATTCATAACTAGAAATATGACCTCACAACATTATATTCATAACTAGAAATATGACCTCACAACATTATATTCATAACTAGAAATATGACCTCACAACATTATATTCATAACTAGAAATATGACCTCACAACATTATATTCATAACTAGAAACAGGACCTCACAACATTATATTCATAACTAGAAATATGACCTCACAACATTATATTCATAACTAGAAATATGACCTCACAACATTATATTCATAACTAGAAATATGACCTCACAACATTATATTCATAACTAGAAACAGGACCTCACAATATCATATTCATAACTAGAAACAGGACCTCACAACATTATATTCATAACTAGAAACAGGACCTCACAACATTATATTCATAACTAGAAACAGGACCTCACAATATCATATTCATAACTAGAAACAGGACCTCACAACATTATATTCATAACTAGAAACAGGACCTCACAACATTATATTCATAACTAGAAACAGGGCCTCACAATATCATATTCATAACTAGAAACAGGACCTCACAACATCATATTCATAACTAGAAACAGGACCTCACTACATCATATTCATAACTAGAAACAGGACCTCACAACATCATATTCATAACTAGAAACAGGACCTCACAATATCATATTCATAACTAGAAATAGGACCTCACAACATCATATTCATAACTAGAAACAGGACCTCACAATATCATATTCATAACTAGAAACAGGACCTCACAATATCATATTCATAACTAGAAACAGGACCTCAGAATATCATATTCATAACTAGAAACAGGACCTCACAATATCATATTCATAACTAGAAACAGGACCTCACAATATCATATTCATAACTAGAAACAGGACCTCACAATATCATATTCATAACTAGAAACAGGACCTCACAACATCATATTCATAACTAGAAACAGGACCTCACAATATCATATTCATAACTAGAAACAGGACCTCACAACATCATATTCATAACTAGAAACAGGACCTCACAATATCATATTCATAACTAGAAACAGGACCTCACAATATCATATTCATAACTAGAAACAGGACCTCACAACATCATATTCATAACTAGAAACAGGACCTCACAATATCATATTCATAACTAGAAACAGGACCTCACAACATCATATTCATAACTAGAAACAGGACCTCACAATATCATATTCATAACTAGAAACAGGACCTCACAATATCATATTCATAACTAGAAACAGGACCTCACAATATCATATTCATAACTAGAAACAGGACCTCACAATATCATATTCATAACTAGAAACAGGACCTCACAATATCATATTCATAACTAGAAACAGGACCTCACAACAACATATTCATTACTAGCAACAGGACCTCACAATATCATATTCATAACTAGAAACAGGACCTCACAATATCATATTCATAACTAGAAACAGGACCTCACAATATCATATTCATAACTAGAAACAGGACCTCACAACATCATATTCATAACTAGAAACAGGACCTCACAATATCATATTCATAACTAGAAACAGGACCTTACAATATCATATTCATAACTAGAAATATGACCTCACAACATTATATTCATAACTAGAAATATGACCTCACAACATTATATTCATAACTAGAAACAGGACCTCACAACATTATATTCATAACTAGAAACAGGACCTCACAACATCATATTCATAACTAGAAACAGGACCTCACAACATCATATTCATAACTAGAAACAGGACCTCACAACATCATATTCATAACTAGAAACAGGACCTCACAACATCATATTCATAACTAGGAACAGGACCTCACAATATCATATTCATAACTAGAAATAGGACCTCACAACATCATATTCATAACTAGAAACAGGACCTCACAATATCATATTCATAACTAGAAACAGGACCTCACAATATCATATACATAACTAGAAACAGGACCTCACAACATCATATTCATAACTAGAAACAGGACCTCACAATATCATATTCATAACTAGAAACAGGACCTTACAATATCATATTCATAACTAGAAATATGACCTCACAACATTATATTCATAACTAGAAATATGACCTCACAACATTATATTCATAACTAGAAACAGGACCTCACAACATTATATTCATAACTAGAAATATGACCTCACAACATTATATTCATAACTAGAAATATGACCTCACAACATTATATTCATAACTAGAAATATGACCTCACAACATTATATTCATAACTAGAAACAGGACCTCACAATATCATATTCATAACTAGAAACAGGACCTCACAACATTATATTCATAACTAGAAACAGGACCTCACAATATCATATTCATAACTAGCAACAGGACCTCACAATATCATATTCATAACTAGAAACAGGACCTCACAATATCATATTCATAACTAGAAACAGGACCTCACAACATTATATTCATAACTAGAAACAGGACCTCACAACATTATATTCATAACTAGAAACAGGACCTCACAACATTATATTCATAACTAGAAACAGGACCTCACAATATTATATTCCTAACTAGAAACAGGACCTTACAATATCATATTCATAACTAGAAATAAGACCTCACAACATTATATTCATAACTAGAAATATGACCTCACAACATTATATTCATAACTAGAAATATGACCTCACAACATTATATTCATAACTAGAAATATGACCTCACAACATTATATTCATAACTAGAAATATGACCTCACAACATTATATTCATAACTAGAAACAGGACCTCACAACATTATATTCATAACTAGAAATATGACCTCACAACATTATATTCATAACTAGAAATATGACCTCACAACATTATATTCATAACTAGAAATATGACCTCACAACATTATATTCATAACTAGAAACAGGACCTCACAATATCATATTCATAACTAGAAACAGGACCTCACAACATTATATTCATAACTAGAAACAGGACCTCACAACATTATATTCATAACTAGAAACAGGACCTCACAATATCATATTCATAACTAGAAACAGGACCTCACAACATTATATTCATAACTAGAAACAGGACCTCACAACATTATATTCATAACTAGAAACAGGGCCTCACAATATCATATTCATAACTAGAAACAGGACCTCACAACATCATATTCATAACTAGAAACAGGACCTCACTACATCATATTCATAACTAGAAACAGGACCTCACAACATCATATTCATAACTAGAAACAGGACCTCACAATATCATATTCATAACTAGAAATAGGACCTCACAACATCATATTCATAACTAGAAACAGGACCTCACAATATCATATTCATAACTAGAAACAGGACCTCACAATATCATATTCATAACTAGAAACAGGACCTCAGAATATCATATTCATAACTAGAAACAGGACCTCACAATATCATATTCATAACTAGAAACAGGACCTCACAATATCATATTCATAACTAGAAACAGGACCTCACAATATCATATTCATAACTAGAAACAGGACCTCACAACATCATATTCATAACTAGAAACAGGACCTCACAATATCATATTCATAACTAGAAACAGGACCTCACAACATCATATTCATAACTAGAAACAGGACCTCACAATATCATATTCATAACTAGAAACAGGACCTCACAATATCATATTCATAACTAGAAACAGGACCTCACAACATCATATTCATAACTAGAAACAGGACCTCACAATATCATATTCATAACTAGAAACAGGACCTCACAACATCATATTCATAACTAGAAACAGGACCTCACAATATCATATTCATAACTAGAAACAGGACCTCACAATATCATATTCATAACTAGAAACAGGACCTCACAATATCATATTCATAACTAGAAACAGGACCTCACAATATCATATTCATAACTAGAAACAGGACCTCACAATATCATATTCCTAACTAGAAACAGGACCTCACAACAACATATTCATTACTAGCAACAGGACCTCACAATATCATATTCATAACTAGAAACAGGACCTCACAATATCATATTCATAACTAGAAACAGGACCTCACAATATCATATTCATAACTAGAAACAGGACCTCACAACATCATATTCATAACTAGAAACAGGACCTCACAATATCATATTCATAACTAGAAACAGGACCTTACAATATCATATTCATAACTAGAAATATGACCTCACAACATTATATTCATAACTAGAAATATGACCTCACAACATTATATTCATAACTAGAAACAGGACCTCACAACATTATATTCATAACTAGAAACAGGACCTCACAACATCATATTCATAACTAGAAACAGGACCTCACAACATCATATTCATAACTAGAAACAGGACCTCACAACATCATATTCATAACTAGAAACAGGACCTCACAACATCATATTCATAACTAGGAACAGGACCTCACAATATCATATTCATAACTAGAAATAGGACCTCACAACATCATATTCATAACTAGAAACAGGACCTCACAATATCATATTCATAACTAGAAACAGGACCTCACAATATCATATACATAACTAGAAACAGGACCTCACAACATCATATTCATAACTAGAAACAGGACCTCACAATATCATATTCATAACTAGAAACAGGACCTTACAATATCATATTCATAACTAGAAATATGACCTCACAACATTATATTCATAACTAGAAATATGACCTCACAACATTATATTCATAACTAGAAACAGGACCTCACAACATTATATTCATAACTAGAAATATGACCTCACAACATTATATTCATAACTAGAAATATGACCTCACAACATTATATTCATAACTAGAAATATGACCTCACAACATTATATTCATAACTAGAAACAGGACCTCACAATATCATATTCATAACTAGAAACAGGACCTCACAACATTATATTCATAACTAGAAACAGGACCTCACAATATCATATTCATAACTAGCAACAGGACCTCACAATATCATATTCATAACTAGAAACAGGACCTCACAATATCATATTCATAACTAGAAACAGGACCTCACAACATCATATTCATAACTAGAAACAGGACCTCACAATATCATATTCATAACTAGAAACAGGACCTCACAATATCATATTCATAACTAGAAACAGGACCTCACAACATCATATTCATAACTAGAAACAGGACCTCACAACATTATATTCATAACTAGAAATAGGACCTCACAACATCGTATTCATAACTAGAAATAGGACATTACAATATCATATTCATATCTAGAATAGAGCCTTACAACATCATATTCATAACTAGAAATAGGACCTCACAACATCATATTCATAACTAGAAACAGGACCTTACAATATCATATTCATAACTAGACACAGGACCTCACAACATCATATTCATAACTAGAAATAGGACCTCACAACATTATATTCATAACTAGAAATAGGACCTCACAACATCGTATTCATAACTAGAAAAAGGACATTACAATATCATATTCATAACTAGAAATAGGACCTCACAACATTATATTCATAACTAGAAATAGGACCTCACAACATCGTATTCATAACTAGAAATAGGACCTCACAACATTATATTCATAACTAGAAACAGGACCTTACAATATCATATTCATAACTAGAAATAGGACCTCACAACATTATATTCATAACTAGAAACAGGACCTTACAATATCATATTCATAACTAGACACAGGACCTCACAACATCATATTCATAACTAGAAACAGGACCTCACAACATCATATTCATAACTAGAAACAGGACCTCACAACATCATATACATAAATAGAAATAGAGCCTTACAATATCATATTCATAACTAGAAACAGGACCTCACAACATCATATACATAAATAGAAATAGAGCCTTACAATATCATATTCATGACTAGAAATATGACCTTACAATATCATATACATAAATAGAAATAGAGCCTTACAATATCTTATTCATAACTAGAAACAGGACCTCACAACATCATATTCATAACTAGAAACAGGACCTCACAATATCATATTCATAACTAGAAACAGGACCTCACAATATCATATTCATAACTAGAAACAGGACCTCACAACATTATATTCATAACTAGAAACAGGACCTCACAATATTATATTCATAACTAGAAACAGGACCTTACAATATCATATTCATAACTAGAATTAAGACCTCACAACATTATATTCATAACTAGAAATATGACCTCACAACATTATATTCATAACTAGAAATATGACCTCACAACATTATATTCATAACTAGAAATATGACCTCACAACATTATATTCATAACTAGAAATATGACCTCACAACATTATATTCATAACTAGAAATATGACCTCACAACATTATATTCATAACTAGAAACAGGACCTCACAATATCATATTCATAACTAGAAACAGGACCTCACAATATCATATTCATAACTAGAAACAGGACCTCACAACATTATATTCATAACTAGAAACAGGACCTCACAACATTATATTCATAACTAGAAACAGGACCTCACAACATTATATTCATAACTAGACACAGGACCTCACAACATCATATTCATAACTAGAAACAGGACCTCACAACATCATATTCATAACTAGAAACAGGACCTCACAACATCATATTCATAACTAGAAACAGGACCTTACCATATCATATTCATAACTAGAAATAGGACCTCACAACATCATATTCATAACTAGAAACAGGACTTTACAATATCATAGTCATAACTAGAAATATGACCTCACAACATCATATTCATAACTAGAAACAGGACCTCACAACATCATATTCATAACTAGAAATAGGACCTCACAACATCATATTCATAACTAGAAACAGGACCTTACAATATCATATTCATAACTAGAAATAGGACCTCACAACATCATATTCATAACTAGAAACAGGACCTTACAATATCATATTCATATCTACAAATAGGACCTTACAGTATCATATTCGTAACTAAAAACAGGACCTTACAATATCATATTCATAACTAGACACAGGACCTCACAACATCATATTCATAACTAGAAATAGGACCTCACAACATTATATTCATAACTAGAAATAGGACCTCACAACATCGTATTCATAACTAGAAATAGGACATTACAATATCATATTCATATCTAGAATAGAGCCTTACAACATCATATTCATAACTAGAAATAGGACCTCACAACATCATATTCATAACTAGAAACAGGACCTTACAATATCATATTCATAACTAGACACAGGACCTCACAACATCATATTCATAACTAGAAATAGGACCTCACAACATTATATTCATAACTAGAAATAGGACCTCACAACATCGTATTCATAACTAGAAAAAGGACATTACAATATCATATTCATAACTAGAAATAGGACCTCACAACATTATATTCATAACTAGAAATAGGACCTCACAACATCGTATTCATAACTAGAAATAGGACCTCACAACATTATATTCATAACTAGAAACAGGACCTTACAATATCATATTCATAACTAGAAATAGGACCTCACAACATTATATTCATAACTAGAAACAGGACCTTACAATATCATATTCATAACTAGACACAGGACCTCACAACATCATATTCATAACTAGAAACAGGACCTCACAACATCATATTCATAACTAGAAACAGGACCTCACAACATCATATACATAAATAGAAATAGAGCCTTACAATATCATATTCATAACTAGAAACAGGACCTCACAACATCATATACATAAATAGAAAAAGAGCCTTACAATATCATATTCATGACTAGAAATATGACCTTACAATATCATATACATAAATAGAAATAGAGCCTTACAATATCATATTCATAACTAGAAACAGGACCTCACAACATCATATTCATAACTAGAAACAGGACCTCACAATATCATATTCATAACTAGAAACAGGACCTCACAATATCATATTCATAACTAGAAACAGGACCTCACAACATTATATTCATAACTAGAAACAGGACCTCACAATATTATATTCATAACTAGAAACAGGACCTTACAATATCATATTCATAACTAGAATTAAGACCTCACAACATTATATTCATAACTAGAAATATGACCTCACAACATTATATTCATAACTAGAAATATGACCTCACAACATTATATTCATAACTAGAAATATGACCTCACAACATTATATTCATAACTAGAAATATGACCTCACAACATTATATTCATAACTAGAAATATGACCTCACAACATTATATTCATAACTAGAAACAGGACCTCACAATATCATATTCATAACTAGAAACAGGACCTCACAACATTATATTCATAACTAGAAACAGGACCTCACAACATTATATTCATAACTAGAAACAGGACCTCACAACATTATATTCATAACTAGAAACAGGACCTCACAACATTATATTCATAACTAGAAACAGGACCTCACAATATTATATTCCTAACTAGAAACAGGACCTTACAATATCATATTCATAACTAGAAATAAGACCTCACAACATTATATTCATAACTAGAAATATGACCTCACAACATTATATTCATAACTAGAAATATGACCTCACAACATTATATTCATAACTAGAAATATGACCTCACAACATTATATTCATAACTAGAAATATGACCTCACAACATTATATTCATAACTAGAAACAGGACCTCACAACATTATATTCATAACTAGAAATATGACCTCACAACATTATATTCATAACTAGAAATATGACCTCACAACATTATATTCATAACTAGAAATATGACCTCACAACATTATATTCATAACTAGAAACAGGACCTCACAATATCATATTCATAACTAGAAACAGGACCTCACAACATTATATTCATAACTAGAAACAGGACCTCACAACATTATATTCATAACTAGAAACAGGACCTCACAATATCATATTCATAACTAGAAACAGGACCTCACAACATTATATTCATAACTAGAAACAGGACCTCACAACATTATATTCATAACTAGAAACAGGGCCTCACAATATCATATTCATAACTAGAAACAGGACCTCACAACATCATATTCATAACTAGAAACAGGACCTCACTACATCATATTCATAACTAGAAACAGGACCTCACAACATCATATTCATAACTAGAAACAGGACCTCACAATATCATATTCATAACTAGAAATAGGACCTCACAACATCATATTCATAACTAGAAACAGGACCTCACAATATCATATTCATAACTAGAAACAGGACCTCACAATATCATATTCATAACTAGAAACAGGACCTCAGAATATCATATTCATAACTAGAAACAGGACCTCACAATATCATATTCATAACTAGAAACAGGACCTCACAATATCATATTCATAACTAGAAACAGGACCTCACAATATCATATTCATAACTAGAAACAGGACCTCACAACATCATATTCATAACTAGAAACAGGACCTCACAATATCATATTCATAACTAGAAACAGGACCTCACAACATCATATTCATAACTAGAAACAGGACCTCACAATATCATATTCATAACTAGAAACAGGACCTCACAATATCATATTCATAACTAGAAACAGGACCTCACAACATCATATTCATAACTAGAAACAGGACCTCACAATATCATATTCATAACTAGAAACAGGACCTCACAACATCATATTCATAACTAGAAACAGGACCTCACAATATCATATTCATAACTAGAAACAGGACCTCACAATATCATATTCATAACTAGAAACAGGACCTCACAATATCATATTCATAACTAGAAACAGGACCTCACAATATCATATTCATAACTAGAAACAGGACCTCACAATATCATATTCATAACTAGAAACAGGACCTCACAACAACATATTCATTACTAGCAACAGGACCTCACAATATCATATTCATAACTAGAAACAGGACCTCACAATATCATATTCATAACTAGAAACAGGACCTCACAATATCATATTCATAACTAGAAACAGGACCTCACAACATCATATTCATAACTAGAAACAGGACCTCACAATATCATATTCATAACTAGAAACAGGACCTTACAATATCATATTCATAACTAGAAATATGACCTCACAACATTATATTCATAACTAGAAATATGACCTCACAACATTATATTCATAACTAGAAACAGGACCTCACAACATTATATTCATAACTAGAAACAGGACCTCACAACATCATATTCATAACTAGAAACAGGACCTCACAACATCATATTCATAACTAGAAACAGGACCTCACAACATCATATTCATAACTAGAAACAGGACCTCACAACATCATATTCATAACTAGGAACAGGACCTCACAATATCATATTCATAACTAGAAATAGGACCTCACAACATCATATTCATAACTAGAAACAGGACCTCACAATATCATATTCATAACTAGAAACAGGACCTCACAATATCATATACAT
Source organism: Lutraria lutraria (assembly GCA_964023205.1). Classification (NCBI taxonomy): domain Eukaryota; kingdom Metazoa; phylum Mollusca; class Bivalvia; order Venerida; family Mactridae; genus Lutraria; species Lutraria lutraria. The sequence goes on from OZ026841.1 coordinate 21,199,808, forward strand.
AACTAGAAACAGGACCTCACAACATCATATTCATAACTAGAAACAGGACCTCACAATATCATATTCATAACTAGAAACAGGACCTTACAATATCATATTCATAACTAGAAATATGACCTCACAACATTATATTCATAACTAGAAATATGACCTCACAACATTATATTCATAACTAGAAACAGGACCTCACAACATTATATTCATAACTAGAAATATGACCTCACAACATTATATTCATAACTAGAAATATGACCTCACAACATTATATTCATAACTAGAAATATGACCTCACAACATTATATTCATAACTAGAAACAGGACCTCACAATATCATATTCATAACTAGAAACAGGACCTCACAACATTATATTCATAACTAGAAACAGGACCTCACAATATCATATTCATAACTAGCAACAGGACCTCACAATATCATATTCATAACTAGAAACAGGACCTCACAATATCATATTCATAACTAGAAACAGGACCTCACAACATTATATTCATAACTAGAAACAGGACCTCACAACATTATATTCATAACTAGAAACAGGACCTCACAACATTATATTCATAACTAGAAACAGGACCTCACAATATTATATTCCTAACTAGAAACAGGACCTTACAATATCATATTCATAACTAGAAATAAGACCTCACAACATTATATTCATAACTAGAAATATGACCTCACAACATTATATTCATAACTAGAAATATGACCTCACAACATTATATTCATAACTAGAAATATGACCTCACAACATTATATTCATAACTAGAAATATGACCTCACAACATTATATTCATAACTAGAAACAGGACCTCACAACATTATATTCATAACTAGAAATATGACCTCACAACATTATATTCATAACTAGAAATATGACCTCACAACATTATATTCATAACTAGAAATATGACCTCACAACATTATATTCATAACTAGAAACAGGACCTCACAATATCATATTCATAACTAGAAACAGGACCTCACAACATTATATTCATAACTAGAAACAGGACCTCACAACATTATATTCATAACTAGAAACAGGACCTCACAATATCATATTCATAACTAGAAACAGGACCTCACAACATTATATTCATAACTAGAAACAGGACCTCACAACATTATATTCATAACTAGAAACAGGGCCTCACAATATCATATTCATAACTAGAAACAGGACCTCACAACATCATATTCATAACTAGAAACAGGACCTCACTACATCATATTCATAACTAGAAACAGGACCTCACAACATCATATTCATAACTAGAAACAGGACCTCACAATATCATATTCATAACTAGAAATAGGACCTCACAACATCATATTCATAACTAGAAACAGGACCTCACAATATCATATTCATAACTAGAAACAGGACCTCACAATATCATATTCATAACTAGAAACAGGACCTCAGAATATCATATTCATAACTAGAAACAGGACCTCACAATATCATATTCATAACTAGAAACAGGACCTCACAATATCATATTCATAACTAGAAACAGGACCTCACAATATCATATTCATAACTAGAAACAGGACCTCACAACATCATATTCATAACTAGAAACAGGACCTCACAATATCATATTCATAACTAGAAACAGGACCTCACAACATCATATTCATAACTAGAAACAGGACCTCACAATATCATATTCATAACTAGAAACAGGACCTCACAATATCATATTCATAACTAGAAACAGGACCTCACAACATCATATTCATAACTAGAAACAGGACCTCACAATATCATATTCATAACTAGAAACAGGACCTCACAACATCATATTCATAACTAGAAACAGGACCTCACAATATCATATTCATAACTAGAAACAGGACCTCACAATATCATATTCATAACTAGAAACAGGACCTCACAATATCATATTCATAACTAGAAACAGGACCTCACAATATCATATTCATAACTAGAAACAGGACCTCACAATATCATATTCATAACTAGAAACAGGACCTCACAACAACATATTCATTACTAGCAACAGGACCTCACAATATCATATTCATAACTAGAAACAGGACCTCACAATATCATATTCATAACTAGAAACAGGACCTCACAATATCATATTCATAACTAGAAACAGGACCTCACAACATCATATTCATAACTAGAAACAGGACCTCACAATATCATATTCATAACTAGAAACAGGACCTTACAATATCATATTCATAACTAGAAATATGACCTCACAACATTATATTCATAACTAGAAATATGACCTCACAACATTATATTCATAACTAGAAACAGGACCTCACAACATTATATTCATAACTAGAAACAGGACCTCACAACATCATATTCATAACTAGAAACAGGACCTCACAACATCATATTCATAACTAGAAACAGGACCTCACAACATCATATTCATAACTAGAAACAGGACCTCACAACATCATATTCATAACTAGGAACAGGACCTCACAATATCATATTCATAACTAGAAATAGGACCTCACAACATCATATTCATAACTAGAAACAGGACCTCACAATATCATATTCATAACTAGAAACAGGACCTCACAATATCATATACATAACTAGAAACAGGACCTCACAACATCATATTCATAACTAGAAACAGGACCTCACAATATCATATTCATAACTAGAAACAGGACCTTACAATATCATATTCATAACTAGAAATATGACCTCACAACATTATATTCATAACTAGAAATATGACCTCACAACATTATATTCATAACTAGAAACAGGACCTCACAACATTATATTCATAACTAGAAATATGACCTCACAACATTATATTCATAACTAGAAATATGACCTCACAACATTATATTCATAACTAGAAATATGACCTCACAACATTATATTCATAACTAGAAACAGGACCTCACAATATCATATTCATAACTAGAAACAGGACCTCACAACATTATATTCATAACTAGAAACAGGACCTCACAATATCATATTCATAACTAGCAACAGGACCTCACAATATCATATTCATAACTAGAAACAGGACCTCACAATATCATATTCATAACTAGAAACAGGACCTCACAACATCATATTCATAACTAGAAACAGGACCTCACAATATCATATTCATAACTAGAAACAGGACCTCACAATATCATATTCATAACTAGAAACAGGACCTCACAACATCATATTCATAACTAGAAACAGGACCTCACAATATCATATTCATAACTAGAAACAGGACCTCACAATATCATATTCATAACTAGAAACAGGACCTCACAACATCATATTCATAACTAGAAATAGGACCTCACAATATCATATTCATAACTAGAAACAGGACCTCACAACATCATATTCATAACTAGAAACCGGACCTCACAATATCATATTCATAACTAGAAACAGGACCTCACAATATCATATTCATAACTAGAAACAGGACCTCACAATATCATATTCATAACTAGAAACAGGACCTCACAACATCATATTCATAACCAGAAACAGGACCTCACAATATCATATTCATAACTAGAAACAGGACCTCACAATATCATATTCATAACTAGAAACAGGACCTCACAACATCATATTCATAACTAGAAACAGGACCTCACAATATCATATTCATAACTAGAAACAGGACCTCACAATATCATATTCATAACTAGAAACAGGACCTCACAACATCATATTCATAACTAGAAACAGGACCTCACAATATCATATTCATAACTAGAAACAGGACCTCACAATATCATATTCATAACTAGAAACATGACCTCACAATATCATATTCATAACTAGAAACATGACCTCACAATATCATATTCATAACTAGAAACATGACCTCACAATATCATATTCATAACTAGAAACATGACCTTACAATATCATATTCATAACTAGAAACAGGACCTCACAATATCATATTCATAACTAGAAACAGGACCTCACAATATCATATTCATAACTAGAAACAGGACCTCACAATATCATATTCATAACTAGAAACAGGACCTCACAACATCATATTCATAACTAGAAACAGGACCTCACAATATCATATTCATAACTAGAAACAGGACCTCACAATATCATATTCATAACTAGAAACAGGACCTCACAATATCAAATTCATAACTAGAAACAGGACTTCACAATATCATATTCATAACTAGAAACAGGACCTCACAATATCATATTCATAACTAGAAACAGGACCTCACAATATCATATTCATAACTAGAAACAGGACCTCACAATATCATATTCATAACTAGAAACAGGACCTCACAATATCATATTCATAACTAGAAACATGACCTCACAATATCATATTCATAACTAGAAACAGGACCTTACAATATCATATTCATAACTAGAAACAGGACCTCACAATATTATATTCATAACTAGAAACAGGACCTCACAACATCATATTCATAACTAGAAACAGGACCTCACAATATCATATTCATAACTAGAAACAGGACCTCACAACATCATATTCATAACTAGAAACAGGACCTCACAATATCATATTCATAACTAGAAACAGGACCTCACAATATCATATTCATAACTAGAAACAGGACCTCACAATATCATATTCATAACTAGAAACAGGACCTCACAATATCATATTCATAACTAGAAACATGACCTCACAATATCATATTCATAACTAGAAACAGGACCTCACAATATCATATTCATAACTAGAAACAGGACCTCACAATATTATATTCATAACTAGAAACAGGACCTCACAATATCATATTCATAACTAGAAACAGGACCTCACAACATCATATTCATAACTAGAAACAGGACCTCACAACATCATATTCATAACTAGAAACATGACCTCACAATATCATATTCATAACTAGAAACAGGACCTCACAATATTATATTCATAACTAGAAACATGACCTCACAATATCATATTCATAACTAGAAACAGGACCTCACAATATTATATTCATAACTAGAAACAGGACCTTACAATATCATATTCATAACTAGAAACAGGACCTCACAACATCATATTCATAACTAGAAACAGGACCTCACAACATCATATTCATAACTAGAAACAGGACCTCACAACATCATATTCATAACTAGAAACAGGACCTCACAATATCATATTCATAACTAGAAACAGGACCTCACAATATCATATTCATAACTAGAAACATGACCTCACAATATCATATTCATAACTAGAAACATGACCTCACAACATTATTTTCATAACTAGAAACAGGACCTTACAACATTATATTCATAACTAGAAACAGGACCTCACAACATTATATTCATAACTAGAAACAGGACCTCACAACATTATATTCATAACTAGAAACAGGACCTCACAACATTATATTCATAACTAGAAACAGGACCTCACAACATTATATTCATAACTAGAAACAGGACCTCACAACATTATATTTATAACCATAATCTCACAGAATCTCGAACTAGTTCGATGTTTGATTAATTGCAGGCGATGCATTGTTCCTTTTTTTCTTCCGTCATCCATAAAAAAATAAAGTTTGCAAAATAATTAATTCAATAAATGTTCAAGCAAATTCGATTTGTATTTTCCAGGTGTATCCTTATTCGGGCTTATTCTGTGGAATATAACAACGTCTATGCTTGATTTTCTTGTCGCGTATTTGATAGTGAAACCTTTCATAAGTCCGAAAACAAGTGTGGGAAGTGGTATAACAACAATGACTTAACAGGTTCATTGGAATAATAACTGAGTTCGATTAAAATGTATAACACATTTAAAAAAGCGGGAGTGTCATTTTAGCACAACGTTTTCTCTTGTGTGGAAATGTCATGTTCTTCTGCTAGAATTAATTCTCATCGCTTTATTTTATTATTCTAATTCAATGCTTGGGTGTTTGTTTTTTGGCTATACGCTTTAAACACAGCGATTAACTTCATTATTTAAAAGAACGATAAACTCACATTTAAAATTGTAAGACGAATAAATTACCTTGTATATCTTAGGATAATTCATGTAATGTTTTGAAATGTACCATGATTAACAATTGATTTGTTCAATAACCTGACCTTTCATGATACATAACAAGGCAACATACTTGATATGTACTCGTCTATTCCTGCGAAATCGTTTCCGATTGGTTTGAAGACCGTGTTGTTTTGAGACTGGCGGTGTCAGCAGTGCCGATTGCTTTGTGCATTGTGTTGTAAGTTGATATTTGTTGTGTGCTGTGCTGATTATGTATTGCGCTGTAATGTGATTTCTGTCGTGCACCAGACTGATTGCTTTGTGCATTGTGTTGTAAGTTGATATTTGTTGTGTGCTGTGCTGATTATGTATTGCGCTGTAATGTGATTTCTGTCGTGCACCAGACTGATTGCTTTGTGCATTGTGTTGTAAGTTGATATTTGTTGTGTGCTGTGCTGATTATGTATTGCGCTGTAATGTGATTTCTGTCGTGCACCAGACTGATTGCTTTGTGCATTGTGTTGTAAGTTGATAATTGTTGTGTGCTGTGCTGATTATGTATTGCGCTGTAATGTAATTTCTGTCGTGCACCAGACTGATTGCTTTGTGAATTGTGTTGTTTTGTGAAGCATACACCATGCTCAATGTTTGGTGTATTGTGTTGTTATGTGACTATTGTCGTGCGCCTTGCCGACTGATTTGTGTATTGACTGTGTTGTTATGTGACTATTGTCGTGCGCCTTGCCGACTGCTTTGTGTATTGACTGTGTTGTTATGTAACTATTGTCGTGAGCATTGCTGACTGCTTTGTGTATTTACTGTGTTGTTATGTGACTATTGTCGTGCGCCTTGCCGACTGCTTTGTGTATTTACTGTGTTGTTATGTGACTATTGTCGTGCGCCTTGCTGACTGCTTTGTGTATTTACTGTGTTGTTATGTGACTATTGTCGTGCGCCTTGCCGACTGCTTTGTGTATTTACTGTGTTGTTATGTGACTATTGTCGTGAGCCTTGCTGACTGCTTTGTGTATTTACTGTGTTGTTATGTGACTATTGTCGTGAGCCTTGCTGACTGCTTTGTGTATTTATTGTGTTGTTATGTGACTATTGTCGTGAGCATTGTTGACTGCTTTGTGTTTTATGCTGTAATGTTATTATTCGATATTGTGTTAAGCAAGTATCTTTTAACTTAGTGTGACCTAAGTAAGCGTATTCCTGTGTGTACTTGCTGGTCTCCTTGCTGTTTTGACATATTTGAAAGATAGGTATGAGCCGTCAGGTTTGTGTTTTTTAATGTGTTTGATTTACCGAATCGGATATGATTCGTTAATTGGCTCTGTAGTGTTTACGAGATTTTTACCAACTATATCGATAATGACAAGACACATTTGTAAAGGTTATAGCAAAAAACTGATTTTTTACACAAGGATTGGCTCTAATTCTCGTGGAATATTATCTGCATCACTGTGATTTAGTAATTTTTCACGAAGGAAGGATATTTAAAGAGAAACTGCGCAGACATTGTGAAGAAGGCGATCCATGACATCGGATATGGAAACCATGGCCAGAGTGATATTTGCCCATTGGCAATCCTTTTAGTTCGTCTGTACCGGTGTAAACCTTTAATACTATTTGACTCCCCGGTATCATAGATGCGGAGAACCTATCTTTTACATTGCGAGCATAAGTAATTATTTTCACGCACGTTTACACTACACATGAATTAAATATAAATGTACAAATACTGTCAAACCTCTTGCAGCCACCTCCGAATAAAGGTCTACCTGTAAATCAAGGCCAAACTGTTAATAAAGGCCATCCTGTGAATTAAGGCCTCCTTGTGAATGAAGTCCTACCTATAACTAAAATCTTCCCTTTGAATGAAGGCTACCCGGTGAATAAAGGCCATCCTGTGAATAAAGGCCATCCTGTGAATAAAGGCTACCCCGTGAAAAAAGGCCATCCTGTGAATAAAGGCCATCCTGTGAATTAAGGCCTCCCTGTGAATGAAGTCCTACCTATAAATAAAATCTTCCCTTTGAATGAAGGCTACCCGGTGAATAAAGGCCATCCTGTGAATAAAGGCTACCCCGCGAATAAAGGCCATCCTGTGAATAAAGGCCATCCTGTGAATAAAGGCTACCCTGTGAATAAAGGCTACCCCGTGAATAAAGGCCATCCTGTGAATAAGGGCCATCCTGTGAATAAAGGCCATCCTGTGAATAAGGGTCATCCTGTGAATAAAGGCCATCCTGTGAATAAGGGCCATCCTGTGAATAAAGGCCATCATGTGAAAAAAGGCCATCCTGTGAATAAAGGAGGCCATTTTTTAAATAAAGGCACCGAACACACTGACCTTCGAATAACGACAACCTGTCAAATAAAGACCGCATTTGTCTGTCTCATTGGTGACAGTTTGACTTTTCTAACGTATCGGCTCAATGATACACAAAATGCTTTATTACAAAAAAGAATTGTCCAATTATCGTTTTGTTCTGTTATTAGTTACCTGAGATACTACAATTTTATCTATGTTACTTTTTGCCCTTGTTGAAAGATAGAGAAGCATACATGTAATATTATTTGTAGATATTTGGTAAACTATATCTTTCTGTATCAAATTAGATTAAATGATGTGTAATTGTATTATTTTTTCCAAGATTTTCCTTTAAAATGGATGCTTTTTTCTGTCATCTTTGAAAAACGTCCATTCAAATTTAAAAGGAAACAACTCGAAATAATGACTTTTTAAATATCATAGTAATCCATTTTCTACAATCGAAACCTGTAAAAATCATAGCTACGTTTTTATAATTTAATGTGCGCTTCAATTTGAGACATTTTGGAGTTTGGTCATTCTAGACATGTAATATTTTCATCCTATGCACGTATACATGTACGACAATGATGACATAAAGGAAATCCTTAAATTTCCACAATCCCATACAAAGATAAATTGTATCTTGAAAACATGTTTTCTGTTCACAGTTGCTACAATCCTTTAATTTTAGCATTATTTGCAGTTCTTTATGTCAAATGTGAGTGGGAGAATCGATAAATGAATTCATTGAACGTGGCAATTTTATAATGGATAATGTGATGATATGTATAAAGTTTCATGTGTATGAAGTATACTGTGTATGAAATATGAAGTATACTGTGTTTGAAGTATAGTGTCTATGAAGTATACTGTGTTTGGAGTATAGTGTCTATGAAGTATACTGTGTTTGAAGTATAGTGTCTTTGAAGTATACTGTGTTTGAATTATAGTGTCTATGAAGTATACTGTGTTTGAAGTATAGTGTCTATGAAGTATACTGTGTTTGAAGTATAGTGTCTATAAAGTATACTGTGTTTGAAGTATAGTGTCTATGAAATATACTGTGTTTGAAGTATAGTGTCTATGAAGTATACTGTGTTTGAAGTATAGTGTCTATGAAGTATATTGTGTTTGAAGTATAGTGTCTATGAAGTATACTGTGTTTGAAGTATAGTGTCTATGAAGTATTAAGTGTAGGAAGTACATGTTTACTGTTTACAAAGTATGATATGTTTGAAGTGTACTGTGTAAATGAAGTATATTGTCTATGAAGTATAATATGTATGTAGTATATTTTTACGGATATATAAGGATGCTGAAGCAGAATAATTACATATTATAATTATGCTTGATGAAGCCAGTACCAACATATAATCCTAGAAGACAATAAAAAGAGAATAAATAGTGGATTTCATGGCTCATTCCTTAAAACAACGCAATTATTTTTTTCTTCTAGTGTTTAAAGCCCCATTAGCTTTTTGGATGTTAAAATTGAAGTAGGTCTTATTTTACCTAGAAAGATGTCTTATCCGTGAAACTGACTTATTTGCAATAAAAACATTCCAAAATTGTATTGTTAATCACGGATTACATAATAGAAATATAGCACAGTATTATTTTCAATGATATTGCAAAAAAAAAGAAAAACACATTTGACAACATTTGAAAGAGACGTGGCTAAAGAAAAGCATTATGTAAATATTGTTTTAGAGCAAATAAAACACATTTCTTATATTTTACTATCATTTTACCTATTGTTCAGTATTACTAAATTCAAAATGCTAATGGGCCTTTAACGCCACGTAATGATTATTTGGCGATATTTTTAGCTTAAAGATGAAAATTATTTTAAATTTGTGTTTTTTATTTGAGTTAAACGACGTGTTTCAACATTTTATTCCGTCATATACGGCGGTTGATTCACCTAACAAGTAACCAGTTCTATTTACCTGGCAAGTTCTCCACGTGTCAAGGGTACGGAAGGGTATGGAATGCCGCGACCGGGAATCGGACCTGGATCGCCGGGTTACAAATCCAGCCGGAACTAATCACACATGTGTTGTTTTCGTGGATTGGAGTAAGGGTAAGGGCTAGTGACCAGTAGCCAGAGACGGTGACTACTACACTGCGGAAAGGTTCGTGATTACGTGGTACGAAGTCTGAACTATTGATTGTCTATCGTGCGTATAAAGGGACATAACTGAAAATGTTATTACTTAAACATGTCAAGAATTAACTCCCTTTGGGTTTTATGCGGTAACCCGAATGAAATAAATAAACTTATAGGTAAATATATAACACAAGTTGTTTACGCTGACTATGAACAATTTTGCAATAATTACGGGAAAAGATCTATAATATGGATGAACTGTGCCCATCTATTTAAGTACATGCTTTTTTATAACTGTCGCAAGGGCTTTGTCATAGAGATTAGTTATAATCATGATACGTATCTATTAGACCATGTTTATTATACCAACAGAGAACGTTTGTGAAAAAAAAACTGAAAAGAGAGAGAAATGCGTTTCTTTCAACTTGATGAACTAAATCGATAATTCATTTGTCAAAAACTGAGTTTCATTAAGTACTAGATCTACATGACATTAAAATATTATTAATTCTGCCAGTTTACTTATCTACTTATTATATACAATATTATGTTTTATTTATCCTAGTCATTATTACCAATTTGATCATATAAGCTATCAGTTACCATGGAAACCACAATATTTGATCAAATTATATTTTTTAATCAAATGACGCGTGCATTATGACTTCGACAGGTGCATGCATATCATGTTCGTATTACTTTAGAATATGTCTACATCGTTTGTACAACATTTTTTTTTACCAGGATTCAAGTTCCTTGTTATTTCATTAGAACGAAGATGTACAAAATAAAATGTTATTTACAATAAATGATATCACGCGAGGTTTTGTTTTGAATTATTCAAGTTGATTAAAGGTTGAATCGAATAATAAAACATTTGGGCTATCCACTAATCATATCTATTATATAATTTAAATAAAAGAAATACATAAGACTTTAAATTCAGATTTGGCAATGTTTTAGTTCTCCTATACATAATCAAAGATTAATTGGAGATTCCGACTGACCATGATTGTTGTAGCAAGCGATCTTACTGTTGTTTTCTTTATCATTTTATTTTGTTTTATTTCTCCGATAATGCGTGTTTTTACTTCCCCATTAATGCACCCAAGAGACTAAGTTCTGACGACCGAATGAACACAATTCATTGGAAAAGTCAATATAACCTCCGCACGTGCTCACGTGTAACGCATAAATAATATCATTCCGCGTTGATATTTCTGTTTTCTCATTACAGAATAATAATTGGCTTTCCTTAATAACAAAATTTATTCACGCTCCTGTGTATTCATTAAACAAGAATTGAAAATCGTTTCCTACATGCGGGAAATGACGTTTTCCGGCGTGATGACTTGGAGTTAAATAATTGACTATTTACCACTTGTTTTGTTCAGGAAATAATCACAATGCCAGCGTGCCTTGATATGCGCCAATGTTTAAGTTCAATATATGTATACCACGTATGTTTCCATTTTATAAATGTATATAAGTTGATAGGGTGTTTCTTTGGTGATTAACGTAGTTCCAATAACTTGGCACGTTTGCCGACTTTCTATCTCTAGAGGGTTTATGACCACTCAGGTTTGCATCTAGAAGGGCCCACCGGCCTTCACCACAAACAAAATTTAGGTTCGAACTCCCAGAGAAGAGAAGCGTGTGAATGATTACTAACCAAGGACTACAACCACTCGACAACGGTTTAGGTTAAAAACAATAGTTATATAGGTCAGAAAGAAGGGGCATTACAAGAGTTAATTACTCAAATTTAAATGCCATTGACAGTTCACCAATTATGGTGAAAGAAAGATGTACGATTTTACCACTTGAGATTAGTCATCTAGCTTTAATCCTTATTTTGTGATAAAGTAAGTTAAATATATCTATAAATCCGTTAAGTCGCCAGAAACAATTAAGATAACATACATGCATATTCGTGTAAATGGGGACTGAAGATTAAAATCCCATAAGCTTATAAATGTATAAGTCTTAATAGTTTCTGTTTGTAATATTACGGAGGAATCCGGTGTGTTTTCCTCACGAGCATACTTTATAGCAAGAAAAAATGTTACCGGAACAACTATCGTATTGTTTTCAATATCATTGAAATAAATACTATTTATAGAACACCTGAGTTTCACGCAGTCAAAAAAGATGTCAAAAGTAAACTTGTTATTTGATACCCTCATACAGCCGATCATCACGTATGGTTGTGAAGTTAGGGGCATTTATAATTTACAAGAAGTCGATACAATCCATATAAAATTTAGTAAAACAATTTAGGAGTTAAACCTCAAACCTCAAATGCCGCAGTCTATGGAGAATTGGGCTGATTTCCCATTTCCATCATTTGTATCGTACGATCGTCAAAATTTGGGACTAAATGATGAAATCAAAATTTGAATAATCAATCCAAAATGAACTACATGTATTTTATTCGATTTAAAACAGAATTTAGTTTTGAAAAATATCTTCATATCATTACGAATGAAACTATTAGAATAGAAATGTCTAGATTTGGGTTAGGATCGCACCATTTGGAGATTGAAAATGGAAGATACAATAATATACAAAGATCTGAGATAAAGTGTAAATTGTGTACTCAAAATTTAGTTGAATCCGAATATCACTTCTTGCTTTGTTGCCCTCTTTACAGAGAATTACGAACTAAGTATTTTAAGAATTTATCATTGTCTTCTTAAACAAATTTTCACTCATTCTTTCTTCAAACAACACTAAAACCATTATTAATACTTCATATACTATGCTATGAAATTAAATCCAGATTGCTGTTTCGTTACTAATACTGTTATACAGTTATTTATGCGTTTTGTCAAATCGTCACCTTGGTATTGAGAGGACCTATCTTGCTCTTTCATACTTGCCAGTGGGCCTTTGTGATGCAAAGGTGACGAAATGGTGTTTATAGTCCTGTTTATATTATTTATCATATAATGACATGTTCTGTGTTTACCCAAGCCATATTTCTTATTTGCTTTGTAAATGACCAAAGGTATAATATATATGCCGACTAGCTATGAATAAATGGTATAAAACTATCATAATATCTATTCCAGGTGTTTTATGTTAGCAATTCAATGGATAAAACTATTTTCTCGCAAAGATAATCAGTCTAAATAAACAGAGAAGGAAATTTTTATGTAAGCTTAGATATAAGAGACCATATCAAGTTACACATTGTATGACTGTATCTGGCTTGGCTAACCTTTACTGGCTTAATGTGTATCATGTACCCAAACAATGTCGTGTTAAGTATTGGTATAAAAAAACAATCATGACATTTTAGAAGCCGCTACGCTTGGAAATCATTCCAAGGGAAAACATACGATGTCACACTGATCTAACAAACCATAGACTCGTTTTAGCTGAATCAAAGGTTCTACGATCTACGAGAAATTAACGATTTGTTTTGATCCGTGATGTGTATTTAAGTTTGATTGATATTTCCTTATTCCGTCCAATAAAAACACAGATAGATTTCTATACAGATTTAAGCCACAGGGACTACGGCGTCAACAAGGAGCGTCCGTCTATTTATTTGCTGCGTAATTCCACATTACAGATATTATCCGAGGCGATTGATGTTTGTTCAATATCATGTGTTCGTTGACAGCAATACAGTAGAACACGGTTGTAATGGATTCCTGAAAGAGGAGTAATTACTCCATCACTATACTGATAAACGCTCCTAAACCGCTTCTTAGTTTGTTTCTAGAGTTTTTTGTTTTTGTTTTTTCACCCCCTTTTCAACAGTCAGAATCGTATAATACGGACAGGGCAGTTTACCTAACCGTTGTCTGAGAAGAACCAGTACTAGATTCCCATCCTACGTAAGCGACTTCCTACTTTCTCACATTACGATAAAGAGACATGGTCGGTAGCTGGGTTTGAACCAATGACTCTATATCAATGAGAGGTTACAGCGATTTGAAATCAGTGGAAGTTTAACCACGATAGTGATGAATTTTGGACAAAACAAGAATTAAACTTGCTGACAAACGTGTCCGAACTTTTTCATCAAACTTAGCAAAAAATGGATATAAATACCATTCTAAGGAATCTGTTTTGAACTCCATTTCCACAAATGTTGGAACATTTCATTCAAAATTGATCAAATTCGTGCCTTCAAACACAGTCATCCACGTATATTATCATTACCAATACATGTGTAGTATAAAACACATCTATCATGTCATCACAATTATTCATTTTCGTGACACGCATTTACTCTAATCTAATATTTATCATACGTTACTAAATTTCAAATTTGAATGAATATTTACTGAAAACATGTTTACAATATTGATTGGGCTAAAGGGGCACACAGACACACAATTTCTACATTCGAAATAGAAGATATATTGTTCACAAATGGACTCTTAAAGTGAGAAATTATCCTGGATTACAGAAAGAGGTTATACAAATGTTTTACTTAATCTAAAATTAATGTCTTAATTAACTGGAGTGTACTAGCAGAGAAAAAACACGTTCATCCTTCCGTTTGTTCGCGTAATCATTATCATTAACTGGCCACGCCCAATCAATCCTATATTTTAATATTAAAGCTGAACTTCCGATGCAATAGTATGTTGTTGTTGATTCCATTCCGGGTCCAGTATCATGCAGTTGCACCATCTTGTGTACTTAGATAGTCATCAAAGGTTGATTATTTTTACTGATTAGTACAGAACGCCTTCATTGACTTATATCATATCTAATTTATTATGTTTGAAATTAAGTTTGTTACGTTCACTAAGCAAATTATCATTCGTTGAGTACAAGCCTTGACGCAATTCGTCGTGTGCAAAAATCAATTTACTACAAGTATATCATAACATCACGTAGTAACATTTCGTTTGTTTCATTGGTATTTTGTTATGCACTTAAGCTGTTTTGTAATGTACAAAACATTTTGTCATTTGGTTAGACTAACGCGATGAATTGAATTTTGCACACAACGAATTGATTTTACAATAGAACGAAATGGTCGGATCACGTAACAAATTGTTTTTAAACATGACGAACTGACTTTTTTATTCATTTTTACCCCACAACTAATTTATGTTACGACATATGATGATTTCTGCAGATGACAGACTATTTATATTTCCACTGACGAACGGCATTTTGCCTTCAACCTGAACAAATGATGAAATTAATGTACAATAACGATTTATCTTTTCAACATGACGATTTCAAAGTATACATTGTAAGTCAGTGGAAGCGTTCCATAGAGTACAGTTTGTATATTTCCGAGTAAACATGTCAGTCAATTCTCTCTAAATATTGAAAAAAAATGAATTAGTAAAGCAATGACAAAAATACTCTTCAAATGTTACGATTTACGACTTCACATTATATCCAACGTGTGTCTTAAATCAATGCATGTTTTTTTATATTTGTTCATGGGAAAAAATGAGAGGACAAAATTACCCAAAGACAATTTCAGTAAACGCATTCTAGTAAATTTACTGCACTGAGTTTAGGCCAAAAAATAAATACCTGGTTTCCGTTCACATGCATAAAAGTGTATGGTAGGTATACCGCCGGAACTTTATTTAAAAAAAGTTATCGATCTGAGATATTGTTCATGTGAAAATGACCAGAGGCAGAAAAAAGTTCATGCCCTGAAAAAAATCAGCGTTTGTGATGCACGCGCCGGAAGGTCACCATGACAACGTTTGTAATTGTAACATTTTTTATTTTTCACCAGTCTGTCAAACTAAAACGTTTTTAATGCCTGACTATCCTTTATGCAAATACATGCGTTGTTAATTTACGGTTTATGTTATCTAAAATTTCATCTAAAGTCAACAAATTTGTATTAAAAATCTTCTTTAATTCCTTTTAAAGTCCTATTAGCATTTTGCTATAAAAATATAATATTATATGCAAACAATTGCTTATTATCGACGAAACGAGCCCCTTTTCTTCTTAAAACACTCATATGAATTTTGCTTTTGTAAACTTGAAATATATAGAGCGCGTGACGTCACTTTATGCCGGTGGTGCATAATATGACTGCAGCTTTCTATGAATAGCATTTATTCAATGATATTGAAAAAAATACGATAATGGTTTCGGAAACAATTTTTCTTGCTATAAAGTATGCACGTGAGGAAAACAAACCGGATTCCTCTGTTATTGGACAAGCAGAAACTGTTACGACCGATAAATGTATATGCTTATGGGACTTTAACATTATCTTCTTCAAGTCAGGTTTAGATGCAAACTTATTAAAGACTTAAACCAACCATTAACATTTTTTTAAATTTTAGACATGCGCGCATTATTCAAAAGAACACTGCATAGTTTATCATAGCGCAAGTTTCTTTCTGTTGAAATTCCATATATCGATTACGTCGCGGCGACGAACCACATTACATATCTTAATGAACGTTCAATTCACGTACATCATGGACATCTACTACTTTGATACATTTGGTGTTTTCCAAAAGTAACTACTATAATTGTAGCTTTTTTCTTTTGGAATAATTGTGTGTTTAAGACACGCCTCCGTGGTCGAGTGGTTAACTTAGGTATTCAAAGTATATTATGAAGTGTTTATGGTTGTATTTTTAATATTGTCATTTTTTTGTATATATCCATTAAAACGTTTACAGGTGAATTTTTTTAAAAACTTCTACCGTTAGTTAAGAGAGTTACGACCATCTCCTAACGTAAAATAGTCCCTTAAATTAAAATAAAGACCTCTCTAACCGAATGTGTATAAGTCTAAGGATAGCCAATGTTTTGATAATCTGAAATGTTTATAATTATGATGTTTAGAACTACTATATTCCAGAAAAAATGAAAAATGTAACCCCGCCCCTTTAAGATTTAGTCAAGATTTTTGCCTTTTAGCAAAAAGTAACAAATTGATAAATTGATATATCATTAATTTAATATAAAATAAAAACTAAAGCAGGGTAACACCTAATATTTTCTCAAAATTAACTGCTATGTGTATATAATGTCTACACCAAATTTTAAAAAAGTTTTACCGTCCGGTTTTGTGTCAGAAATCCATAGTTACTTGATTTTCCATTAACCATGTATAAATTCCTATAAACGGAACAAAATATATTGAAATAAATTCTTTCCTCCATATTACTGTATAAATTCATGTTCTAAAATAAAACATTGCCTAAAATCTAAAAAAAATGTATGGTCCCAGTGGGGTTTGAACCCATGCCGCTCATGAATATGTCAACATATCAGAAAAACTCATGAAACTGAGTACTCTTCAAAATGGAGGTTATGCATTAAAGGGGCATGCCCTGGAACTGAAGCGTCTCGAATATAAATCAAATTGGTATCATTTGAATGCCTAAATCAATTAATGAAAGTCCTGTAAAATATTTACTAAATGTCCCGCTATTTGACTCAAAATACACATTTCAAGATTTACCAAACCTGCCGATTACGCCTTAGAAAATATTCGTCATTTTCATAACTCGACCCTTTCGGGATCTGTCAAAAGCGGAAAAAAATGTCAACAAACTGTGAAATGGTAAGTATTGCTCATGTCATGTTCATTGTTTGCGACATAAAGCTTATCTATCGATCAATTATAGGTAAATATCATTGTTTTGCTGCTTGAAAGGCAGCGCGCACGCTAAATTAAATTCTCAGACGAATCGGAAATATCGTTGTCGTCAATAAAAGGCTTGTAAGCCTTTTATTTAAACCGACATACAAATACCCACGCGTGCGTTATAGGGCCATTTTTGAAGGCACATTCTTCTTTGACTTTTCGGTAATAATTGTTTTTACAAGTGATAAACGCATTTTTGGTGTACGAAAAAAAAGACACAGCAGTTCCTGGGCATGTCTCTTTAAACATCGAAATTCTTAAGCTAGCTGACTTCAAATCACTGTAACCTCCTACTTATAGGGGGTCATGAGTTCGAGCCCCGCTACCTACCATGTCTCCTTATGAGTTGGCAGTTGCTTACGGAGGATGGGTGTCTAGTACTGGATCATCCAAGGAACGATGGTTATGTGAACTGTCCGCCTCATATCACTATGTTTGTTGAAAGGGGCGTAAATCTCGATATAAACAAACGAACGAACGAACGAACAAATAATTGTGAATAAATGACATTCTAAGACATAATGAAATTCATCTTCAAGAAAACAACACAATTTACTATTCCTTTCATAACTATCTGTGTGTTTCAGTGTTTTTTCTTTCATTTTTCGACTTTTAATTTAAAAACGACGACTCTTGAAATTATTAAAGTAGAAAAAGTATATCTGTATTTCGGGATATCAATGTGTTTAGATAGGGTTTAACACCGAATTTCCGAATATACAATAAGTACTATCTAGATGATTCATTTATTTCTACGCTCCATTGCTGAGTATAAGTATCATTTATTCTTCGTGAAAATAATTATATCAATGATTCATTTACAATATTTATCTCCTTGATTTATCCAACTGTAATAAAACCCCGGGCTTTGGAGAATATTCTTAATTTTTGATACCCTGTTTACAATGTTAGAATTTCTCTCTATATCCTTTGTAACGAGAGTGTATTATTGTTTAATACGTCTACAACTCCCAACATGTGTGCTTTTTTAAAAGCCAGAAACGAATTATATTAATCAACTTTTTTAATGATATTCTCCCTAATTCCCTACTAACAAATCTATTCTGAGTTAATTTATTTACTCCTTGTTTACCGTTAAATATTGCAAATGAAAAAAATAACCCCATACTTGAGAATAGGCAAAATCAATATATAGAAAGTGACTTACACTTCATTTGTTAAACTTGTTCTGAACTTCAGAAACAGTTGTAAAGGATAGGTTTATAGTCTGAAATGTATATACATATTCAACCGACTTTCACAAGTTACATTGACATATTTCCCTCACATGTACCCATTGGAGATGAGCAAACGTTGGATAAATTTTCTGATGGTCCGGGTGGGTTTTGAACCAGGGACCTTACGATCCCAAAGCTAGCGTCTTACCACTGGACCCCGCTCCCAATACAAGGTGTACAAATATATATATGCATATATACTTTTGTGTTGTAATATACTGTCTGTCATGTGTATGATTGTATATGTATTGTTCATTGGCTATGTAGCCTAAAGAATTGAATACATTTGCTTACTTACCTATCTATATAAATATGTGGCTATTTATCTCGCAACAATGATTTTTCTCCTCCATCAATATTGTTTTGCCTTCTGGCATGTTTTATTGATCTTTACATGACGTCCATCGGTACAACCTCTCCAGATCGGCCTTGCATATCTTGCGCAACAACTTCCCTTCAACAACAGCATGATTGTTCCCTCTGCACACTTTAACTAATAATTTAAACTCGCTAGAATAACAACCTCTCAACAACAACATTACTTTGCTATTCCCACAGGGTGTAGCTTTGGAAACGCTGCACATCAATTACAAAATATAAACGAAACGTCTGACCTTGAAAATTGCGAACGAACAAACGCCGAAACGTACGTACGTATGGACTGACGAACGAACAATTTCAAATGAAAACCACGTTGAATCTTTTCCTGAACTTTATTATTTAAACAATAATTAAACGGATGTCTGTTAGCACATTAAGATTTAAAATGACGATTTATCGGAAAGAATAACAAATTGAAGCGAGAATAATTCCTTTCGGCTAAATGTGTTCTATTTACGAAAATTGTATTGCATGTCAACATCTCTCGTAAATGTTTAGAAGCATACAATGTTATTTCCTCTGATTATGAGTTCCCATTTTATTTTGCAAGTCATCGTTATTTACTCGACCGATTTAAAATTTATGAAAACTAGGCTACACTGTCTCATAAACACATTTTCCTCATCTTTAATGGCATCATTCGCTTACATTTGGTTCTCATGTTAACGATCTCCCATCAGATTCGTGTAGTTTTAGGCATAGAGTTATCTGACATATTTACAGTATTATTTCTGAAATTGATAAAACAGTTATAGTGATTTCTATTTAATAGTTAAAATAAAAAAAACGTGGGCCCATTTTTTATACATAGACCCTATTCTAGCTAATAAAGCAGTTTTTAAACTTTAAAGATCTTGTTACCCTTTGTCTATAATGAAAACTGGTTTTAACCTATTGGTTAATCAGTTGTCATCTGTGTTTAAAATGTTTAAAGTGAATATCATAAGCGAGAGTTTTATTCCTAAATTCTGCTGAATTAGATAACATACGGGCCCTTGGACGAGAACACGTTGTTATAATAACAATTATAAAAAAACAGCGTCCCTTTTGTCTTTTTAATTTATTGTGTTCCGTAAATTCAATTTAGATTTGTTTACGGTCTGAAGAATTAATCTTTATTAGGCAAAGCATGTGATTTTCCCCGTTTCGTAATTTATAATGATAGAATCAAAACTGTTCAAAAAGCACTTTCACTCAGACGTTGCTAAATTATAAATACAAATCTACGTGATTGTTTTAAACACGAATAGCCGCCATTTTTAAACTACGTTGTTTATAAAAGTCAGACAAATTTCATATATTTTTCTCAACTCATCAAGGTGACTGGTTTTATTTGATGACGTTATATAGACATGTTCTCGTCCATAGAATTCTGTTCATAATTTCTGATGGCACAGACAGACAACTTCCGCACCACGGAGTCATTTTAAATCAGAATACATTTAGTAATAATTGTTTTGTTTTACAACACACCATTATGATAATTGCAACAATTAAACCATTATTTCGTGACAAAGTGTTACGACCGCAATCGAATGTTATTTACAATAAGATGGCCATGCTGGTCCAATATCATTCACTTGAGCTCAAAGTTTTCAACAAGAGGTCATTGCATTCAGGGTCTATTTCCATACTGACAAAAAGACTTGTTGTCCCATATAATTATTTACATGCGTGAAAAAACACCGCTTATTGCAGCCATTGTTTTGCTTTTACTATCGTTCGTCTGTTTTAATTTAAAAACACAGAAGTCGACATAAAAGGAATTACATTTCTTGTAGCGTGTTGATAGTAAGCCGAGAATGAGACTGAGCTTCGTTGTCAAGTGGCCATGGTCTCTGACTTGACTCAATTGCCTCACACCGCTGTGAGTTCGAATCAAGACCGGGAGCAAATTGAAAATGTTAGAAAGCTTTCCGACTCGCTTACTGAAGTCGGCGGTTCTACCAAAGTGCACGCCTAGGGTCGGTCTTCATGCACTGTTAAAGCTGGAAAAGTTAATGAACGACACTGACTGTTGATGAAACGCTAAACCGAAGTAAAAAAACAAGCGAGAATTACAACAGAACAACTCTGACATGGAAAGTAGGAGTACCATTATACTATTACAAAAATACGTGTTTTGTATCGTGTAATACATGGAAGGCAAGTTTGTCTCAATTCGTTCTGACTTTAAACAATGGTCAAAATGAAAGTCAAAATTATGGCTAACATTTCTACAGTACTAATGAAATACATGTAGTATTTATAAACAATTGCAGACACTGTTTTTGGTAAATGGTAAACTTACAGCCAAAATTTCGGGTGTGTTATTACTGTACAATTTGATTTTTTCTGCTTAGATTAAAGATTAAAAGAGTTAACATTGCAAATAAAAGATATTCAGATTGAAAAACAAAGTTTGTCTCAGAGCTGTTACACTTTTACAAAATTAATATCGGTGAATGGTTCAATGAATGGTCACCAGAATATAATCTTCGAAATAATTTTAACAATACACTTTTTAATTAAACCATATTGGTTCAAAATAAACATGCATAAGTATGCAGTAACATTTACTAAGATGCATGTGGTCACATATATTGCTGAGACAAAATGTACTTTTGAAAACTTCAAATGTTATTTGACGGACCATGGCAGAGGATCACCAAACGGTTATAAGCGGGAACTAAATTGACTTTTAGACAAACAGATAAGGAAATGGGGATGTTATGTTCCATAGTTATGTAAACACGTGGTAATCTGGACGTGTTGGTGGTTCATGTGTCTGTTATGGACAGTGGACCTTCATAGTCCAGTGGTCTCTAACTACTAATCATGAGACCGTCTAGCTAGTCATGAGCTCGAATTCCAACCAGAACAAAGCAAAAATCACAGTATTTTCTTTTTCCTACCCTTTTCTTGCTCAGGTAAACTAAAAGCGATTTACATTTAAAAGGATCATGACATACTGTTCTATTCTTACTTATGACTAGACTTGTAATAACGAGACATATTCGTGTGGAACATGCAACATTATTTTAAATATAAAAACTCACATTTATGCTACATAAGCATTAAATAATGGCAAAGATGGTTTTAATTGGGAATAAATGAAAACCCCCTTCATTAAGTTACATTGTGTTTTATGCAAATTGAACAATACCTTTACCCTATTAAACACTTAAATTCATAACATTAATGTATCTCCTATGGATTAGTCGTTGTTTTAAATGTTTTCATTCATCCAACCGTAAGTCACCCTGGTCCAACTTGATAAAGAAATTGACTCGACTGATTTGTCACTTAGGTTTTGTTTCGGAGTTGCGTGATTCCCAACACTGCATTGATACTAGTAATCATTTATATGTCTGAATTGTATACACTTATCTGCCTCTACAAAGCCTATTGCTAAATTTTCTAAATAAGACTAAAAGTGCAACAATCCTCCAACAACTTATATAGCACTTTAATATCAACACTTTGAATGCGTTTGGAAATATGTTTCTACACTGTTCTAATATACTACTACCAATCCTGCAGATAGATGGGACAGTTTACAGACTACGGAAACAAGCCTATTTGACATCATAATCATTCTAGACTACTTCCTTGTATCATATATGTACTACACTATTCAGAGAAGCCGGAGAGAGAAAAGGAAGCCAAATTTACCGATCTAAGTTTCTTCTGTCTAACCATTACGACATTCCTACAAGGCAACCCTTTGGACAGACATAGTGTGACATTTATTGACAGTTGACCTTTATTGGGAAGTCAATCTGTTGTAAGTGTTCAAAAACCTTTTTTTGGGGGGGGTGGCCTTTATTCACAGAATGACCTTTATTCGGAGGTGACCATTTAGAAATGTTTAACTGTACCAGAAATGGAGCTCAGATGTAACTCTTGGCCTAGTTTCATAGACATATTTTACCCGAGAAAGCATTTTGTAAAGATAACAATCCTGCTTAGACGACATTGTATATTCTAGAATGTACAATAATAAATAGTCAATGTAGCAGTTTGAGAACATGTCAGTGCCGGCACCTTATAAAAATCTTGCAAACCCTTGTAGTAGACAAAATTGTTTATCCTGTTGACTGTGGATATATGACCATTAAAGGTAAATGTTTGAAAGCTGAAAATACCAATGGCAAGGTCTCTAAGTTTAAAACTGCATGCTATTTCAACTAGGATACGGGTCCTGAAATAGTCATCGAAAGAATAATTGTTTTTTGTTTGGACAAACATACTCTAGACATGCCAATTATGATAAAACAACAACACGAAGGATAAAGCAGTGATCAAAATGCTGAGCTGAATAAGGAAGAATAAAAGATAATACAACACTAATACATCTGTCCGTATAATCCGGATGAAAGGATTAAACCACAGGCATACAAATAAAGCAATTACAGTGAAATCCGTGAACAAAGGCCACCCTTCGGAAAGACATATTGGCCTTTATTAACAGGTGACCTTTATTCGGTGGTCATTTTGTACTAAAATGTCAATGACGGGTTTTGAAAGGATGGCCACTAACACAGATTTTACTGTATATGGTTTTAGCAACCCTTATGTTACATGAATTAGGGGTTGTTTCAAATGTACCTCACAAGAACACAACATCACATAATTATCTTATCTAAAGCCTTGTATTAGTAGAAAACTCGATATCAAATGTATTAGGTGTTCTGTATTAATTCAACACCATACAAACAGCATCAATACTTATCAACAGATACTGTAAAGTAAAAAAAAAACTTTTATAAAACACAATACATGCTAAGTAATAGAATATAGGTATTGACAAAAAGCGTTAAATGAACAAATAACAGTATAGTTCGAATACGTTTTAGAGTAATTGGATGTACGTTGACCATCAAAAACTACTTTGTGATGTTATCACCTCATGATTGGCATGTAGCTTGATACAATGAGACAGTAGACACCTATAATAGTCGATTTAAATTTGCATGCTAATGAGGGATTAGTCTCATTTCGATATATAGGTGTAACAGGTAAACCCGGTAACCTTTATAGATAAGATAGAGAAAACATAATGACGATTGCCTCAATAGCGTATAGGTTAGTGCTGATGATTTTGAGATACACATCATTATAACCATTGGTTCGAACCTAGTTAATGTCATTTTATAATTATATTTTGTATGTTTATTTTTCCTTTGTTTATTTTAAATCCTATTATTTTGTAATGTTTATTTTTTCATTATTTATTTTATTATATCGTTTCAAAACAATTCAAACATGTAAATTCAACATGCACCATCGCATTCACTCACCGTGTCTTTCTCCTCGTCGCAAAAAGTGATTAATAATAGTCAACAGTCTATCTCCTTCTCTCTACTGCATACTGCATGTATATTTTATAGTACACATTATGTGTTTATGAAACAAGATATTAATTTTGATTTTCACAATTTGAAGGGTAATTCTTGAAAGCAATTGCAATTTCGAATACTATATAATTTATGTTAATAAAAAAAAGGATTTTGCCAGTTTGAACTCATGGCCGCTACGAATAAAAAAGCATAGCCTTTACCTCTCAGCCACAGCGCATTACGATAGTGTTCTGTTTATGTATTACAAAATAAAGTCATTTCAACCGGTAAATAACCTGATCTACCTCGGAAAAATGTAAATGTTTACAACGGTTCTCATTTAACTTTAAATCGACTGTATGGTTAGTTACAACACAGTTATAACAATGAATGTGTGAATAAACATACTAAATGAACCAGGCTTAATCGCCGCCGTGCAGAAACTTAGTCACGTGTTGCAGTATTAGATGATGTATATGGAAAAAAAATTTCATATTGGCGTTTATAAATGTACGTCTGTGTTTTTTATATCGTATATATTTTGTGTTAAGGACATATTTAGACATTTCTGTTGGAATGGTTCAAAACTTCAAAGGAATATATTTTATTTGTTCGGTAACCAATTAAATACAAATTAGTGACACTTTCGATAAGAACAGATGCGAACAAACAAGTAATTGTTAATGATATAGTCCATATTATCTTGAACAGAATAGAAATTCTGAATATATCTATACTAGTCGTACGGGATTGAATGCCATCACATTTTGTTCCCCTACGGTAAATGCACTTGTAACCTCCTCCCATGTACAAATTAAGCAAATAGATAAATGTAACAAGCAATTAGACTATATTGTGATGTATGATTCTATATATGAATAAGTAAACGTGGTAGGAGAGTACACCTGTAGCATATTGGTCAACCAACAAATGATTAAATGGAAAAGCTGCAAATATTAAGTTCAGTCATTCTACACAGTCCAAATAACCTCAGGAACCATATACTGTGGAATCATAAATTTTCATTGGGGATTTAATTTCGTAGATTTCGCATTTCTTTTCAAAAATCAAAATCCACGAATTTATGTCCCCACGAAATAGCCATTTTAGTAAACACCACGAAAATTAAGCCCAACGAAAATAAATGAAAATACAGTATATAACTTCTTAAATCTTCGTAAACATACACGGTCAAACCTTCGTTAACAGACACCTCCAAAAAAGTCATCTTGTGAATAAAAGGCCATTCTTTTAAAGGGGCATACCCTACAACTGACAAACATTCTGTGAAAGTGTAAACATGTGTTAGATGTATATGTAAAACAATATTTAATGGATAATTGCAAGAAGAACTTGGGTCATAAAATGACTAGTTTAGGAACTAGCCGCAAAAATCATAGCTATGAATACTAAATCACTTCCACCCAAAAATTGTACAACAAATTTCAAAGAGTTTCCGATCTTTTATGGAAACTAATATTTTTTGTGATTTTATTTTTTAATTGGATGAATGTTTGGCTGAAGCTTTCTTCGTCGACTTTTTTCTTTACAAGCTTCTAATTTATCATCATTTTGCCTTGATTCTAGATGCAACAAGTTGTAGGGTATGCCCCTTTAAAAAGGTGTCATTGATTATTTGGACCATAATGTCCTCCGAATAAAGCCAATCGGTCAATAAAGGCTATATTTTGTCTTTCCAAAGTGTGGCATTTGTTTACAGATTTGGCACTACATAAAACAGAAACAATGACCCAAATATATAAGCCCGCCAAAAGGCTTGCAATATCTCCATAACTAACTCCATCAAACATTACGTAGCCCAACACAGCAGGGTTTCAAAACCAATAGTGAGGCAGCAAAAGTAATGGCATACTTTATGACTTAAAACAACAAAAAGAATGGAAAAGTCATAAATGTGTTCCAGCATTTCATAGATGTTACGAATTTGTTGTACAAAAAAATGAGAATGGATTGATTGCCGCCAAGATGCACAACAGATGAGCAATCATTATGTATTAGATTCCAGTAAATGCTATCGGGCATTCAACTGTAATTTCCAAGTTAACTAGGAAAAAACGAGGGCATAAAAACTGATCCTTGCCGTAATTTTGTCTTGCTGGATTGTGTACGATGTTTGACTATATATGAAGAATGATATATGTGTATCAAGTTTGACGTTTAATCCAGTAGATAAATGATTTATATGTTGTCATGTTTGTCGTTTGCTGCAGGTTTGTTGGGAATATTATGTTACATGTGCTATGCAACGTTAAATCAAACACACAAGAGCTTCGAGCTTTCACCATTGACTACCTAAGAGACGCATTCATCAATGTTTAATCTACGAAATATTGTAAAACCAGTTGCGTTTATCCTTAATTTCAACAATTTTGTTTGAATAATTACCGCCTCCGTGGTCTAGTGGTTAAGGTAGCTGACTTCAATTCACTGTAACCCCTCACTGATAGATGGTCGTTGGTTCGAGCCCCACTACCGACTATGTCACTTTATGTGAGAAAGTAGGCAGTCGCTTACGGAGGATAGGAGTCTTGTACTGGTTCCTCATAGGAGTAATGGTTTGGTGAACTGTCCGCCATATATAACTCTAACTGTTAAAAAGGGACGTATAACTCGATATAAACAAACAAAAAATCGAATAATTGATAAAACAAATATCTATTATAACATCATTTGTCACAAAACACCTCCTTCTTCACCTACCTACTTGTGATATAACCTTTGTTTCACTTGTGATACCACCCTTGTTTAACTTGTGATACCATCTTTGTTTTACTTGCGATACCATCTGTGTTTCACTTGCGATACCACCCCTGTTTCACTTGGGATACCACCCGTGTTTCACTTGCGATACCACCCGTGTTTCACGTGTGATACCACCAGTGTTTTACTTGTGATACCACCCCTGTTCCACTTGTGATACCACCCCTGTTTCAATTGCGATACCACCCCTGTTTTACTTGGGATAACACCAGTGTTTTACTTGTGATACCACCCTTGTTTCACTTGTGATACCACCAGTGCTTTACTTGTGATACCACCCTTGTTTCACCTGTGATACCACCCGTGTTTCACTATTTGATACCATCCTTGTTTCACTTGTGATACCACCAGTGTTTATCTAGTGTTACCACCTTTGTTTCTCTTGTGTTACTACCTTTTTCATATTTAGATGCCACCTTTTTTTCACTTCTGATACCACCTTTGTTTCACTTCTACTACTACTTTTTCATATTCAGATATCAACTTCGTTTAATTTTTTATACCTGCTAAGTTTCATATTGTATACCAGTAGCAGATTTGTTTAATATTCAATACAACTTGTTTCATATTCTAATTCCCGAGCACGTCAAATAAAATACTAACAATCAGTGCACATCGCCAACTTTGAAATCTAATATCAATGTATTGTTTCCGCGTATTACAAGCATTAACATATCAATTGCTTAAATACGGACCGTAACAATAAGAATCCCTTCAAATGTCATCTTCATTGTTTGCATAACATAATTATGGAAAAATGCAAAACTTAAGAAATATGGAATGCAAGTAATTTCCATAGAGGATTTAAGAGGATCAATCATGACATGTCATTTATTTTGTTCGCCTCGTCATGCAATAACAAAGAATATTTGTAATAGCTTTTTGTCTACTGGAAATGAATTTTCGCAAAATGCATACGATGTATACAGCCAAAGAATTGGAAACCAACCCTATAGATGCTAGAAAATAGAAAATGAGCGGAAAACAATTAAGACTTTAAATACAAAATATGCCTTAAATGCCCCGTTTTAAAAGAGAGTAATAACAGATCTAAAGTTTTATTTCTGAAGAAAGTCGCTTCCCCCACGCATTCTTCATTGCTATAAAACGATCACCATTTCCCACGTTCAAACATTAACACAACATGCAGGAACATACGCATGCACACACATAAACACCTGCACCCACACACAAATTAGTAACAACACTTTCTTAAGAGTACAAAAACATAATCCCCCGAAGGTTCGCACCAACCCCTCTCCAACCCACACCAAACAATGACACACAAAGGGCAATAAGCGTGCTATTGTGATTATTTTATCAATTAATAATGAATTCCGAACATGAATCGATATCGTTATGATCGCTTATGTTTTGAAATACTTGTACATCTAGATAACATTAGTCAAACAAATTGGTTCTTACGTCAAATAAATATTTTTATCAGTCGTATTGGGAACATTTGGGAAAATCAGTGTGTTGAAAACAGAGCATGCTTCTTAAGTGGTTAATGGATCAATATATGCACAAATGGTTTGCTAGAGGCCTATACAACCACTATTCTAATTATAAAGTATTTTATAGAAGTGAACAATAATTATGTTTCTGAAATTTATGATATTAAATTGCAGTTATGCTGAGCCTTGTGACACTTTTTCTCGGTTTCCTCAGCACACTTCAACCTTGGTGTTACATTTGGTATATATTTTATAAATCCTTTTCTAGCTTCTCGAACTAAATATTCGACATCTTTATTCGGTTACAGATGTTTTATGCATAATAACGATGCATTCGCCATTAATTATTAATCTATGCACAACATAACTTCTAACACAGTAAAATGCAATGTAATTGAATTAAAAGTACACGCTATCTATAGCAATACATTGAGCAAAGATTGATAAAGTTCAGTTTACTTCTTTACTTTAAAGGTTACACGACTGACCCCCATTCAGACTTTCTAAATTAAATTTATTAACATCGTGCTTACTGATACCAGATTTCGTATTAATTGGAATAATAACAACATTTTTAGGCTTTCTTAAAGAAACCATGGCTTCTGTTGAAGTATCCAGATAGTGATTATTGATATCTGTGATATATCCTGTAAAACATCTTTATTACAAGTTTGATATGGATGTATCTTAGTTGTAAAGGCTATACGTGTTTCATTTATTTATACCTCTTGTTTTGTATGAAGATTATCACATGCAAGTTCGTTGCCTGCATCTGGAACATCATTCTTGTATTCTGTCTTCCAGGCTTATTTGATATAATTGTATATAGTAATAAGACGGATGATGTTATATACAAAATCATTCACTGATTCGTAAAACTTGTTTCTTCTTATTGGGGTTTAACGTTGCACTAATAGCCAAGGTCATTTGGCGACTGTTTCTAACGTTAACTGTGGAAGAAGTAGTGCCACCGACCAGGCGTAAGCTAGTTTGGGCTTTTTTTAGAATAAGATATCTACT
The DNA here is from genome assembly GCA_964023205.1 of Lutraria lutraria. Classification (NCBI taxonomy): domain Eukaryota; kingdom Metazoa; phylum Mollusca; class Bivalvia; order Venerida; family Mactridae; genus Lutraria; species Lutraria lutraria. Next base: position 21,230,087 of record OZ026841.1, read on the forward strand.
TCGGACAACTGGGATTCGAACTCAGTTATAAAGGGCTTGCGATTACTGGCCAGAGATCATGGAGACCCCAACACCCATTGTAATACATTGTCCAGACGCTTATTGAATAAAAAGCATAAATACAAACATCCTCGGTTATTGTTCATTCTTTTACAAGGACTCGTCATTGACAAGCTTCCAGAAGGAGGAGAGAAATAGACTTTGTTCCAGTAGGTTACATAGAAGCAACATTCCGGAACATTATCCCCCGAACGGTCATACAACAGATGTTTTTACAATCGTGGTTGTCCCAAATAAGCTAAACACAAGCTTGGTTATTCTCTGGTGTTTTAACCAAGTGGGGATTCTGAAAGCGTTACGAGAAATAATGACCGATTAATTCTGGTTGGGTTTTTTATAGACTAGTAGCTTGATTTGAATTTGGAAAATACATACTTTTAAAATCAACAAGAATATTTCCCTGCATATTGAAGTCATTATCTTCCAAAACGATCACACGAATTAGATTAGTATGAAATTGAACACAAATCATTGCAAATCTCTTAAATCCCATCGTGTTTATAGAAGACTTACTCGCACATCGCTGAACAATCGGAAACCAGGCGATTGAAATATTCGTTTGCCTGTTAAAGTAAACGGATGGTTAAGGGAAAAGCGCAAAAGAAAATTGAAAAGAAATTTAAACAGTGCCATGTCCGTAGACTTTATACGACGGTCTGAGTGATTATGATCCATGATGGTCGGGTTGTTGTTGTGATGGTGTGTGTTGAAAGGTTGCATTGAATATAATCAAACCTGGTGAGAAAGGCTATTCTTGGGAAATACAAAATATTGCCATCATTTACATGTGTCAATTATTAGGAAATAAGTTTATTCTTTTCGTGGCATTTATTCACAGGGTGACTTTTATTAAAAGATAGTTGCACACAATGTAAATGAATCTTTTCCTAGAATTTTGTCTAGACTTATTTTCTGCCATACACACGATTCGAACCAATGCAAAGCAAAGGGGTTTGTCACGAAAAAAAATCCAAAAAAAATTTTTTGCGATTTTACGACAGTGTGTCGTTTTGTAAAATTTGACCATTTTTCGAGTGAAAAATCTTCAATAGCGAGTTTAAAATATCTTTAAAGGTAGTAAAAGTATACATTTTCTGTAAGCGTGTTGAGTTGCCCATACGTTGCACTATATATGAGTTAACTATTTTGTACTGCATTGCAATAACATTGAAGTTTATAACACGCGTTGGAAAATTCTTTCCCTTCTATATATATATGGGTTACATGGAAAAAAAAAATTTTTTTCGTGACAAACCCCTTTGATGCAAAGATACAGTTCAAACTTGTTATTTCTTAATGTCTCCTTTCTTCTGAATTCAAATGCTCATACCTTGTATACCAAACCACAGAAGTAACGGACCTGTGATGGAAAAATTGTAATAAATTCTACATAAAACACAATAACTTAACTTATTATAAACTTAAATGAAAAATAAAATTGTCCTAAAATATGACCCCATTCATGGCATTCAACTGGTATATATACTATAAGAAGGCGTATATCTCTTCGTTTCGGTGAATGAGCACCACCTTTGCAAAACACAAAATTATAAAGCAATACGGACGAATTCTTCAAATTAAAGTTTGCAGCGGTTTCAGGTATATATTTTTGCATGAAATAAGATCAAAACTAAATTCCTAGACCAATTCGTTACTGAGAAATCGAACAAGAAACGCAAGAATTTGACCCGATTTCGTTTGGTCGGAAAAATGCGGCCACACCAAAATGGACTTATTTCACATACTAATGCAAAATGGTCAGTCGATCATATGTAAAATTGACCCGTATGTCCCAAAGAGAACAATTAAATACATTAATACAGATATACAAACTCTTACAGAAGACGCAAATATTCGGGAAAGCGGGATTTAAAATTTTGAATAGAAATTTCATTATCATACACCGCCATGTCACTATAAACAATATTAACCAATCAGAAATCACGTAACATTTATAGTAGCTATGTTTTCATCGTTGGATTCCCAGGGCCAGTCATGGTGGAAAGTAACCCATGAAAAACTACAACAAAATAGCGGCCTGCCTATTATGTCCGAGGCACTTTCTTTTGACAGAGTTCTGATTGCTTGTATACATGTCAATGCCTAATATAACACCATTAGCGCGTTAGTTGAAAGTGAATCAAATTTAGGAAATATATAGCTCAGAGACCCCTTTCACTACCGAGTACATGTAACAGCAAATAGCTGCATGTTTACTGATTTTAAAACCCCATTAGCTTTTTGCTAAAAAACATAGTGGTAAAAAAAAAATATTGCTGATATTATCCCAGGATAATTATTACCGACGAAAAGAGCGCTTTTTCTTCTAAAAACACTCATTTCGCTGTGAATTTTGCTTTTGTAAACTTGAAATATATAGAGCGCGTGACGTCACTTCATGCCGTGTGCTTAATATGACTGCGGGAAAACATAGCTGTTCTATAAATAGTATTTTTTTCAATGATATTGAAAAAATACGATAGTGGTTTTGGAAACATTTTTCTTGCTATAAAGTACGCACGGGAGGACAAACACACCGGATTCATCTGTTATATAACAAACAGAAACTATTACGACCGATAAATTTATATGATTATGTGACTTTAAAGTTAAGACTAAAATTACTCGATTATTGTTCAACAAACAATACATAAAAAACATTTAATGTGTTTGGTTTTCAGAATAATCCGATCACATACAAGGAAAACATCAACAAGAAATAAACAAAATATTGCGTAATTTGTGAGCACATAATTTGCATTCAAGATGCCATATAGTAATTCGATATAAGCCATCGGTTGCCTTTTATATCATAATTCAGTCAAACATGCTTTATAACGACAAGCTATAGAAAGCATAATTTATAATACATTGTCAAGTAAAACCACCGATTCAGCATATTATGAGACTCATACAATACAAAACCGTTATTATAGAGTAACTTCAGATACAATATCCTTAACGTACATATAATGGTTATAATGTAATATGGACATAACAAAAAGTTGTAAGACTTCACTTGTAATATGGATACATTTTGTATAATGAAATAGTTGTAAGACTTCACTTGTAATATGGATACATTTTATGTATAATGAAATAGTTGTAAGACTTCACTTATAATATGGATACATTTTATGTATAATGAAATAGTTGTAAGACTTCACTTATAATATGGATACATTTTATGTATAATGAAATAGTTGTAAGACTCCATTTGTAATATGGATACATTTTATGTATAATGAAATAGTTGTAAGACTTACCTTGTAATATGGGTACATTTTTGTATAATGAAATAGTTGTAAGACTTCACTTGTAATATGGATACATTTTTGTATAATGAAATAGTTGTAAGACTCCATTTGTAATATGGATACATTTTATGTATAATGAAATAGTTGTAAGACTTACCTTGTAATATGGGTACATTTTTGTATAATGAAATAGTTGTAAGACTTCACTTGTAATATGGGTACATTTTTGTATAATGAAATAGTTGTAAGACTTCACTTGTAATATGGGTACATTTTTGTATAATGAAATAGTTGTAAGACTCCATTTGTAATATGGGTACATTTTTGTATAATGAAATAGTTGTAAGACTTCACCTGTAATATGGATACATTTTTGTATAATGAAATAGTTGTAAGACTCCATTTGTAATATGGGTACATTTTCGTATAATGAAATAGTTGTAAGACTTCACTTGTAATATGGATACATTTTTGTATAATAAAATAGTTGTAAGGCACCACTTGTAATATGGATACATTTTTGTATAATGAAATAGTTGTAAGACTTCACTTGTAATATGGATACATTTTTGTATAATGAAATAGTTGTACAGCACCACTTGTAATATGGATACATTTTTGTATAATGAAATAGTTGTAAGACTTCACTTGTAATATGGATACATTTTACGTATAATGAAATAGTTGTAAGACTTCACCTGTAATATGGATACATTTTTGTATAATGAAATAGTTGTAAGACTTCACTTGTAATATGGATACATTTTTGTATAATGAAATAGTTGTAAGACTCCATTTGTAATATGGATACATTTTATGTATAATGAAATAGTTGTAAGACTTCACTTGTAATATGGGTACATTTTTGTATAATGAAATAGTTGTAAGACTTCACTTGTAATATGGGTACATTTTTGTATAATGAAATAGTTGTAAGACTTCACTTGTAATATGGGTACATTTTTGTATAATGAAATAGTTGTAAGACTCCATTTGTAATATGGGTACATTTTTGTATAATGAAATAGTTGTAAGACTTCACCTGTAATATGGATACATTTTTGTATAATGAAATAGTTGTAAGACTTCATTTTATAATATGGGAACATTTTTGTATAATGAAATAGTTGTAAGACTTCACTTGTAATATGGGTACATTTTTGTATAATGAAATAGTTGTAAGACTCCACTTGTAATATGGGTACATTTTTGTATAATGAAATAGTTGTAAGACTCCATTTGTAATATGGATACATTTTTGTATAATGAAATAGTTGTAAGACTCCATTTTATAATATGGGAACATTTTTGTATAATGAAATAGTTGTAAGACTTCACTTGTAATATGGGTACATTTTTGTACAATGAAATAGTTGTAAGACTCCATTTGTAATATGGATACATTTTTGTATAATGAAATAGTTGTAAGACTCCACTTGAATTCACAATATCCATGTTGTACTGTAATCTGTCGTATTGTTACTTTTCTATTGGTGTACAAAGTATATGATGGCCTTGGGTATGAAGTCTGATGTTAAGCACGCCTAAAATGTCACCTTCGAGAGCCCCGCTACTGGTTTAACTACAATTGGCAAACTTATATACCCCTCCACACTGTCGTAGTTGTTATTTTCCGCGAAGGTGTCTAAGCTCACTTTTGACCTAAAACTGAACTATATTTCTTGGCTCGACGTATTTATTATTCCGAAGAAATTCCTCACTCTAATGGATGATTCAGAGAAAACTCTTCCTTCAATTGGGTCAAATCTGCAAGCGTAGAAAAAGTAACACCACGCCAACTTATAGCGAGTCTGCAATTTTAAAATTTTGGTTGTAAAATTAATAAAGCAAAAATGTACCAAAATGTATTCTTCTGCGATCGAAATAAAGTTATAACCGTTCTTGATAAACATTTTACATTTATTTGAATTAAGACTAAATGCTTAAAGTCCCATTAGCTTTTTGCTATACTTAGGTGACATAATTGGTCTGCTAGCTGATCAGGGGCGTTCACAAGGCACTATAACGGCAATTTAGGAATTTAATAAAACTCATACTAATAGTCCTTTGGCTTCAACAGTGTTAATAACATCAAAGAAATTTTGCGACTGTCTTTTTACAGACATTTCTTGTTATTTTTTTTATACTATTTTGAAAGAAGATAGACCTTCCCATCCTAATCAATTTTACTTTCCACAATTTTGTTTCGGACATGTTTATTTGTTTGTTTGATTTTGTAGTAACCTTTACTTCCTTTTTGATTGTCATTCCAAATTGATTGTATGCGGAGATTTTTTTTTTCAGGTTTGGCTTTTTCTGTCATATTTATTTATGGACACATGGCTTACCAGACTGAGTTTTATTCTTGTTTTCGATGTCTTTTAAAAGAGTAGACATTCAATCGAATGTAACCTTTGAAAGTGGAATGTTGTCAAAACAAGAAGTCACTGCTTTCGATACCTCAATTAGAAGCAAATATATGCACGTCTAGCCTTGCGAGTGGTCGAGATTTCGTTAGTTCGGGATAAAAAAAATCCTGTCTCATAAGCATTCACATAAACATTCTAAAATCATCAATTTATTGCCTGAACATGAAATATAAAAATCAAGATAAAGCGGTATTAAATCCACAAAATCATTGACAAAGCAATGCAACAAAACGACAATAGATACAGTTGGCAATACCCTTCCTCACCCTTCACTAAGGGTAAAAGTTGATCGCGGAGGAAAAGGTATACAATTGATGTTTAGAAATACATGTACATACAACGTGCCTTTGTTAACTGAAGTATCAGAGTTTGAATAGTCAGCATGAATTTATAAGTAGGAAATGTCATGTCTTAATTTTCTTTTCGTTTAGTACGTTAATTATTTAATATCTACTGAATAATGGCAGTGTTGTTTAGTTCCGTCAAAATGTATTTTATCATGCACAATCTATCCACTCTTCACTGTTTTTCTTTGATGATGGTCATATTTCGTCTATATAGTGGTATGATAGCACAGGCCCTTAAAGACGGAGAAAATGTACAGAGACTACCCAGCCAGCAATGATGTGCAGCAATGATGTGCCCTTGTTCCAACACCATTATCTATGATTTTCAGCAATGTTATTAAATGCATTCACTCTTGAAGCCCCTGGCATAGATACATGCTAAGTTACACACCCCTAGACACCACAAGGCGACCAGTACATGCAGTTACATCCCCTTCGCAACCTCTTTATCGCAATACTACTGGTAGTAACCAAGCATGGACACGTATTTAACTGCAACTGCTATGATCTCACACTAAGTACCAAGGAGTTATATAAACCAGCCTCCTCCAGGTGTTCCATACATTGAAACTAATGCCGACACCAAGGATACAAAACTACATGCAGTCAACAACTTCACCAATCTTGACAGTTCTATGTCTTGGTGTGGGCATATCTGCAATGAAGTCAACAAACACAAAGCAAAGGCCAGCGCTACATTGTGTACATTGTGCTACAGCATTTGATAGAAGAGGCATCTCGGTCAACTAAACACATAACGTACAAGGCACAGGTCTTCGTCGTTCTCCTCAATGGTAGGGAAACCAGGAGAGTCTATAGAAGACATGGAAGGAAGCTGAACCATGTTCAAACCAAAAGTCTCAGAACGATTCTCAACACACAAGAAAAAATCGCAGAAGTACAAGAGAGAGCCAGTCTCCCCTCTGTTATGATCGACTTCAAAAGAGTTAAGTTCGCTATGCTAGTCATGTGTATCGGATGTCCGAAACGAGAATTCCGAAGCAAGGGAATTAGCATCTGACATGAGAACAGTTCGAGGTCAGGGAAGGCGGTTAAACGACAACTTGAAGGCATTGCTAAAGTCCCTCAGTATAGACTGGGAGAACTGGTAAGACCTTGTCTTCGACCTAATACTCTGGCGAAGAGCAATAAAAACTGAATGTACCATCTCAGAAGAGTCACGAATCAAATCTGCAAAAGGCAAGGGTGCTGCTCGTAACGCTAAGGCTGCAAGTACTTCAGCTACAGTGACCGACTACATGGTGTTTTTGGCTTGTCACTTCCGGAAACGCAGACTACAAATCAACTGCGTGGAACCTTGACTTTTAATTTGTCAGATTGCATTTTGTTGAACAAAATCGACCCATTATTTACTGCTTGGTTTTGTTTTAGGTTTCCCTTGAATTAATGTCTCGTAATTCATAATTTTATTATATGGGTTGTGTACTTGAGAAATTATGATATGTGACTAGCTCCGTAATGGTCTGAGGGATAATCGATTAAATCATTGTTTATCTAATAACAGTAACTGTAGTAGAACGTCTTTAGAAAGATAAAGCGTATAAAGCTAAATACAGTACAGTTCCGCTATAAAGACAACTGGGCGTTCTGACAAAAAGTGTTTTTTATTGCGAGTCGGTCTTAATAGTGAGTCAGTATATATGTGTATACAGAGTTTTGCGAAATCTACCAAATACATGTAGAATTTTTTATGTTTGTTGTTGTTGTTGCATTTTCTTTACTATGGCATACACAAGTACATACAGAATACAAATGCAAATGTAATAACAACTTAATTTATTTACTTTAATCATCGAAATTGACATTTTTCTCATTCAATTGTACAATGATAATGATGTAACATAAACATACACATTTAAATGCAAGTTAAATAAGCACAAGTTTATTAAAAATGTCACAGGGCACATTTCTCTTTGCATGGATTGAAATTCATGGAGTGAAAAATAAATAAATAGGTAAGTCATGCCATAGAAGATACAACATAATCATCAAAATGCATGTTAAATTAGCACATCACTTACATGAAAATGTAACAAGTTAATTCAGCACTGCTACATCAGCTAAATGTCACAAGTCCATGTTTCACTTAAAAAAAAGTATCTATGGTCCTTTGGCGAGAACTGTTCTCAATGGCATGTGAATTCCATTGGACGGTTACATTATGCACTGAATACTTGTAATTTGATGATTAAAGTCCCATAAGCATATAGATTTATCATTCGTGATAGTTTCTGTTTGTTCTGTAACAGAGGAATCCGGTGTGTTTTCTTCCCGTGCGTACTTTATAGCAATATCATTGAAAAAAGACACTATTTATAGAACATCTGAGTGTGTTTTCCCGCAGCCATATTAGGCACACGGCATGAAGTGACGTCATGCGCTCTATATATTTCAAGTTTACAAAGCAAAAAACACAGCGAAATGAGTGTTTTTAGAAGAAGAGCTTGTTTCGTCGGTAATAATTATCTTGGGATAATATAAGCAATTGTTTGTTTTTCGCATATATTTTTATAGCAAAAAGCTAATGGGACTTATAACACTAGCCTAAAGAAATGAAATTACTTGGTGGCCCTAGAGAAAAACATATTAAATACGAATGATACAGTGAAAATGATGTGAATTTAGATTATGTTTCCGTCATAGTGGCGATAATTGGTAATATGATAGCTTTAACATGTAATGAAAACCTTTGTGATTATCATACACTGATAATTTGATACCTAAATCATCCTTAATGCTTGTTAACAGGAATTATGAGTACATACGTTTATATATATATAAGTACAAAAGGCCGCAAGCCAATGCACAAAACAGGTTATCATACAACATAATATCCTTATTATGATACAATATACAAATACAATTCATAATATGAATCAATTATTAGGCATAAAACACATTTGTACATTTGTGAGAGTTCAAGAAATGTAATTGCAACAATTACCATACACAAATAATACGTTTGTTACATGATACTGTCTACTCATCTTTTTATAGGCAACCAGATGAAATCAACTCTGTGCTAGTTAAACGAATAACAGACTTTAACAAGTACATTCCAACAATATTCACAATATATTGATATACTGTCAATTTAGGTCAGACATTTTACCATGAGTGAAGTGAATTGAAAGAAGTGTATTGAAACGGATGATCGAATGCAAAACATAAACTAAGAATGCACGATATCCTGACCATTTGTAGTAGCATTTGTTTCAACGGGTTAACAAGAGTCGTGAATGGTCATATAGTTCAATTTTGGTCAGCAATGTTATTGTATACATGGAAGATCCCATTTGTAAATGTTTAGGTAACACGACTACCATTGTCATATCACATAGAGCAATATAAAAATCATTATTGAACAGTATATCATTGTCCTCTGTGACGCAATTGGTAAAGCGTAAGGTTACTTAAACTGGTAATCTGTGTCTGATGGTGAATATCATTTTTGATTTTTTTTCTATTTTAATACAGGTTAACTAATATATTGATAAGAAAATGATGTTTAAAAATCTTTTTATTTAAATTGTTCCGTGAAATTGACAGAAATGTAATAACATCACATGGGTAATTAGGATTTATATATTATTTTATTTGTGGAGTGATAACATAAAAAGTAGAAATCAGTTTAGTATATATAGCAATTTTGAAAATACATTTGTATTCGCGATTTCATGCAATAAAATAAAATACATAATAGGTACTATTCAGCGTGTATACATACATGTTACACGAACAAACTTATTTTAATAGATTAATTATAAAAAATGAATGTATTCAATAATCTAAAACATTGCCTTTGACTGAGTTCGAACCACTGGCATCTGCTTCGTTTTTGAAAAATGTCATGCATGTGCCTGCCACCTTATCCAATACTCCATGACTCCAATCCACGTGAATGATACTTTACTACGGACTACAAATGATTTTGGTAATCAATTTACAGTGATTACCTTTACAATGGTATCGTCTAATATCCAACCTTGACTATATAAAAATTGAACTATACTTTTGGTTGAATATGATATGTATTATTCTTCGGTGTATTTATTTACACTGTTTAACGCAGATTCTCAAAGAATATTCAATTATATACGGGGGCCGATTCACCTAAAGTTTTCCTGGACTATATTGTAACCAGTACAATTATGCTAGAGTCAAAACACTTTTATCAAAACTTTATAGAAACTATCGCAATATATATATATGTGTGTATGAAATGTATTGTTTTACGTTATGTAACATTTTGGAAATAAATGGGTAACGTATGGTTACCGAACAAAAAGAGAAATAAACTTGCTTGATGTTGTACATGTATGACAATTATAAGAACTGAACAGAATTTTATTAAGTAACGTACAAACAAAGTATCTAGTTACAAACATATGAAAATAACGCGAATGACAAACACGTAAGAAATAAATACAAACGATTTTATTAAAGGAGAAAAAAAGAAAAAGAAGAAGTAAAGAAAGTGATATAACATAGATATATAAGAGAAACATTATTCGTTGAGGATAAACAACAACATGAAAAAATCTGAAAATATAGTACTGAGGAAGTCAATGAATTGGTGAAGTAAGTATTTATGTTGCTGCAGATAGAAAAGTATGCATATAAACATATTACACTCGAGAGAATAATGATACAGATTAACAAAATTTAAAGGTGATACCTATCGAGATTAAAGTAAAATATTTCTATAATTGATTATTACCAAACTTGAGCTTGATATTCACAGACGTAAATTTATGATGTTAATAAATGTATATTCAGCGAAAGTGTAACAATACGACAAAATACGCGATGTTGAAAAAGACAAAATGTGGCCTTTATTGACAGGTGGTCTTTATTCGGAGATCAAATTGTGCAAATAATCAGAGACTTTACATCACTATGAACTAGTACATAGAGTCTCTGAAATATACATAGTTACGATAATATAATGGTGGTCTTTTTTCACTGGGTACCTTTTTTACGGAGGTTGCTGCAAACACATGTCTGACTGTTAGTGTATTTAGTTGTGCATTATAACGTTAAGTTATTAACTTGTTTTACGTAATGATTTCTATAAGACAAGTAGCAAATAGTATAAAAACTGTATTAATGAAAACTTAAAAATTCAAAAGGGCTAATGTTTAAAAGATTAAGAAACTTAAAAAGTCGAAAAAGAGAATACTGGAAAAATTTAAATGGTAACAAAAAATGTTGCTGCACAATTAAAAGATATGTATGAATTCTTTAAAAATGTTAACAATATTAATAACCATGAAATTCCTGCAGATAATGATGTTCAATTTGATCAAACTGGAAATAATGATATACTTAACAAAGAAATGTCTATTCAAGAAAACTTAAGAATAATAAAGCATGTGGTTTCGATAATGTTCTAAACGAACATATTAAGCATTCTCATCCTCTTATGATAAAAATATATCATAAACTATTTAGTGTTGTATTTAATGATGGTATTTATACCTGAATGTTGGACAGTTGGCGTTATCAATCCTGTATTTAAAAACAAGGTTGATGTTACTGAACCTAGCAATTACAGGCCAATAACCTTGTTGAGTCAATTTTAAATTTACACAACTTATCTGAAGACAATGATCTGATAAACCAGTATCAAAGTGGATTTAGAAAAGGATATTCCACTGTTGATAATTCGTGTGTACTTAAAATGCTGATTGATCTACATCATAACTCTAAACTCTAGAAAAAAGTTATTTTGACTTATAATGTGCTTTTTTTATCTAAAAAGTGCATTTGATACTATTTCTAGAACGCACTTGTGGACAAAACTTCGTCAATATAATATTAGTGGGAAGTTTCTTAATGTTGTAAAAAGTTTTTATAATAATGCCAAGATTTGTGTTTGTGTAAATGGTGAAAAATCTTAATATTTTCCATGTACAATTGGTGTTAGACAGGAAGAAAACTTGTCCCCTATATTGTTTTCGTTTTATCTTAACGATTTGCATAACTACTTTAAAAATGATGATCACATTAATGGTGCAAAATTAGACACCGAACTAGTTGGTTTGCTTAAATTGTTTGTAATTCTTTACGCTGATGATACAGTCATTTTATCAGTATCACCTACAGATTTACAAAATGCTTTGAACCTGTATAAAAATTATTGTGAAAATTAGAAATTAACTGTTAATACTTCGCAAACAAAAATACTTGCATTTGCCAAAGGAAGGCCTTCGCAGTGTAATTTTACGTACAAAAATGAAAATTTAGAAATTGTTGATGAATTTAAGTACTTAGGTATTACCTTAAGTAGAAGTGGATGCTTTGTAAAAGCCAAAATTCACATTGTTAACCAAGCAACCAAAGCTATGTATTGTCTTATAAAGAAATATAAAAATTTTCATTTACCTATAGATATGCAAATAGATTTATTTAATAAGTAAGTTAAGCCAATTCTTTTATACGGCTGTGAGTGTTGGGGTTATGGAAATAACAGTATCGTAGAAAACGTTCAGTTAAAATACCTTAAGCATACACTGGGTTTTTAATCAAGTACACCAAATTGTATTGTATATGGTGAAACAGGTGTGAAAACCTTACAAATAGATATCGATTCAAGAATGATAAGCTTCTGGTCAAAGAAACATTCCAATTTGAGCCATATTTAGTAAGTACGCCTTATAATCTTCTCATGACATATACATGGAATGAGTATGAAAATAAACTAAGGGTTCGTAAAATAAATCATAGCAATGTGTGCGTGTAACCGGTTAAACTTTTTCCTCAGTTCAAGGCAAATGTATTATGTGCAAGTTCGCTTGCGTGTCAGTATGGGCGTTAAATGATAGAGCTGTTATAATCATGAATACAAAAGCACGTTTAAAGAAAATCAATATTTCTGAATAACATTTCATTTTCGCGCTTGGAATGTGTAAAAGTATATCACATATCAATTTCGTTTCTTCCAAAAAGGAAAACGCAATAGATTCTTCTAAAAGCGTAAATTTGAATTTAATGCCTTGAAAGGAAACACATTCGGAAGCAAGACACTCCTTACAATTGAAGTTTGAGATCTATTTAATCGAAAGATGTCACGAAGATTTTTTTGAAGTGTTTTGTAACATAATTACACCCATTTTGGATCCCAACGTTCAGGAGCCATAACGAGACTATTAGTCAGAAAATTGGCTAAGGTATTAGGATCCAAACGCTTTTCTCTACATTGAAGAGTATTTAAATGAGCTAGAATTACTACTGTCAACAGCATTGAAACTGAGGGTTGAAACCTCAGAAGGGACAAACTTTTTTCTTTGTATTTTAAACAATATTTTTGTGTCTCTTAGATCATATTTAGGATTGTGTTTTATTTGATTTTAATAGTTATTTATTGGCTAAATAACGCTAAAAATGTAAACTTTGTCTGACCCTAGGGTTACTTAAAGCCGTGTTGTGCAACAGTAAGTCTGATAAGGTATGTGTTTCTTGCTTTTTAGCTCACCAGAGCACGAATGTGCTCAGTGTGAGCTTTTGTGATCGCCCTGCGTCCATCGTGCGTCGTGAAGTGGCGTCCATATTTACTTAAAACAACATCTCCTCCTACACTGCTATGCCGATTGCAACCAAACTTTGCTGAAATGATCTTTGGGTGGTCCCCTTTCAAAGTTGTTCAGAAAATTATATTTCATTAAAAACTCTGGTTGCTATGGCAACAAATAGAAAAAACTTAAAAAATCTTCTTGTCCGAAACCACAGGGCCTAGAGCTGAGATATATGGTATGTAGTATTGTCTAATGGAACTCTACAAAGTTTGTTCAAATTATTCCCCTGGGGTCACTTGATTTTACGTAGACTTATATAGGAAATTAAAAAAATCTTCTTGTCAAAAACTACAATGCCTAGAGCTTTGATATTTGGTGTGTAGCATAGTCTAGTGGACATCTACCAAGTTTGTTCAAATTATTGCCCCACCCCGGGAGTCACTTGATTTATATAGACTTATATAGGAAAATTTATAAAATCTACTTCTCCGAAACCGCAAGGCCTAGAGCTTAGATATTTTGTATGTGGCATTGTCTAGTGGACCTCTACCAAGTTTGTTCAAATTATGGCCCGGGGTCAAAATTGGCCCTGCCCTGGGGTTTATTCTATTTTATATATAGAACATTTGAAAAATCTTCTTCTCCGAAACCACAAGGCCTAGAGCTAAAATATTTGGTATGTAGCATTGTCTAGTGGACCTCTACCAAGTTTGTTTAAATTATTGCCCTAGGGTCGAAATTGACCCCGCCCCGGGGGTCATTTGATTTATATAGACTTGTATAGGTAAATTAAAAAAATCTTCTTCTCCGAAACCGCAAGGCCTAGAGCTTAGATATTTTGTATGTGGCATTGTCTAATGGACCTCTACCAAGTTTGTTCAAATTATGGCCCCGGGGTCAAAATTGGCCCTGCCCTGGGGTTTATTCTATTTTGTATAGGAACATTTAAAAAATCTTCTTCTAAACCACAAGGCCTAGAGCTAAGATATTTGGTATATAACATTTTCTAGTGGACCTTTACCAAGTTTGTTCAAATTATTGCACTAGAGTCAAAATTGGCCCCGCCCCGGGCGTCACTTGATTTATATAGGCTTATATAGGAAAATCTTAAAAATATTCTCCGAAACCACAAGGCCTAGAGTTAAAATATTTTGTATGTAGTATTGTCTAGCAGACCTCTTCCAAATTTGTTCATATTATGGCTCTGGGGTAAAAATTGGCCCTGACCTTAGAGTCACTTGATTTTACTTGGACTCGTGTAGAAATATTTTGTTCGTCTCCAAATGACCTTTTTTTCCTGGTGAGCATTTACAGGGCCATCATGGCCCTCTTGTTTATGTTTGGTGGACATGGGGGACTATTTAAGATATTTACGTTATGTGAATCAAAAATATATTAAAGCATGATTTTCTTGATTTTTTGCCAAAAGAGCTTTTAATTATTATACATAAATATAAATCTCCGAAGCATTGAAAAAAAGAAATATTGTTTTCAATTATTTAGTAGCATGCATTAGCTGTGGTCCTCTGAAATTGAAATTTGATTTTGTAGTATAAGATACTTTAGGTATTGTCCATGATGTTACATAGTTAAAAAAATTGAAAGAAAAACACTAAGTATTATTGTGTTTCCTCCAACATAGATAACACATTATTTGTTAACCTTATCGTCCGTTTACAAATAAGTTTCAAATCAATAATTTGATTTTTTTGTTCTACTTTGTCTATCATGTTACACAATATGTCCATCCTGTAACATGTTTAAGAACATAAATGTGCCATCCATGATATGGAAACCATACTAACTCAAAACTCGTAGTGCAACTGGAAGTTGATGTGTGTTCTGATATGTTGAATAAGATATTTTTCTAAATGTTTAATAAAAGCGTTTAATTTAAATAAATGTTTTTGATTTGTCTTTGGTGTAACAAAATTAAACCCATGCTGCAACGTAGTTTTCGTCCCGTAACATGGTGTTTAAAGATCATTTTATAACGTATACCTGTGTAATACGTGTACTGGCTATGCTGTTTCCTTCAACAGAGGGTATGTGCTGCACAGAAAGCTAAAAAGTAAATAACGTGTTACAATACTTGATGAATAAAAAATACTTTGCGTATTTTACATCTTTTCTTTTCATGACACGTACAGTTTCAAAATTGTGTTATTCTGCATTTGACTGATAGAATCTAAATCTTGAAACGATTCATAGTATTTTGGGATATTTATAAAACAATTTAAGATTTTATTTTAAACACTGTTACAACACAGATACAGGGCTTTACCTAATGGACTTCTGAGAAGAGTTATACTTAAACGAGGACACATTAAGCCTCACAACAACTTAAATAAGGTAGAAGAAGGTTTATGCAAAATCAATCACTCAACGAAAAACATAAAAGAACATATCATTTTTTTCAAATTTTTCAAAACTCAAATGTGGCATATTTTGAAAAATGTCTCGTATACGATTGATGATTAGAAATATATGTACATCATGACATTTATAAACAAAGGTCAGATTCTCTTCAGTGAGGTTTGTTGTTGCAGCTGGTTGAATGTCCTACACATTCAGTCTACCGTATTATCAGCTTTTGTGCAGTCTTGTAATTAATTCAATGTCATTACTCGCATACGCAAACAAAGAAATAAAAGTCGAACATTGGGTCACATTGCAGACAGCATTTCTGTTAAATATGTCTAATTATTGCTTACATCCATGAGATGTACACGGCTAGATCTTAAGCGAATATTTAGCGATATATTGTTTATGTAAAATATTATCATAATAGCATTCAGAGTGAATGAGTTCATGGACCCCGCACCAAGGAACAC
Source organism: Lutraria lutraria (assembly GCA_964023205.1). Classification (NCBI taxonomy): domain Eukaryota; kingdom Metazoa; phylum Mollusca; class Bivalvia; order Venerida; family Mactridae; genus Lutraria; species Lutraria lutraria. The sequence continues at coordinate 21,246,552 of OZ026841.1, forward strand.
GACTCATTCAAACCACATGACGATACACCTACGACTCATCACGTTCTAGCTTAAAGTCACGAACAATTTACATCAATATTTTGTACGATTCAACTTCAACATTTGTACAAAGGCTTTAGTGGTGTGGTAGCGGAAACACGGAACACCCATTAAATGTGGACTGACATGTTTACGTCGTTAATTCGTTATTGGTTCTTTATTAAAACAATATAAAAATTGCATCAAAACGAATGAAACTATTGTGAAGTGGGCAGCTGCACAAAGGTGAAATTTATGGTTTAATTAGCAGAGCTCTTGTGGATTTTGTAGGAGTAGGTATATAAGGCATGTTAGCTTCTTGTCATGGTTTGGGTGTGGAGTTTGGAGGCGTTGATGTATGTCATGTGGGTTTGTGAGGGGTTTTTTTCGTGAAACTTTTGTAGTTGTGTGTTGGTATGATATATGTTGAGATGATCTATAATTATGTAGCTGAGGTGGAAATTTACGAATCGAATCGGGTTTTTACATGTCAACTCACAAGAATGATTATTGTACTTATAATTTGAGAAAATAGATTGTATAACAAACATTAGTTAAGACTACCACAGTTTCCTATAGGCACTGTAGGCACGTGCCTACACATTTTCTAACATAAAAATAACAATGTGAAAAACGCAATAGAATGATTGGTTAAGGGCTGGAAGAATGGACGATCAGAGATCCCATGCTGAGCTTAAACAACAAACATGCAGTACTTTTGCAGTTTTGCAATTTTCGTGAAAAATCGTTTGATAATTGAAAACTCAAAATGAATAAATCTAGCAGGGAAACTGCAAGAACTTCATACTAAAATATTTGAAACTATAGCACATCGGAAAATGCTGCAGAATGTATCTCCGGGCGTTAATCTACTGTGAAAAGATGCCCCCTTAGAAAGATGCCTACACAGTATTACAGGGAAAACTACGCCCCTGACTACGGTGATCTTAAAATCAAATCGCTATCAATGGAAATATTTTACTGTGTTACAAACTCATGATTAAATCATGGATGGAGTATAAATTTGTATGAATCATATTGTTTTAAATTGTATTCAGCACAAGCAATCCAGTAAACCTTGATCGCCTACCGATAATTGTTAGATTAATGTCTACAAGTGGTCTGATAGAACCATCGACTCGACTCGTCTCGTTTCATGTTCTGTTCATTCATTGTATACGATTTACGCCTACAGTATCGTGATGCAATGAACACTGTTGATTAAATGCTGCTCTTAATATTGAAGTGTTCGGGAATCATCGGGTGAGAACCATAAAATAAGATTAAACAATAATGGTGAGGGAAGACATTTTCACCCACGTTCTTTTTTATAAATATCATTTTTAGATCATTGTATTACAACGGAAAATTGAACGAAAAGCGAGATTATTTTACACAATTGACTATTTTTTTACAACTATCATTAATTCCTCGCTCTATTACCATATCATGTGTTACAAATTAACTTAGTAATAAATTTCTATTGCGTGTTAGAAACTAACTATAATGGCCGTAACATACTCCCACGACCTCTGGATGCTTAATACAAGTAAATGGATAAATGGATTTTCAAACGTTGAGCGTGACAGGGGATGATAGATGATCTAGTGGTAATGCCCTTGACTGCTGAACGAAAGGTCTTTTGATCGACTCTCGAGACAAGTACTGTATTTGGAAAATTTCTCGCACATTGAAAAAGGACGAGGCATGTACTGGTGCTTTACACCGGGCACGTCAAAGAACCAGGAAAAATATTCGCCAGTCATAAGAGTAGAGATACAAATGCCCGGATTCCTTTTCCCTCCCTTTCTCTCTCTTGGGCGGCCCTGATGTGATCATAGCTTATATTGCGTGGGTCGTTTAACAACAAATACAATAAAATTGAATTAAGGGTTTGATAACAAATTGCATAGATAGAAGTTACAAATATATACATGTGTTTGTTTAAGCCGCCATGTTGGGTTGAAAATAATCCCGTCATTTCAATGCCAGAAAAATATCGCAGGTGTTTGAAGAAAAAAGGCAGATGATTTTGAGCATATCATGGACAACGATGATAATAAGAAACTCTAATTATCTATACTTTGTTTTATTTCTTATACAGAAGTTACGTGTATCATCTTCTCTGTGTTCCATTCTCAATGAGAATAATCTCATCTACGCCTTGGTGAAGGACTTAATCTCAACCACGAAGCAATCTTTAATACAGTGTGGAATATTCCACTTTCGAAAAATACACACTGCAAGAAAAGGGAATAAAATATTGTTTACAGTCTATAAACACTTTTTATCATCTGTTTTAAAAATCCATCAGATAGTTTTCATCCCAATGAATCGAACGATGAAATGTGTAATTTATACCAAACCAGTTATCTTCTCTCTTAGAAGTTAGAAAGCATAACTCGAATATTGGAAGCGGATATTAAACAATAATGACTAGTCAAAGATTAAATCAGTTGACGTTGAACCTCCATTAGCTTTTTAGATCTTGAAAAATAAAGTAGGTCTTGTTTTACCAATAAAGATGTCTTATCAGCGAAACTGACTTTTACTTGCAATAAAAACATTCCGAAATTTTATTTTTTTTAATCACGAAGTACATTCCATATACTAGTATGTGGAAATTAAGGGCATGACTGAAATTAATTCCTGACAACAATTTGTTTCTTTCTACATGTATCATCAATATTCAGCACTTGTTTTGTTATTCATTTACAAATCGGTTGTTAAAGATACTTTGCGTTAAGTTGCTATGTTACCTTTGGTATATTTATCCTTGCCTTTTGAAGTCGACTTTCTTACATATTTACAATAATAAAAAGGTATACTTAGTATCTATGCGAGTAAGAATGTGATTAAAGAACATGTTCCACATATGTAGTGGTTATTATCAAATTTAAGATAAAAAAGAACTTACAGAGTACGTAATTATGCCAAACAAACACGCGTTTTCTAATTCTCCATTAGTTTATTATTATAATTAAAATTTGTGGCTTTACCGCGTAATGTTTGTTTAATCTTTTTCATAGTTGGACAGAATACCATCTTAATATGACATGAAAATGGCAAAATAAGACAAATAAGGTTAAACCAGTGTGCATGACAAACAATAGGCTAGACAAAATTTTACTTGACCAAACAAATATGGTTGAAAAGTTGCAAAACCAATTTATTTCTAAGCATATCACTTACTTACTACGCACGATTCGTCCCAATTTGTTTTCGTAACTATGCGAATGGTTGTAATTATCACAAAAACTGAGACACGGTTCCCTACATTATATATTTATAGTGATTTTAAGACTATTTATTATAATATATTCCTATATATGAAGTAGTTATCGTTGTTCGAAAATTTGTAAATTACGTGCGATGTTGGTTTATAGAAGACCAATCAAATGTAATATTTAATTCAAATAACTTGCAATGCACTTTATACAGTGGGTTTATAATTATGGTTGAGTGTTACATCAATAAATCGGTGAAACTTGAATTGACCTGACATCCAAGCCAGATACTTGAAATAACTGAAGTACAATGTTGAAATATATCAACTGAACTAAGTGCAATAAAATGTACATTGCTCGAATAGAAATATAATTTTCGCGAGACTATATCTTACTTCATGATCTGGCATTGGAAGCTGTTTGTTACGAAATGAAGTTCAGGAATGGCAATACTACAAATATTGAAAAAAAACTTTTTAGCACCTATACTGTTCAACCTCTCTAATGTAACACCCTTTAGGAGTCGCAAAATTTTGTTGTTGCAGGGAGGTTGTTGCCGAGAGAGAGGTTGAACTGTAGATTGAAAACGCTATCGTGCGATCACAAAAATAAACTGAATGATTGTATGTGTTTTGGACAATGACATATTATTCTATTAATACTAATAGAATTAACAAAATGTCTCTAAAGGCAGATCTATATGTTTATCAATTGTTAACGTGTTGATGTTATGTGTATCTCTACTCACGTCATGAATAGGTTAAACGGAGACACGAATTGCTGGAATATGTTGATTGTTTCAAGGTTGCATTGGCATTCAACGTTCATTTTTAAGTTAATGAAATATTCATTTTAATGATTGCCGCTTCAGGCACTTAACTAACTAAGCCAATGTGTCTCAATTAGGTTTTGGTTCTAAATCTGTTTAAAAATAAATAATGAAGAGCTCACCATAACATCATGCGGCCAATATCCACACGTATCCGAAGAGAAACCTATCGTCCTGAACGCTGAATTAACGTAAGTTTGGGCTGACAGTAAAATGTAACTAGTTGGCAAGTAGTCTGTCATTTGTGTGCTTAATACCCAGGGTGTGAGAAGCTGAAACGAATGAAAAAATGAAAGTGTTGATATCAGGAGAGTGAAACAGTTACTGTGTTTTTTCCCTTCTTTTTTAAGGGTCAATATGGGTTTGGTGGGTTTCGGAGACTGTGATTTTTTATGCCCCTGCCTTCGAAACATTGTGGAAGGGCATACAGTGTTACCGTCCTTCCGTATTTTCGTTCAAATTCTGGTTTCCGATCAAAAACTTTAGATAAATTTCATGGATTGAATTCATATTTTGCGTGAAGGTGTAAATAATGAAATACAGGTCAAGTTCGATATCCGGTAAAATTGAAACATCTTTTTACTTAAATCTTAATTTAATGGTGGTTTCCTAAGGAAATAGTTTGTGTAATGATAAAAACAGGTCAAGTTCGATATCCTGAAATGTAAGGATGTAAGGCCAAATAATTTTTTATCAATCTACAGATTTACAAACTAAACCACAATTATAAATTAAAATAAACCCACTGTATGAAGTACATTTCAAGTGATTTGAAACAAATATTACATTTGATTGGTCTTCAATAAACCAATATCGCACGTAATTTACAAACATTTTTTAAAAAACAACGATAACTACTCTGTATATAGGAACATATTACAACAAAAAGCCTTAAAATGACTATAATTGTATAAAGCAGGGAACCGTGCCTAAGTTTGGATTGTTTGCTTATTTTAGGTCTTTAACTAAACACTAAACTATTTTCCCGTTCTCAAAGCATAACTTAAAAGTCATCCAAGTTATTCTAGTACAGGACTGTGTCCCAATTTACTTGTGGCGACAGAAGATGATTTTAGTGATTTAATAAATAACACGACAAGCTTTATTGATCAGCTTACAACGGTAATACTTAGGAGAAGTCGTATATATCCTTATCCGGCCAATGTATGCCCCCACAGCTCTCGGCAGTAAGTCTTATTAGTAAATGGGATAAGTGTTATCTATGTGGTAATTCGTATCAGATTTTCTACGATGCCACGTAGCATATTTGATAGGTAAATCACACAAAAGCATACAAAACTCGTGCAAAATTTAGATAGAAATCATACAAAATCCATATAAAAGTGACACAAAATAGGCGAATTTCTGATCAAATTCATACCGAAATGAATGAGAATTATCTGATTATACCAACTACTGATAATGTATATTGTCAGCGTATTGTAAGATTATCCACCAGACCACCACATACTGTAGCTAGTTGGAATTGATCAGCGCAATTGAGGATTTCCAATAAGACTGTAACTATTCGAGAATCGCTCAAGGGTCATAAAATATACTTAAATATTACCTGAATCTCGACACCATCTGAAGAATACTCATGTTGCAAGCTATAGGAAAAGTAGGAAACGAAAGCCTGAAATGGTACAATCAATCAAAGAAACGAGCTTAACATTTAAAATTGGGGCAAGAAAACGAGAACAAGTGCACTTAAAGTCCCATAAGCTTATAAATGTATTGGTCTTAATAGTTTCTGTTTGTTCTATAACAGAGGAATCCGGTGTGTTTTCCTCCCGTGCACACTTTATAGCAAGAAAAATGTTACCGAAACTACTATCGTATTTTTTTCAATATTATTGAAATAAATACTATTTATAGAACACCTGAGTTTTCCCGCAGTCATGCTATGCACACGTAGTAAAGTGATGTCAAGCGCTCTACATATTTCAAATTTACAAAAGCAAAATTCACAGAGAAATGAGTGTTTTCAGACGAAAAAGGGCTTGTTTCGTCGGTAATAATTATCTTGGAATAATATCAGCAATTAAATGTTTCTGCATATATTTTTCTACAGCAAAAAGCTAATGGGGCTTTAAGTTCAAGACAATCTAACTCTAAATAATTCGCTTATCGTGGTCTCGTAGCCAATTTTCTGTAAGGTTCTAGTGTGCTTCGTGTAATTTTGTTTATTTCGGAGACCTTACACGGACGTGTTGGAAGCAAAGGCGCGATATCGGCGAATAATATCAACATCTAGAACAAGCGTGTGATGTTTATAAAAAGATAGTTCATAACGTAGAACGGTGTACTCCACGAACTTAGTTACCTTTGAAGATCCATAAATACTGAACCGTTCCGTTGGGTGTCTTCCAACAAATGATGATACATTAATTATGATGCCTTTCTTCTTCTTCAACATGTTGGGCAATACGACACTTGTCATCTTTAAAGAAATAAATAAGATTTCAATACTAGTATGGAGCTGTCATTGAGAAAAAATGAGATTACACAAGTTTATTTTGTGAGGACTTTACTAAGAAATATAGAATACAAAAGCTGAAAATTGAATTATAAATAGTTTGATAACTGTCTTCATAGTGTTACACTCAGATTGACAGAAGTAATATTTTGTTCAAAGATGTCCAAAGTTTACATGAATTCGTATATCTTTAGAATATTCTATGGAATGCAAACCAATTTTGTGTAACTGCAATTAAGAAAATGTACTTTGAACGAATGGAATAAACTGTCCAAAAACATAATAAAAACATTTGATTCAATTTTAGATTGGGTGATATCCTCATGTAATAAAAACAGTTCTTTGCGACCATTCCTAATTTTGTTAACAGTTATTATATATTTTATGTAGGCATTCTTTATTGTATTTATAAACAACTGGTGGGAATTTTTTTAATCAACATTGTAAAAAAGCATTACGCAGGCAATTTTGTTATTAACCTATACGTACATATGTACAGGAAATGAAAATCTGGATCAAAGATCGAAAACAAAATTTGACCAAAGAAGCTTCAAGTCAAATGAGTTCTGAATGAGTTGGTTGTGTGACTGTGAACTCATGTTATAAAGCATGACTTTGTATTCGCATTGGTTCCTCTGTGGTCTCTGAAGTGTAACCACTTGTCCTCATGGCTGTGCTTTTGATACCGACCTTTGATTGACGAAATTTGCATACGGAATGAAAGTGGTTCTTTTTTGCAATGAAAAATGCCTTAAAGTCCCATGAGCTTTTTGCTACAAAAGTATGCAAAAAAACAAGCAAATGCTAATATTATCCCAAGATAATTACCGACGAAACGAGCCCTTTAACTTCTTAAAGCACTCATTTCGCTGTGATTTTTGCTTTCGTAAACTGGAAATAATTATATAGGGTGCGTGACGTCACTTTATGACGTGTGCATAACATGACTGCGAGAAAACACAGCTGTTCTATAAATAGTTTTTTTTTTCAATGATATTGAAAAAAATACGATAGTGGTTTTGGAAATATTTTTTCTTGCTATAAAGTAAGCACGGGAGGCAAACACACCGGATTCCTCTGTTATAGAACAAATAGAAACTATTAAGACCGATAAATTTATAAGCTCATTGGACTTTGAATATTGCATATAACATTGTTTCAGAGTGTAAAAGAAATTCCTTGGTAGCAGGGAGTCGATCGGGGTGTATTTCATTCGCCGGTTGCTCGTGGTTCCATCAAGGTGTATGCTCGAGGTCGTTCTCCATCGTTAAAGCTGGAAAGGGTTGCCATAAGGATGTATTTGCGACGTAAAACCGAGGGAAAAATTATCTCTTTTTCATTTTCTATAACCAACATACGGTTGCGTTTTAAGAAATGATATGTAATAGTACGTACCATTTGAACAGACAAACAATTTACTTTCAAAATATCTTCAATCACCTGTGAAAAGTTGAAAAATAAACGTTTTGTAAAAGCATTAAATAAATGATATTTTTATCATTGTCTTGATATTGCGCGAGACGAGAATATGTTTAAGTATATAATTAGTCTATAAAAAAACGATAAACCAACTATTTTTTCTAATTATGCTATTTCTTGCTAATCTTTCCATGCAATACAAATACTTAGAAGAAATGCCCTTTGCCGTTTTCTTAAGAAACTTGTACTTCTTCAACGACTACAATGCATTTACGATTATACTTTGCTATAAATCAATGAGGCAATTTATCCGAATATAGATGGGTCGCACATATGAAGTGAGCTCTTATCGAGCATAATTCTGCAACTGTTACAATAACACAATTCACATGAATGGGAAATATTGATCATTATAATACAAAGGCTGCAAATCGTCTTTCTTAACGTAAATCTCAGACAGAATAAAACGCGAACTCATATAATTGTAGTTGATCTATTTTACATATAAGGTGTATAAAGCTATATCTGACGGTGCTATTATTGGCAGATTAGTAATAATAAGAAGAAACCTACCAAAGTTTATAAATTTAAACAATAAATATTTGAAGCAAATTTAAACAATATATATTTGAAGCAAATTTAAACAATAAATATTTGAAGCAAATTTAAACAATAAATATTTGAAGCAAATTTAAACAATAAATATTTGAAGCAACTTGTAGTTATATATTACAACTATAATTAAAAATGAGATAACTCTGATAATGATATAAAAATGAACAAAATAAAGCATTTCCAATCATTAAGCAGGCATATTTGTATATTTATTTGTGAATGCGAGCAGGCATGGTTGAATTCAGCATGCGTTGCTCGAATCGTTAAACAGTGGCATAAATGTATACCTTAATTCTGATAACTTGTAACAATCATGTTTGTTAAATTACAGAGATATTTTTTTTATTTTTTGTTAAAACACTCTTAAGATTATGAAAACAATATGTTTTACACTTTTTGAAATTTCTGTAGCATTTCTTGCCTGGTTTAGCTTTAAACACTTTAATTACCTTGTCCCGATCGCCGACATCAAGAAAGCGAGACACCCCTGGTGAGCGTATTCCCACATTATTTACTGTGAAGAAGAAAAAACTTAATAGATTTACTGAAGGAATTATTTCCAGGGAAATGAAGCCAAATTAATGTACATCACTACCTTACCATCGTATAATCTAATTAGTAAATACAAATGTATAAAAATCCGGATTTTTTCATAATTTTCTCAGTGAAACAAAACTATGACATAAAAGCTTATTTATACGATCAAGTTTCAATTGTGTTAGTTAATGTTGTGCGTCATTCGACACGGTGGTTAATCGCCTCGGACCTTTATACCACGGAACTTTAACATGTCTGTTCTTGACATAGATTCAAAATCATTTACTATTTCTATCAAGGGTGAAGTTTCTCAAGTGAAAACATGCATGTTTATGGCTCCAAAATATATGCATAGTACATTGTCAGGGTGTTTTAGTCAACAAATGTCTTTCAGATATCAAATTATCAATTTTTAACGATCCAAAGGAACTGATTATGATGCATGATCACTAGAAGTCCTTTGTTGCTGAGTTTTTTTTCTCTTTTACAACAATGAACCACATTTTGCCTGGATAAATACCCGACAAATAACCTTTGATGAAGTGTTATTATTATTCAGTTCAGTAACGATATCGATTAAAAAACATGAACACTTTGTAGAATTCCTTCACTCGACAGTTTCGCCCAATCTTGCGAGGGTAAATGCAATTTGATTACACTTGTGCATAGACTCTGTTCTCTGTGGTGTTGATCTAACATTATTTTCTTGATAATATACATTTGTGCTGTTCCGTCTCACAAACATGGTTAAAATAGAATAACACGCCTGTCTTAACTTTTAACTTGATATTCAGTAAAAGTCCTTTGCTCGATCAAAAATAATCTGGGGGACGCTGATTTGATCCAAAAAGTCCCAGTCGGTTAACAACCGTGTTAGACACTGTAATACAATTTGAAACTTACACAGACTACTGGTTGACTATCACGACGTCCGACATTACAGTAAACATGGTCTGAGTTTGCTGATTAGCATGGACAGAAAATCGAATATTTAAAAAAGTGCTAAACTAACACGAGACATTGTATTCAAGTGTGGGTTTTATAACGATAAATATCGTAGTAATCTTTTATGGTGAATATTGTTCACACACAAATACAATTATATGTAAGCGATATATACATGGTTTCCGCCAATACACATCCAACAAACACATACACGCATTAATTTTGTTATAGGCTCGTTAGGTCGACTCAACTGTTTTCAAATTCCTAGTGTTTGACAATGCATAATAATGGCAAGAAAAAATGACCTTGACCGAAAAAGGACAGCCAAGGGTAACGGAATTCAGAAACATTTTACGACTTACCAAGAATGCCAATGTCAAGGGAGGATAGTTTGTTTCTTATACCGTCGTAAATATGTACAGCGTTCAGAAAGTCGGCAGCAATAATCACAGTGTTTACATTATAAGTTTCCTCTGTAGATAAAGTAATATATATCACTGTAGTTTATCTCATTTATAGGCAAAGTATTGATCATATCGTTTGTAATAAAAGGATACTAGACGGACTAGAAAGTTTGACATGCTTAAAGACATTGAACTACTACTATATAAGTGACTCCCCCCCCAAAGAAATCCACATGTGGTCTTATCTCTTAATTGTTTTATTGCCCCTAATCAGATTAATCCTGTCTGGTCACGGTCTGTAGACTTGACACCTAGGGTCATAAGTTTTATTGATTTATAGTGATGATAAGTATATTACTAAATTCCTGTTGTTTTATTAGCAAAGAGTAACTGATGATTTAAACAGAAGCTAGTCTATCAATGACCCTGTCTATTTTATTACCCCCTACCGTGGAAATAGGGGTCTTGCTGGTCCATAAGTCACATGCCTCGCATTCCTGGTTCAATGTTTTTAATGTGACTTGACCAAATTAATGAAGTAGCTATCGGCGTAAGTTGAAAAACTCTCCTCTATTTGTTTCTTTACTGGCCACTTTGATGGAACGATTCCTCACTTATATTTTCGTCCCTTGGGTTTTGTTTCTACAAACGGTCCGGTAACAATAAACACTACTCTGCTAAGCCTACTTACTGATAGATTCATGTATCCTTTCAATCGGATGACATAGTTCACATTATGTTCTTTAGAACAATTACATAATGCCCATAACGAAAATATTTAACAAACTAAACCAGACAACAATGTTATAATGAAATAATGAGGAGGACAATATTTCTAATAAACAAAACAAAGATACTGCAGACATGGTCATGATTTATACATATAAAAGGCTAAGGCGAACTAACAGAGATAGGATATAACATAATAGGATATGCTTCAGAGGTGTGGGGTTGCTTAAAGTCAAAGGAAATAGAGAGAATTCATCTCAAATTTTGTAAACGAATTCTAAGACTTAAAACAAATTCTTCCTCGGTTGGTATTTATGGTGAGTTAGGTCGCTATCCTTTGTATATTTCAAGGTATGTAAAAATTGTAAAATATTGGTGTAAATTATTAAACACAGATAATATTATAATGAAAACAGTGTACAAACAGGCTCTTTTAGATTGTAAGAAAGGGTTTAACAAATTGGGTTTCAAATGTTAGAGAATTATTAAACGATTATGGTTTTTCATTTGTTTTTGAAAATTGTGACAATATTGATGTAGCTTCGTTTCATCCCAATTTTAAGCAATGTGTTATTGATGTTTTTATTCAGGAATGGTCAATAGGGATACAAAGAAATGCTGTGCTTGAAAACTATGAATACATTAAAACAATATTCCAGTATGAAAGTTATCTTGAAACTCTGCCTAATAATTTAAATTTTTTCTTTACTAAGCTTAGATTGTCTGAACATCCTCTACGCATACAAACAGGCCGTTATAACAGAAATAACATCGAAAGAAATCAACGTTATTGTTTACTTTGCAAAAATGACATAGAAGACGAGTACCATTTTATATGTATTTGCCCTATATTGAAAGACGTAAGGAAAAACTTTATACCTAACTATTATCATAAAAACCCATCTATGTTTAAATTTCTTGAATTACTAATTACTCAAAATAAAACTGTTTTACTAAAAACTGCTAGATTTATAAAACAAGCTTTATCTCTTAGAACTTCCATGTTATATACTCTTAATTGATTATATGTTCACCCTCTTAGCACAACTTACGTACATATATATTTTTTCTAAAATAGATTACTAGTATATATTGTTAAATATGATTTCTCATTCATGTGCCTTTTCAACCTATCACATGACATGTGTTTATTTGTATTGTATATTTGTTTTGTTTTGACGATGTACATTGTACAAGTCTCTAATAAAAGTTCTGTTCTGTTCATAATAAAAAACGTAAATCTAACTATGGTGTGGTGGTAACGACAAGTTAAAGATACGATTAACATTTCTCCACCGGTTGTTCTTTTGTAAAAATGATAGCGTTGCTCGTCTATCGTGAAGATGGACTATGTGTTTCGAATGCGTGTACGTGACGTTACGTCATGTCTAATGTGTTTGCACGTTACGTTTCATACTTACACCAGGTGTGTGCAAATATGAATACACGTTCTGATCAATGCATAAAGAAATAATGTATAAGCACAATTTTTATGACCCTCGTAAAAATGAATGGAAAAGACTCAGTTCTTTGTTCCCGTGACTTAAGAATAAAAACGATCAGAACGTCAACTAATGTCGCAGCATAATGCCTGTAAAAACTAATCATTACACAACATATTATCATAAACAAAATCGATCTACCTAATAGTATCCTAATCTTTGGTCAAGTCAACTTTTAAACATAAACATACCTTATTAAATAAAAAAACATTGTTTTAGTCAATAACAAGCAAATGGTGACTCATTCGGGTTAGAACAAAGTGAACGAATTTTTTCACGTTGGTGGATGCCTGAATAGTAAAACTATTCATAGCAACTAGTTAAATATCAAGGTATATTTATTTTCATCCATTAAATATACATTTTTTGTGATTAAGACGTACAAACAATGTTTATATCTGGTTACCAGACTTACCCTATTTTTCCCGCGACGCTAGACTTTTATTAGGCCCGAGAAAGCAACGCAATATGAATCTACTTAATAAATACGCTTTTTAGCTCACCAGAGCACGAATGTGCTCAGTGTGAGCTTTTGTGATCGCCCTGCGTCCATCGTTCGTCGTGAAGAGGCGTCCATATTTATTAAAACAACATCTCCTCCTATACCGCCATGCCGATTGCAACCAAACTTTGCTGGAATGATCCTTGGGTGGTCCCCTTTCAAAGTTGTTCAAAAAATTAAATTTCATTAAAAACTCTGGTTGCTATGGCAACAAATAGAAAAAACTTAAAAAATCTTCTTGTCCGAAACCACAGGGCCTAGAGCTGAGATATTTGGTATGTAGCATTGTCTAATAAAACTCTACAAAGTTTGTTCAAATTATTCCCCTAGGGTCAAAATTGGCTCCGCCCCGGGGTTAACTTGATTTTACATAGACTTATATAGGAAATTTAAAAAATCTTCTTGTCAAAAACTACAATATCTAGAGCTTTGATATTTGGTGTGTAGCATAGCCTAGTGGACCTCTACCACGTTTGTTCAAATTATTACCCTAGGGTCAAAATTGGCCTCGCCCCGGGGGTCACTTGATTTATTTAGACTTATATAGGAAAATTTAAAAAATCTTCTCCGAAGCCGCAAGGCCTAGAGCTTAGATATTTTGTATGTGGCATTGTCTAGTGGACCTCTACCAAGTTTGTTCAAATTATGGCCCCGGGGTCAAAATTGGCCCTGCCCTGGGGTTTATTCTATTTTATATAGGAAAATTTGAAAAATCTTCTCCGAAATCACAAGGCCTAGAGCTAAGATATTTGGCATATAGCATTGTCTAGTAGACCTCTACCAAGTTTGTTCAAATTATTGCCCTAGGGTCAAAATTGGCCCCGCCCCAGGGGTCACTTGATTTATATAGACTTATATAGGAAAATTTAAAAAATCTTCTCCGAAACCGCAAGGCCTAGAGCTTAGATATTTTGTATGTGGCATTGTCTAGTGGACCTCTACCAAGTTTGTTCAAATTATGGCACCGGGGTCAAAATTGGCCCTGCCCTTAGGGTCACTTGATTTTACTTTGACTCGTGTAGAAATATTTTAACAATGTTCGTCTCCAAATGACCTTTTTTCCTGGTGAGCATTTACAGGGCCATCATGGCCCTCTTGTTTTTCTAGTCAACATTTTTCTAGGCTGCACGCTCTCCGAGGACGTCGGTGATTATTGCATCCTTTGATCAAACACTGATCCGGTGTTATCAAACATCTTTATTATTCTAATTACTTACATTCTGTCGATAGCTTTTTCCCTTGGATACATTTTTTCATACTTCTTAATAAAGAAATTTTTTTTTTTTCAAACAGAACAGAACGGAACATTTTATTCCTTTGACTTGAGCTATACAGCCCATCATCATACAAAATGAATACATAGATAACTAAACGTGAACAAAATACAACTTCAGAATTTCCTAACCACTTCTTCTGGATAACAACATGTTGAAAATATACAATGTTAAAAAAACGTTTTCCCGAACAAATGTTACAGAGCAAAACTAAATTGTCGGACCTTTAAAGTGAGCTATAATATATAGTCAGTTTGATTCTTTGTATTCGCGCTACAATGTTTTGAATGTGTAATATATATTATTATGAAACACCCTGTACAAGCTCTACAGCGGCTTTCAAGAATAAAACAGTGAAAACAAATTTCTCTATCTACCAATCCTATTTTAACGAGCATGAAACCAGAAACAAACCATTTAAGGCCTTAGAATAAGTCATTGTCTTTTTGTATGGTTTCGAAGCCTTGTGTATGAATCAATCCACACTCGATTATTGTATGTAAGATACCAGACATCAAAATGTTTTGTCTTGTAGTTAACCATTTCGTCTTGCAGAAATTGTTAGAAATGGCCTATAATTCGTATCCAGAGAAAAGTATTCATTTTACAGAAACAATTGAACAGAGTAATATTGATTACCTATTTCAGCAGATACGCGTTTCAGTTTGTCCTCAGAGCGACTGATTAGCACGATGTTTATCCCACATTCTGCCAATTTCAAGGCGTATTCTTTTCCAATGCCGGTAGTAGCTCCAGTGATAACTGGAAAGAAACAAAGTGATCTGTCATGAATTCTCATTAATCAACGACCACTACGAGACTGCTGTGACGGAATGTCAAACTAGAAGACTGAATGAATACTGTCTTTTTGAAATCGGTATTGAGTTATATTTGAAGTTGCACCAACGCAATCGTGTTGGTTGGAAACTGCTAAATTAATGTTCTGTATTAAGTCACACTACGTTATTAATTCATGTTCAGGTTATCTGAGACTTCGGGAGAGGGTCAGGTGCCTAAACTATTGCCCAAACAAAGACCTGAATTGTAAGGTCGTGTTTTATGGATATGATCCTCAGTGTATTACTGTCTGCTATGAATATATGATGGATTCCATAGATATACCAAGTATGTTCAAGGAATTACATTTATATTGAAAATTTGTATTTTATCAGACAAATGTATATGTAAATTCAGAATATATTCTCACCTGCCCATTTCCCCATAGAGCATAGATAAGATCTATTGTCTACAAATCTTGGCACAACGTATGTGTAGAACGTTCTCCACGTGGACTGAACTATTCCTGTGACAATGTAGAGCATCGCCAGTATATAACCAAGCGTAAACAACATGTCGAAGTACCCCTTCTTGAAATATTTCACCAGTGCTCTCTCTCACTTAAAGTTAAGGATATCAACACTTTATGTTCCCAAATATGACTTCATCAATATGAGACTCTTAATTCACAAGTACTTGGATTGAAGTAAGGTAATTGAAAACATTGAATTTCATTCGATGGTATGGTCCGCACTGAACGATGTGTGATAGTAACCCAATAAAGTACCCAGCTACGAGGCTGCTAACTAATATACTTTTCATGCCAAACGTGCAATAATTAACTGTCATATATAACTAGTTATACACAAGTTTGTGTGGGAAGAACTGTAAATGTAGTTAAGTCTATAGACGTCTTACTCCATAAGACATTAATTTTACATTAAATAATACATGTATACGAGGGACGGTCACAAAAATATCCGGACTTTTCATGCTCCTGTCTTTCCTCGTGTAGCTATATACACATATTACACATTCAATCAATTTCATGAACACTACCATCTACTACCATTACTTTGCCAATAACTTAGTCTGTTCATTTACAATGACAATTGTGTATCCACATTTTTGCCGATTTATATATGACAGGTATTCGGTTATCATGGACTCTTTGTTAGAGGAACATCGCTCTGTAATAGTTTATCACTCTGTACTAAAGTTTATGGTTGCAGAAGGTGAAAAGCCCTGTCACATTATTAAAAAGGGGTTTCTGATTAATGCGTATCATGTTTAACCTTTTACCACTGGGTTTCTCGGTTTCGTAATAGCAGAAAAAGAGTTTGTGCTAGGACAGGTCGGTCAGCTGAGGCGGTTATCCCTAACAATCGTAGCAAAAGCTTTTGTCAACAAAGATGGTCGAGTTACGTCTGGGGAGGTAGCCATTACGTTCAGCATCGGTAAGGCATCGGGACACAAGATTTTACACGAAACCTAGGCATGAGCAAGGTTAGTGATAGGTGGGTTCCTAGATAGCTTTCCGCAAATCAAAAGGCAATCAAAGTGACCATTGCAATGGAATTCATTTTTAATCATGAAGGAGATATGTTTTTGAACTGCATTATCACTGGAGATGAAATGTGGGTTCACAAAAACTTAGTCAAAGCAGTGGAAACGAGCTGGTTCTCCATCTCCTTCATCTGACAAAGTCATTCTTGTTGCCTTTTGGGATTCACGGAGGTATAATTCTTGCTCATTTCAAGCCATAAGGTCCAACTGTCACCGCTAACTAATCTGTAGTATTTCTGAAAATCTCAGAGAAAAGCAGCTAAAGGTTTAAGGTAAGCACAGTTAAATGCCTTCTTCTTCACGATAACTCCCCCTCCCATACCACCGCAGCTACACTCTTACAAATGGTAATTGTTGTCTTGTCCTTCCTATAGACCAGACCTCGCCCCCTGTGACTTTTATTTGTTTCCAGAACTGAAAGAAAACTGCTTGCTGGAAAGAAATATAAGACCAGGGCGGCTTTGATATCTGCTGTTACACAGTACCTATAACGTTGGTCTACGTCATGGTTCACAGCAGGAATACAAAACTCCCATGAAGATATCAAAAGTCCGTAAATGTAGGTGAAGAATATTTTGAAAAAGAATAAAAATCATACTTGAAAAATGTTGAATGGTTTCCGAGAACGATCCAAAAGTCCGGATATTTTCTGACCGTCCCTCTTATATCTTAAATTCACTTCGTATGTTAAAATCGTCTATACGGTTCGTTTAGTAATCATAAAACCATTAAAAAGTGCTTTCCATAAAATGCATATCGCAGAATTAACCAATTTAGCGCAAACCGACGATGACATAATTGGCATTTACACAGGAATCTTTAGATTTAGGGATTGGAGAATAAAGTATTTAACAGTTAGTGGTTTCCGATAACCTTTAGTTTGTTGATTCTGAACTTCTTGATTTTTCAATTTTCGGTCAATGTTCTTCTTGTCGATATTTTCATTTCATTATCATATTAATTTTATCTCTGAACGAAAACTATTAAAAAAGATCACATATTTCTTTAATTAATGTTGGCGAAAATCAGTAATTCATTGTTAGGCCTGGAGGAATCGCGTCAAACAGTAAAATGTTAATTTGTTTGTTCATGTATTTATAAACAAACAAAACAACTAACTTTAAACGTATTAAATTCGATAACGGTCTCTCTGAGCTATCTGCAAACTTAACAAGAGGTGTTGATAAAGTCCTGTTGTCCTGGACACACCTTGATTTTAAATGTAAAAATATATATTTTCTGTCAAAAAAGAAGGGTTTAAGTATCTATAAATTAGGTCATGAATCTAGCACCCTTAGCAGGGCGTTAGTGATCAATGACTTGTGCTCACTAGCGCCTCACCACTGTGAGTTCGAACCCAACCTTGGGCCTAATAATATTCATATACATAAGGAAAATTGTCCCCTTATTTTACGGAAGGTCAATGACACTACCATAGTGTTTACCCGGGGATTGTTTTCCTTCGCTGTTAAAGTTTGAAAAGTCACCATATGAATCAGGGTGATGTTGCGACGTTTACCCCCCCCCCCCCCCCCCCCCAGTGATAAGGAAACGATCTTAACATATTACTAAGTGCATAAGACAATAACATACCGCACTGCACTTATATGATACAGTTTTATACATACAATGTATATTTACGAAAACGATTTTCGTAATCAAGAAGCAATATCACGTTTTGGATATTCGAAGTGAACATCAATTTCCTTTAGACTGTCGAATAAAGCAGACAACACAAATTGCATATTGCATTATTGTAGTCTAGCATGATAAAATACAAATATGGGATAGTCGCTGATTTAATGCTTCGAAACCGTTACATATAAATGATTTACATAGAATAGACGAGCAGAGTAGTCGACAAACGTTTGTGAAAAGGTCAGTTTTTAACCGATAATTTAAGTTAGATCAGAAACTCGATAGATGAAAATGTCATAGAGTATCAATCTTTAGTCTAGTCTGGATTACCTGCCCCTTACACTACGTGATTGGTTTAATCCTGAGATATTGCTATTAATCAATTTATTCAACGCAAAAACGCAAATTTGGTTTCATGTATAACATCAAATATTTAGTAAAATAACAGTAACACATACCTTAGTTTCAGACAAAGAGTTCATCTGAACATTTCTCGTGATATTGTCAATTTGATCAAATGTGTTTACAGTGTAAACATTATTAACGCCTTTGGAAAATGCATTATTTTGAATAATTCATTATGCTTGAAGTCAAGGAATAAGTGCATGGTGTATAAATAAAGTATTTATCTCAGCTGAAAATCAAACAATAAAAGTGTATTGTTATACTAGTAGTCGGCAAAAAGGTCTCTTGATTATACACTAACCGTTATCCACACGTGCATAAACATTGCTAAGGTTAGAATTAATCACCAGGGCCAAACGTAAGGAAATTTGATAAAGTGTATATAATATGTTTTTATTTAGAAGATATATTTATTTTCCTCGTCATTTGGTATGTGTGTTTCGTGGGCGTCCTGAGTGTATAAAGTATTGGTTGAAATTTGCCAGATATTATTTGTGGCTTTATGTAATCCAATCATCTGATATTGGTTAAGAAGTTGTCAAGATTGTCAGTGAATTGTCGGGGAAATTTGAAGTTTAGTCATAAAGGGCAGCTATCTTTGTTCTCTGCTTTTGGTTACTGCCTAATCCTTCACTCAAATTCATCCCGAACCCATTGGGTGTTGTACGCACTCAATCATATTCAAAGAGTCTGCGAAATTCAACAGCCACGACGGGTTTATTTCATTTTAAGCATTATTGTGTTTGTTACTCACACAAAGACTTTTGTAATTGTGGATGGTTTGAATTATCACGGCGGATCTATTTTTAACGTAACGTAAATAAACATTCATTATGGTTGAAAATACATTTTAAGTTTATTCTGAGAGACTTTAACGAGATGAAAACTACTACTGTTCAACCTCTCCAGAGCGGTTCTCTCTTGAGCAGCTACATACCTGCAACAACAACGCATGATTTAACTATCAATTTAACCTCTCTAGAGCAACAACGTCTCAACAACGTAATTTTGCTACACAAAAGGGATGTTGCTTTGGAGACGTTTCACTGTATTAAGTATTATACTAAAACATCTTTAACTGCTATTCCAAAGCCTTGTTTATATAAATGGTGTTTCGATTTTCAAAGAGCTGTAATTTCGTGCGGGTTTAACATACTTTTGTAAATGTGTAGAACACGTGTTTGTCTTAGATATTGTAAACAATTTAAGCTTAATATGTTGATACTTTTTTTGTTATTGAGTCATTTAATTCGAAAAAAATATATTAACGATTTCCCAGTACAGCATTTCACTTTAATGTTGGTATTTCCTAATTACATCATTTAAGAGTTGTATATGAAGGTGATCTTCAGCCAGGGTGACGTCTTCAGGTTAATAGTGTGAGCATGTTGCACAAAATATTTTAGTTCACTTTGAACTAAATGACGATTATTGTTTTCAATATTCTACCTTCAAACTTTTCTGCAATCATGATAATAGCGATGACTTCATAATGTCTGGTAAATTATAACATATGAATCCAGTAGTCGTCCGAATATAAATGATAAAGTACTTAATTCAGTATACACACTTGAACACCATACGTTTAAAAGCGTTGACCTACTTTCGATTGTAATAGGCTATTGATATAATCATGATTCTTCTGTAAAATAGCTATTCATACGTCATGAACTATTCATGAAGTATGCAAGAAAAGTTCAAGAAAAAGAATATTTTCATGAATTCAATTCGAAGGGGATGAAAGTGAAGAAGGCTTAGTTAACAATGTGACAGTAACTAAGTAATAGTGGTAAGAGCGACCGTTGGGGATACTAGGCTTGTTTAAATTGTACTTAAACAAGTGTGTGTGATAATATGTATATGTTATATACTCACATCTGAACAATACAGCCAGGTTAATCATGTCGACATTAAGCAACATTCGGCGAGAGGCTATTATCGCTGTAACCAAATTGACACAATCAAATGCGTAGTAACGTGTGTCGATTCAACAGCTGTTAATGTAAAACGGTTTCAATACTTGTCAGTTTTCAAGTACATTTCTGGTAAGGTGAAAAAGATCCGAAATTTGTCCTATTGGTATGTCTGGAAAGAATCCATCAAGACAGAGCCAACCTTTCCGTAGGCGGAATAACTGCGTAGCTGATAATCGAACAATTTCCATATTAAGTAATTTCAGCCTGGAATGTACGTGATGTCCTGTCTGGACCAAGATCCACGAGACATCTTCAATAAGATCACAGTCGGAAGATTGTTTCAAGTAGTGACTAAATGATTTGCTGCAATGTCGAATGCATAGACACGGGCCTATTTGTATGCAGAATTTTATGCAAAAGTATCTCGTAAGATTAGAAATAAATTGATGTTGACACCAGGATATCTGATAGTCCTCTGATCTTATATCGCTGCATCAGTCGTACACAAAGAAGTTCTGTAGTTTGTTCTTTGTTCTGTCTGAACTGAAACATAATATGGAAAGACATGTTCATTCTACCTGTAAGCGCCATGTTCGCATGAAAAGAAATAAAGAAACTTGGACTTAAATAGCAACCGACTTAAATGATAAAATTATCATCGTATGCGGCAACAAAGAAAATTGAAGAGACAGGGACTTGATATGTATTGATAAATTAAAAAATGTAGTGGGGATAAACAATAGGGGTCAGAGAAATGCAAAATTGAAAGAAGTGGAACGGGAAAACATGATATTAACAGAAACCCAGAACTATGACTCAATTAGGGAATACAGTTCACAAACCCGGTGCATAGCAAGAGTATGACCGTACTTTATCAGAGGGGTGGGTCGGTGGTCCAGAGGATACTACCAATTAAAAGGTCTTTGGACAGTGTGAACCAGATATGACCGAATACCGTCTTCTCCTTAGAACTACATTTTTTGTGTTTTGTTTTGCGTTTGGTGAAGAACTTCTTCATTGGTTGTGATAGGGGAAGCCATTAGTTGCAATTTTTAGAATTTGATTCAGTGAGCTTCGAAAACTTGTAGTAACCAAGAACATAAAGTGAAGTAATTATAAAGACAACCCGCTGTACAATAGTAAATTGTGTTGTTAATTAAGGTTTAATTATACATGTATGTTTAAGTTCAAATTTGTTCTGATTGCGTGCAATAAGATGCGGCTGTTCATGGATAGAATGTTATAAAATGAATGTATGCAGGCACCATATTTAGTACATATGTAGTTAATAGCTACATATTGGTAGGCATGTTTTAGAAAACGTCTCTCTAACACGATACCTAGTGTGACTGTAAACATTCAAGTCTATCCACATACACAGTATATGAACTATCAAAAGTTAGAAAATAAAGATCCATTCGTTGTTTTTCCTGGATTCAGATAATAGCTTCCTCATTGCTCTGTCATAGTGTGCTATTGATTGTAACTTAACACCGACAAAATCACTTTCGTCAATTCCTCATTTGCCCGACTCACTATTTATGTCATCTACTCCGCTGAAATTCCAGGAAATGGACTGCTATTGTCTCTAAAATAAAAACAAACTTGTTAAATAAATCATTCAAGTCGTTAATGTCGGTTTATAAATTTAAGTTTAACATGCCTACGGCCCATTTCAACGTCTATCGTTAACGATGTCTTTTTAAACTTATCTAGAAGTATACGATAGAATGTATACAGTTGACATGGTAAATACAAGCTGTTCGCGAGAACCTAGGCCTAATGAGTAGTGTAAATGAGATATAGAACAACGATCATATCAATCAGTGGCCATGATTCGAACACTATCATCACAGCTCAGACGTCTTCCATTAGAGAAGCTTGTTCGGAATCGGATATTGTTTACAGTTTGATTATTTTGGTCAATTAAGAATTGCTATGCTTTCGATTTTCTAAATTGTTTAAAATATATACAGAAATGTTTCATGTAATCAAGGAGACGTTTTCATTTAACAAGACTTTTAACTACTTAAGCCAGTTAATTAAGTCACATTTCAATAAAAGCATTAAATTATTATTTAAGGACATTTCAGGAATCAGAATCTGTCTTGGTAATTTGTTTTATACCACTTTTGGCAATGAAAATATGCTAAAAGGAAAGTGCTTTAGAAAAATAGTCATACCTACGGTTAATTGACCAAACACATGCGGTAGGTAGGTCCAAAAACAACACTTCTCCGTTACTTTTTCTCAACATACATTTCGTGCTTTGGATTTAGCTGTTAAAACATCAGGGTCAGGATAAACAATAAAACGTGGCCATTTAGACCATTTAGACCCGGAGATACGGCATTATACAGGTGTAACGTTTTCAAGCTTTCCCATTTTCAGGTTACCCCACGGTAACTTAAAAACGTTTTCAAAGTACCGGCCGCGGTAACATTAAAACTTTTCCAAACTCCCTCCCCGTTTTAATAATCCCTCCCCAGTAATTTGAAAACGTTTTCAAACGTCCTCTCCCCTATGTTGATAGGCCCATGTACAACAACATATCCGAAATACAAAATAGTTCCATTCTATTAACTACAAGATGATGACAGAAATAAACGACGGATAAAAGAGGAATACTTAATCAAAACATTTAAAACCGAATTAAACAAGAGTTACATTTAACCAAAATGACGTCATAACGTCAAATGAACAGTGACGTCATTTTAACGTCGTAACTCTGAAAACATACCCCCTGATGATTTTAGTTAAACCGGTTGGGGTTCATTAAAGAAACATTTTTTAAACAACTATATTGATTGTTTTATTAACAAAAAAGTTAACAAAGAATTCAGAACATTTTTCATTTTAATTATATACAGCTGGTACTGTGAATTTTAAACTTTTCACTATATATATATAATTATATATTCGCTAGCTTTTGTCTGGGTTTAACGATGTACCAACAGTCATGGTCATATGTCGACATACATACATTGCAAACATAGGACAGCTTCTTCACATGAGAAATTTGTCATGCCCGGATGAGATTCAAATTCTCAGCGTCGCGCGCGACTATCGATTACTAGCCGAAGACAATATAACCAATCGATCACGGAAGCCCTGTTTTGCTTGCTTTAAAATCCCAGAAACAAGTAGAAGTATAATAATTATGAAGTGTGATATAGTATTTTTTCTAACTCCACATTACACTTCGCAAATCGTTCTAGTACTTCTAGTCAAAATTTTTTAGGTTTCAATTATATAATAAGTAATTCAAAGTGATAATTGTTTGAATGTCATAGAATATACAATCCAATTACGACAAATAGGGTTTGCGAACTATGATTACCGAAGTGAACCAACCTTTTTTTCCAACGGTTTGACATTTACAAAGAACCACATGGGTGGCTGTTTATTTGAAATAACAACAAATGTCTTCCTTATAGTCAGGGAAAAAACATTATTAATCAGTAAATTTCGTAAGAACACACAGAGAACTCATAGTGGAATTGATGTGGGTGTTAACAAGCAACGCTAAGTCCGTACTGCTCTTTATTGTCGAGATGATAAGCGATATAGTAATGTTTAATAACATTTCGTGTTTGTAATTGTATGACTTGTGTTTAATTCTGCAGATTCTTGTTATCATTGCGTGTAGGGGTGGAATTCACTGCATGAGGCGTTTCCAGGCATTCAATTATATTATTAAACTCAGTTGTTAATTGTTCTTCTTTCAGTATTTATTTGGGCTTATTTTCAAAACAAAATATTTACATGTTTTTATATGATTATGATGGACTTTCAGTTGTTTGTTTAAAATGACAAGTACCATGATTAATATTTAGTCTTCCACCATTTGATTATAAGTCCGTACTGCTCTTTACTGCATGAGGCGTTTCCAGGATTAAACTCAGTTGTTAATTGTTCTTCTTTAAGTATATATTTGGGCTTATTTTCAAAACAAAATGTACAATTATTAATATTTAGTTTTCCACCATTTGATTATATTAGTGTTTTAAACTGGATGTAAAACAGATAGCAAATGCAATGTAAGTATCCACGACCAATAAGATTGCACTGAAGCACTATACTATTTTACAAATCTAGAATATATGAACCAAGTTTAATGTGGTTCATTCGATTGTTTGTAACGTTTATGTTAGACACTACGTACTGTGTATTTAGTATTATAAGTTTTTTAAGTTTATTGGTATTATCGGCATATAATGCCTCTGACCATTTACAATTCATATACATGTCGAGATGGTCAAGACAACAGATTTTTAAACAAAGAGTATACGTAGAAATAACATAATAATTATATACATACTTCTCAAAACATACAATTAACACACATTTGCATTTTTTTAAATTGAAACAAACAAAATCAACGCAAGCATACATATTTGAAACAATATGATATATTACACACTGAGCCGAATGTCTTGTTAATGTCCACTGTTTATTTGCACAGGTGTCGGTCGCGTATAACACCCACCCCCACCCCTGAGACCCCATTACAACAGCACAGAAAAATTCTTCGTTCTGACATGTTTGGGGTGAAAACAAGAATCGCTGATTGTAAGCAGCCGTATTTGTTCTGAACTAATAATTACTACACTGTTTTACGGGTTCTATTGTCAGAACGGTAAAAATAGTATCTGCATGTCCATGTCGGTACTAAGTAAGTCGATTAATGGGTTTATTGTGCTTAGACTTAATTGTACCCATTTTAAATGCGTGCCATGCCTAAAACTGTATATTAGTAGCTACACTAGTTGTGGTTATTTTGATATCCTAGTTGTGAAAATTCCTTGAAAAATAAATGAGTTACAGCCTTTTTTCAAAACCAGGTGTACTTTTGGTTTGGCGGAATCACATACCTTTCTATAATATATGAATCGAGATTCCGACAAAGCCAGAAACGGGGCTAATATGGTTCAGATAAGTTGTATTCAGTCGACATTTGAGTTTTTATCAAGATTTCAATGTCCAGCAGTTGTTTTGGGGTTTCAGAGTTTGGGATGCCCACGCGCCTGGCACATGTATTTATATGTATATCATGCTCGCATGAAAAAGCAAATGCGGACTCGGATTAGAGGAGTTTTTATACTTATACTGGTTAAGTAAAGGCGAATGTGGTATCAAAATGTGCAAAATTGAATTGGCTACAAGATGTTTCGATTTTAATTGAAATTTGAAAATCACCAGAACATTGTTTTACGTGTAAATAATTACGCGTCTTGAGTTATGCTCCTTATAAAGTGCACACTTTCTTTTTCGTATTATCATATATACAGTACAACCTCTCCAAAGCAACACCCTATGTGGATAGCACAATTATGTTGTTGTTGAGAGGTTGTTGCTCTAGAATGGTTGAATTTATAATTAATTCGTGCAGTGGGAAAACTTCATGATGTTGGTGCAGGGAAGTTGTTGCTTAAAAGACGGCCACTGTGGAGAGGTTGTACTGTACTTGTATGTAATAGTATAACGAATGTAATTGATATTGTTGTAAATCAATTATATCTATATATATATATTGATTAGGGTTATTTGTGTATCTAAATGTGTGAAGGCCCCTACAGACCAACTACTACCCAGGAATTATTTCGATTTACACTGGAGTGGGTATGAAATCCAAAGGGGATTGTCACGAAAAAAAATCAAAAAAATATTTTTTCCATGTAAAATTTGACCAATTTTCGAGTGAAAAATCTTCAATAGCGACTTTAAAATATCTTTAAAGGTAGTAAAAGTACACATTTTCTGTTAGCGCGTTGAGTTGCCCATACGTTGCACTTATATGAGTTAAATATTTTGTACTGTATTGCAATAATATGGAAGTTTATAACACGCGTTGGAAAATTCGAATTGTCGAAGTTCTTTCCCTTCTATATAAATACGGGTTACATGGGAAAAAAAATTAGATTTTTTTCGTGACAAACCCCTTTGGCTGGTTTAAGAGAATTTATTTCTGCCTCGAATAAGACCAGGTTTTTAATAATCGGTTTAGAATCGTTACAACAGGACCTTGATGAACACGACCGGTGTGATTTCTGAACACCGGAGTTCTATATCACAATACAATGTCATGTATATATATACGGTGATTTTTTTTTTAAACTTTATTTTATTGTTATAAAACATGTTATAAACATAATATTTGACAGTGTTTCAGAATGTAAGAAGAATTCCTGGGTAGTAGAGGGTCTGTTGGGGAGCTTCACACGCCGGTAGTCTGTGGTTTGTCAGTCAGTGAACATGATGGTTTGCTCGTTGCTGGGCATGGTCGGCATATCGAGGCTGGTTTAATCCTGGCTCTATCTCATTAGATTTAGATTACATTGTATGTGCATGTAACGAGCATAAAGTGTTTAAATAGATATCTTATAATTCCTAAATTAACAATGTAACAATATGTACAGATAATTAGGCCATCATAAAATATATTGGTTTTCTGTATCGAGACCCAAAAACTTAACAGTGGGTTGCTCGGTAGGCTTTGTTTGTTTACATTATATGCTTCTTCTGAAAAAAAAGAAAAATATTTTTTGTTATGTTCCACATATCGCGTACGTGCAAACCAAAATGTTTTTAAGTATGACCATATATAAGGTATATAATAACAACGTTGTGATGATATGAAAAACATTATTTTGTTCTGAAATATCTTGTTTATGTATTATTACTTGTACTGTCGCACGGGAATCCATCTTTCTTTCGATAGGGATAACGAATTTACATGTATTTGTATGCTCACAAACAATCTGTATCAAATTATATGCCACAAATGATACTCCTACACAGAAATAATGATTTATATGGTTGTTAAGGAAATAACAATTCAGATCTATGTAATTCCAATGCATGAATATCTGAATTTGGCTACGATTTCCCTATAAATTCAAGCAACAGCAAACTAAATAAGGGATATACGTCTTATTTCCTGCGTAATAGAGCTACACATAACATATTACATTATCTATTTATCAATATGCATGTGTCTGACATGATACACATCAATCTTTATTCTTCTACCAAATAACAAGTATTGGCAAGTCACATGATACTTCAATGAATAACATTTTGGTATGAATAACAATCAAATATGACAATTTGACAGTCCTCTGTATTATGTTATGCATTTAAAAATGCAATAAATTTCTCTTATAGCAGCGGTGCTTTCCTTGCATTTGTCACTAGTTGTGCTGTGTTAATTTCATGTCTCATCTCATTAAAACTCGAGTAGGACACGTGTGTTACCTTGATTGGCTGATTTAATACACCTATGTTATGCCGTGTAGAGCTTAACCGTATAGAGCTTATCATACGCTCTATGCGTCAAGCATATACTCGTACTTAACAAAATATGTAAACGTGCGAAATCTTAATGCGCAATTATCAACGAACCAATTCACCAAGTTTGTCAGAGTTGTTGCCCCTAAATCATTATAATCCAAATAAAATGCTTAATGCTAACATGTCGTTTTTGTTGTTGTCCGTAGAAAATATGAAACTATGTGCTTCTGCGCGCAAAATCTTTCTTGACTATCATTCGCGATGAGTTTGAATCCCGAACAGAGTCAGACAAATTTCACATGTAAGGAAGCCGTCCAGCTAGCTTACAGACGGTCGTTGTTTCTACAGCGATCTTACTTCACTGTTTAAGATGGAATGTAACTCTTGCTGATTGGTGCCACAATAAACCACAGAGACAAAAGGATGCACTGTGAATATTTTATATTAGGAGCCATACTAGGCGTTAAATAAACCCCGTATGTATTTCTTCTATTGACTGCTTGAACGTATTTGTAGATGGAGACAAAGATCTGTTCCCTTAGAAAGCTCTTAACTAAACAGAATTGAGACAAAATACAAGAGTAATGTTATTTATATTTATTGTTTAGAATACAAAATTAACACGTTATAACAATGAAAGCACAATGCTAGTCAAAAAACATAAATTATAATTAATATATATCATATACTAATATCAATACAAAATATCAAATAGCAAAATATTCTATCATTATCTTCAACAATGTTTAGACAGTTGTCCAGTTGGACAAATAAATACATGAACACTTCGTATCGGTATGTGTGGTCCACAAACAAGATAAGTGAAAGACAGTGGACCACAATCAAACCTGTAAAAAAGGCCATCTTTGAGAAAGACATCATAATTATGTCCTTCATTGACATGTAATTATTCGGAGGTGATTTTGTCCTAAATAATATATTACGGCTTTTAAGAAATTGCCTTTATTCGTTCACAGAGTGGTCACTATTTTGGAGGTTGCCGCAAACGCATGTTTCAGAGTTCAGTTTGCCCACAAACTTGCATAGACTCGCTAATAAGAAGCAGCCATTTGCAACTGATGACAATCATGTATGAATATTTTTTTTTAATTTCTGGCGAATAATTCAGTGAACCCGATAAATATTGCAGTTACATGTATATTCACATAACATGTTATTTAGAAATTCAGTAACATAGTGCTACACTGCCCTTGCTCACGTATCTCAAAAAATTCGATAGGCTATCGTGGATATTGGACTTTGGTTACGGTACTGTAGCTAACCGGCGTGTGATATCATGATAACAGAGTTTTTGGAATGCTACCAAAGCTAAGCTGATAGCTTATAACAGAATCTCTTTATAGTACTTTCAATATGGCCATATTGATAACGAACTTTTGGTATGATATTGGAGCTAACGGACTTTCGGAATGGTCCCGTAGATACAGCATAAAATGAAAGGGGTTGCCTGTATAGTTCTGTAGCTAACGCACCCAGTGTTACTGCACAGTTTCGTGGAATATGAATTTTCGGCAATATACCTACAAGTATACTATGTCGTATGAACTTGTGCATGTAAATATACGCTTCAATGCATTTCTAAAATCTTTGTTGAAGAATGTATAAATAAATGGATTACATGCCGAGTTAAAATACCCTAACCACGAGACAAGTTTTATTATAATTGGATGGATTATACAACCCGCGCAAAATGCTCTCAATAGAGTAACAATAAAAAATGGTAACCAGCATATAACGAAACATCCAAGAACAAAGGCTAATGTTTTTGCTGCCCGCTTTTCCTGGGAAACTGCCAACTTTTTACTTTTCCTGGAATTTCGGTGTCGAAGTCGAGAAGTTTTCGTCTTTCGAATTAGTTCTACTTTTGATTTTTCAATGTCATCGGTAGTGTCAGCTTTCATTTCTTCGGTGTCACTTGGACCAGTGTCTACATTTTGCCGACAAAAAATAGCTTCAGGCAATTTTTCAAATTGTTCCGCCTGTGAGCTTGCTATCTCATGAATTACCTCGGTATGAAGACCACTATGTCTAGCGTTAGATAATCTTTGTCCTCTTAAAGCACTATATCGTCTCATACCTTCACTTCCAGAGCTAAAACTTCGACTTGCAGTTGTACATGTACTAGAACTACGGTCTCTGCCGTCTGAACTAATGCTAAAACTTCTGTCACTACTCTCTGAAAACGATGTGGTTGCAGTATTTGATGAGTCGGTTGATGAATAAAACATTGACCCTAAACTTGAAACGGTTGCATTTGAAAGAATTCTTGTTGAACGTTGACGCATTTGGAATATAGCCATTAATTCGGGTTCAATACTTTCCCTTCTGGTTTCCTGTTCGGTATTGTCTTCAACTGATTCCGCAGGTACCTGTCGTTTGGGCGTCTGAGTTGCTTGTTCACGCATAACTGGCGGTTCAGGTTCCGCTTTAAAGCAAATAGTCAGGCAAGAACATACCGGTTTCGTGTTCGTTTCCATTTCTTCCCTTACAGTGTCGGATATGTATTTACAATGACCTCGGCCCTTTTTCCAACTTCGTTTCCGCACGCGTGTTGCCATATATATCTTGTAATAGAAAAACAACATCACCAAAAGGGGGACAAAGAAAGCACCAAGCGTTGAAAACAGTGTATAACTAAAATTCCTGCTAATGAAACAATCATTTCCACCATTCACGTGTTCATGCGGATCTCGCCATCCCAAATATCTGGGCATCGCGATAAGAAACGAATAGGTCCAAACAGCACCAACTATTGTCCATGCCCGAGTGAAAGTCCTTTTCCTGGCATATTTCATGGGTTGAATGATAGCGTTATAGCGGTCATATCCAATCGCACACAAATTTAGAATACTAGCCGTACAGCTGATGACGTCTAAAGAGATCCATAAATCACACACAATATTTCCAAGTGTCCATTTACCGTATACGTCATAAACTATTGCCAACGGTGCTACCGCAATGCCAACAAGAAAGTCACTTACTGCAAGATTTATAATAAAAATATTACCAACCTTCCGTAAGCGTTTTTCCTTGATCACGGCAACTATGACAAGTATGTTACCTACAACAGTCAAGGCAGTGACAATTATTGCTGTAACGTACATGAAATAAAACAATACTGAACCGGTGTATGTCCATTTGTTCAACTCGTCGCTGCTGTTTCCGTTTTGATAGTAGGAGTTGCTATTGTAAAACGTCTCATTTTGGACCAGTTTACTGGCTTTTGGCACAGTTATGTAAAAGTTCATTGTATGTGTATGAAGTGTTGTCCACTATGAACCAGAGGTTATCTACTATAAAACACGATTCCACGCGAACGTTAAATTGTATATTTTACTGTTGTTAAGTTCAATTGTTATTGATAAAAATACTTTTTTACCGATCCTTTCTGCCTTTAGGAATATTGTCCTAATAACAAACTTCCCGTGAGAATTCCCCAACGAAACTTTTATTCTAGGCAAGTCTTTGTTCTTAAAACACACGTCAATAACCACCATGTTTTTACTTTCTGCTAATTCTGCAATGATATGGACGTAAGCGTACAGCTACTCTCCAAAGATCGAAACATCCTTTTTCAACGACAAGAAATAAACAAATACTTCAGTTCAATTCATACGGTATTTTATAAAACACGTCTGATACGATTCACAAAGTTGAACTATTGGAATTTTCTCTGTTATCAATATAAACAACACGACCAGCGTACTGTTGTGTCTCCAGTGAGAACCTACATAGTGGAGTAAAATTTCATTGAGAAAAGATATCAATGTTCTATCTTCCCACGTAAAATGATACGTCACAATCACGTGACAGTCGCATCAAAACAGATTGTCTCTGAGACTAATCGATATCGGCGGGAAGTTCAGTAACAAGGATGTCTTGGGAAATTTTTGATATACAAATGCGTGGGCGCATGGAGGGCCTACTTATCTTACATCACGAAGAAAACAAAACCGTATCATTGTTACGAATGTAGTATTTATTAGTCTGGTTGGAAGGAAGCAAACAAGTAAGATAAAACAATGTATTGATCATTTTCGTTTTTCTTATATTTACCCTACAACTAAAAAGCATGAAATGTCAAAAACATTACCAGGATTAAATGTCTTACTGACAATAGGCGCTTAACATGGGTGTGCTTCAATTCATGAAACTGTGAAAATACGATATACGGACAGCCTGGTCTTCACATACGAAAAACAAAATTTCCATTAATAAATTTAATCATGAAAAATAAAAACAATAAAAGTTTGAAACAATATATCCTGCTCAATTCATTCTCTATCTGTTAAACTTGGTCATGCTTGAAAAGGTGTGTATATTGGGTACGGAGAAAAAATCAACGAATATTTGAAAAACTAAAGGAAAATCATCGATATGGTTGCTTTAGATCAATATTTAATATTTCACCAGAGACACAGATATGAAGTTAGATGCTATATATCAAAAGGTATACGATTTATGAACATAAAGCTCGACTTATAGATTAACTGTGTAGTTTCGCATTTTTAGCTGACGTCAGAAGAATTGAGATTATGAAAGTGTGCGTACGCCGCATTTCAATATTGACATTAATAAAACATCTTAACTATCATGTCGATTCTGGTAGACAGAATAAGCGGGAAAGTAGCCATATTAATTTAGTAATACATACATTGTCTTATCAATGTTGCCAATAATAATTTGCGAGGTTGCATTCGTGTTACTATTTTAGACACATTCAATTTGCCTGCCTCGTCTCATTTTCTATATAAGTGAGATATAGTATATTTATAAACTGACACTTCTTTACCGCCGTACCAAGCGAATGTCGAGATGCTTTTCATGAGTGACATATTAAGGATACGCACCAAAATCAACTGTAATGTACTGTATAACAAGGTGGCTTTGCTAAACGTATACTGCAAGTGTTGCGATAGCCGGACTCTTCAACTTGGAATACTATCTGAGGTAGGCAGCTTAATTATTGGTGCAGTTTACACAGTCAAACTCTTCGGGAATAAGGTTGAAAGATTTTATTAAGACAAAATTCTTGTTCAAAACCCTGTATTAATGCTTTAACCTAACGGTAACTGCGTACTTTAATGATATTATATACCCCAGTCTTGGATATAAGTAACATACACAAGTGGTAATACCAAATCATATTTTATAAATCTTTAAATTAATGAAACAAAATTCAACCTATTTCGCTACGAGTCATAAGGTAGGAACACTTCTGACTCGAACAAAATGGTATATCTATCATATAGCTTCAGTACAATATGTATGATTAGCGACCAGAGCAATAAATAATACAATATCATTTCATTTCAAACATAACACAAACTTTTATCATTGCCA
The DNA here is from genome assembly GCA_964023205.1 of Lutraria lutraria. NCBI lineage: Eukaryota > Metazoa > Mollusca > Bivalvia > Venerida > Mactridae > Lutraria > Lutraria lutraria. The sequence continues at coordinate 21,279,991 of OZ026841.1, forward strand.
ATGAACAATGTTTGATACGTTAAGGAGTTGTCTTTAATGTGGAGATGAAATAATCTCTGACTAGTATTCACTACCTGTGAGTTCGTATTCCATTCGGAACTATGACAAATTCGTTCGCGACCAAGCTGTTTAGTTGTCTTACAGAATTTCGTTGGCTTTCTCAGATATACACCCGGAGGCTACATCCACCGTTAAAGCTGAAAAGGTCGCCAAATGATAAGAGTAGTTGCCGCGACTATAAACCACAGAAAATGTACATGATGTTCACCTATCGAGGGCTCAGCGCAACACCGTCGTAACTTGTTCATATTTCAATATGAGTTACAACACTGTTACGCTGAACCCTCGCTATGCTTCTTATATTCTTGAATGTCTTTAAAGGCTTACATTTAATATGTGGTGTGAATACTAGTACGCAATGTTATTTAAATCTCATTTTTCATTTCAAAGTGAATTAGCCGATCAGTTTAATTCAGTATTACTTGTATAACGACCACCATCTTACATCATAGAATGAATCTTCTTGACAATAATTAAACTATTCAAGAGGGATGGTACAATTGAATTACAAATGCATTAGTTTTTGTTCATACAAGTTAAGCTAATTCGTAAACTGAAATATTGAAAATTGGTTTACTGAAAAGCAAAATATTTAAATCTCTGGAGCACGAAGGAATAGACTCCTGAAAAAAACTTCCTGCTAACAAGCATTTGCTGACAATTTAAATGTCAAGACAATGCAAGTTAAGCGAGTGGTATGAAATTATTTAAACTACGAGAAGCAAATGTCACATTCATAAAATGAATTCACGATGGTATATGGATGCCTTGAGTGTTAGGTTTTTTGTCAAAATACTTGAAACACCCACGTCAACTCTTAAGTCAAATACAGATATTCCTGAGCTAAACCTTTAAGTTATCAGGAGTGGATGTTTGGTCATATCAAGTTCCACCAATGTATAGATTTAAAACTTAACCATAATTGCATACTAAAATAAATCCACTGTATTAAGTCCATAGCAAATGTTTTAGAACAAACATTACATTTTGATTGGTCTTCTTTAAACCAAATTCGCACGTAATTTACATATTTTTTAACAACGAAAAAATATCTGTATATTGGAACATATTACAACAAATATCCTTAAAATAATTGAGAATGTATAATGCAGGGAACCGTGCCTCAGATTTTTAGATTTTAGATACTTGACTTTAAATATGTTTGTACCCTGAACCCTGCTGCTTGGTGTTAGAGTATGATATTTAATCATTTTACGTTTTCTTAGCATTCAGAACCAGAACCATTACCTTAAAAAACAAAGGCAAAATGTGCATAAAGGTCATGTTGTTGACGATTTTTCACATATTCAGAATTTTACTGGTACGATACGCCTTTATAATGTGTAGGATGTAGAAGGCAAAGTTGCATAGAATGTTGCACAAAGTAAGTTTCTTATCTTGCAAGTCGGCAACAAGATAAGCGTATATCAAGTCTATTCTTTTGATAGAATTAAGATATTTTGTTTCTAGAATATGTTCAACTGGCGAACGAACACAATGACGTTCAGATCATCGTTCACAATGTTGGTTTGTCGTTACCTGGCCCAAACTTTAACAATGGGTAGGTAGGGGGGTAGGCATTTTTCCATTTAATATATACGTTTTAACTGAAAATGATAAACTGACATTAAGAACGAACAAACAATTGTCAAAATCCTTGAAACCTTTTTTGAGTTTGGGAAATTTCGAACCGCATTAGAATCGAACTTCATATCTGGAAACTTAATTGAAGTTAGCATCTTGTATGATTAAGGAGAAGAAGTTGTTGTCTTTTCTGTGTGCTAGATATTAGTCATATTACAGGTAAAAAACTCCTTATCCGCATATTATATTTAAATGTAGCCTCGGGACATGTTACTAAAGACCATGTTCGCGTGTCAGAGAAAAAATATCTAATAAGCATCTCTGGATAAACATTTAACAGTGTCCATGCATTACGACATTCCTGAAACAGCTAAAAAGCAATCTTAGAGTTTGTCCCTAGTTTAGGCTAGATTTTCCAATTATTCGAAAGGATAGTTCACGGCATCGAGTTTCAATCACCATTTCCATTATCTTAGATTACTACCAACTTCATGTTACTGCCGCTGCTGCCGTTGCTTCTTTAAGAATGAGTTTTGTCATTTTCTCATTGTACGGTCTACTTCAATATACGGCCGTCAGTTTTGTACAGTTCACTGGACGTATTGATCGAGAGGAGACCTTAGCATAACGCATGCTTTGAGAAGTCGACTGAAAATAAAATTGCATCTTACTCGTAAGTTCTATGTCTCACACCTCCGATGCATCAATCGTGTGGGAAGATGCTAACGCATCTATAATTGGAAATTACCCAAAAGCTCTAACTGGAGAAACTTCACAGCTAAAACTGTTGAACGGCGTCAGATTCGAAACATGAGAGACGGACGGACGGACGTGTACCTTCAGACCAGTCGGCAAGCAGGCAGGCGTAATTATTATTAAATACTCAAACACTATACTAGTGTTTCTTTTCTTTTAACTTCCTCCTCTTTGAAATTAGACGACTAAGCACAAAAAGACTCAGGAAATTTGAAAGCGTGATAATTGGACAAGTTAATGACAGCCCAATGTACCAAATCCTATTACAATCTAAGAACTTTCGCGAGCTCATTCAGATTGATTACAATTCAATATAAAATTCATCATGAATTCAAAGTCTGCCACGGTGGTTTTTTTTTTCAATTAACACAAGATAGTGATTCCATTAAAACTTTTCAAATGTCTTTGACGATAATATAATACATGTAATATTATTAAAATATCGTTTTTTCATAATACTGATGTGCTTTACAAATTATTTGAACAAAGAAGTATTTCCAGAATAGCTATTACAATAAACCCTGTCCTTATTAATTCAAAATAAGACGTTGGTCGAATATGAATCCATATGGAATACATGATAAATTTTAAAGTCAAACAAATCGCTTGCCAGAAAACCAAACTATTTTCATTATAAGAAAAACGTTGAATTTCTAGGAGTTCAGGGTATTAAAGGACTGTATTTAAAATATTTTTGTTCTTTAGTTTATCCATTAAGAGATTTACACGTGAATCTTTAAAAACTTTTACCGCCAGTTAAGAGAGTGACAACCATTTTTGTTCCTCTGCCCCTAGCGTAAAATAGTACATTAAAATCAAATGAAGACACCTGTATGAAAATTGACCTATCTCACTAACAGATGATACAAAAATGCAAGAATGTGTACAAGTCTTTGGGTAACCAATGCTTATATGATGTTTGGAAGTACTATGTTGCAGAAAAATGAAAAATGTAACCCCACCCCTTTAAGATTTCGTCAGTATTTTCGCCCATTACCAAAAAGTAACAAATTGATAAAAATCAACAAGATAAAAGCTAAAGGGTGGCAACTCCTGAAATTTTCTCAGCATTAACTACTATGTGTTCATGATGGCTACACACAAAAAACAGTTTTACAATCCAGTTTTTAAAAGATGTGTATCAGAAATCAATAAGTTACTTGATTTTACCATGTATAAATTCCTATAAACTTAACCAAATATTTTGGAATGAATATTTTCCCACATATTACCGTATAAATTCATGTTTTAAATACGAAACATTACATAAAGAATAAAAACAAAAAATATAAAATAAAAAAGTATGGCCCCAGTGGGGTTTGAACCCATGACCATCAGGTATATGACAATATATCAGTAAAATTTATGAAATTGAGTACTCTTCAAAATTAGAGATCGAAATCCTTAAGCTCTTACACTAGGTCAAATTATCAATTGTTTGATCTGCTTTGCGAATGTACTCAAGAACTCATTGCGAGTTATTTGGGTCGAAATAATTCTCTATTCAATCACACGTAATGTACTTATTTGTGACCTCTATTACAGCTGACATTTGATTAGAAGGAATTGGACGCTGGAATATCCAGTAGAAGAAAAGTCTCGATAGGAGGTACATGACAAGAACCGGAAGGTTTATCTTTAAATGAGAGCATGGAATTGGGACGTCTTACTGCTTCGTATTGATTTTTTGAACAATCCGTTTACTCAGCGTTTTATAAAGTTTTATAACCAAACCTGTGAACAAATGCCAACCTATGGAAATACATAATGTGACCTTTATTGACAGGTGTTTTTAACAATCGATGTCGATTTTAAAAAGATAATGACCTTTATTCACAAGATGGCTTTATTCAAAGGTAACCACTAACGCATAGTTAACTGTACATGTTGCTGTGGACAAGTTGTAAAAATTCTGGAAAATATGTTCACAAATACACAAACTGATATTCAAGAAAGAGGGAAAACCCCATAAGGTAAATGTCACGTGTGTCATTCGAGGGGTTCGATTAGAATTTCATCAATTTGGTCCCTCGTATTGTTCAAAACTGGTGAGCATCGACATGCATATACTTAGCTAAACTTCTATAATCGGTCACCTAGATGTTTGAATATTTTATAGGTACAGTGTATATGACGCCATAAAATATTTAAGTCATTCAAAGACCTAAACAAAACAAAACATAAAATGTCATGGTATTTTAGAATAAGTGAAGCTTACGATGTTTAAGTGGAATTTTATGCTTCCAAATAAAGTAAGTGATAGTCCATGTCCCACACAGACTTCTAAAGGCTCAGACTTCGAGTTAGCTGAGATGATCTTCAAATCCGTATGCACGAACACTTTGTTTTTTACTCAAGCTAATTTGAGTTGATATATAAAAGCAGTATTATCTAAGTTTGGTGATGTCAACAGGTGCACACACAAAGTTCAAAGTTTCAATATGGCCGATTTCAGTCAATATAAAGACAACGATCAGTGTAAATAGTCTGTCATGGACCCAACAAAGGGTCATAGATAATATTTATCATTTCAGACATGCATAACACACACCAAAAAGGTAATGTAGAACATCAATTTAAATAATCTACTTCATTCAAATAGGGGTTGCCATTTAACTAACAGTAACAATAACAAATCTTTACGACTTTACACCCAACAAAATATAGATTTAGTTACGATATGTAAGCCATAGGAAGATCAAAGCTCTGAAGGTTCCGCAGTTGTTCGGAACTACAAAGCAGACAAAAGTTGAATTTCCTTGTACGGTGAGGTATTGGGCTGAGTTTTGGAAAATGAACAAACGTTCAGCTTTGCATAGCCTTCACTCGCTCGGCTCTCATGAAATTCGATGCTGACCAAAGTACTACGCTTTTCTACACCCGCCATACAATTGTCAAAGTTGTTCCCGTTCCATGTGCATTCAGTACTTTGATTCATCCCCCCCATCTGATCACCAAAATTAGTTCAGCAATTAGCATAGTCTGGATTGCCTGCCCCTTTGTAAAACAGTACATTGCTTATGCCAAAAGGCATTTGTAATTGACTAATTAGATGCAAAGATTCAGTTAACTTTAATCTGTTCACGAATGGATTTTCCAGCAAGGTAGTTCTAATTAAGGTATCTGGCTTGGTGTCAGGTCAAATCAAGTCTCAACAATTTGTAGATTTTAAATATAAACTAACATGAACCCACTGTATACAGTATATTGCGAGTAATTTGAAACAAATATTTCTTTAAATGTTGATTGGTCTTCTATAAACCAATATCGCACGTAATTTACAAATTTTTGAACAAGGATAAATACTCTGTATATAGGAATATGTTTCAACAAGTAACCTTAAAATGACTATAAATGTATAAAACAGGAACCGTTCCTCAGTTTTTTTATAACGTCGACCGTTCGTTGGATACTTGACTTCAAAGAAATTCCGTACCCAGAACCCCGCTGTTTATTACGTAATACTCCATAGATAAATAATGAAAACAAGTATCAAATTCTGAGACACGGTTCCCTAGATTTACATTTCCGCTACAAAATACCGAATACCGATTTGAAATCCGTCGTCAAATAAGACGGCAATGTTAATTCGAAAATGACACCTTCTGTGTTTTTAAGCTGAGAAATTAACAATAAAATGTCGGATCAATATCGTCTCATGAAATCAACGAATTTGACGCACCCCATTCAATTATGACAGCCAATCAAAATTGCTTATGTTTACAATTAATTGAAACCACGCACAGGTTTGATGTTTAAAAAGAGATTTTATAACATTTTTTTGTCATTAATGAAGAAATAGTATCATATCGTACCAAATACAATATATAGTTATAAAGAAATCGGATACAATGCACATTACGTTAGAGATGTTTAACGCTGATAAGGAAAAGTTGATAAAGGGGTGCACTATTTATCGCAATAAACATCATTTTTGAGCGTTTGGTTAGAATTTTGTTGTTGCTTGGTATTAAAGTATGATATTTAATCTTTGTAAATAAATATTGTATCAATAATAACCAAACCAGATACTTTAAGTGATAAATTCAATATTGAAGGTTGATGACAATTCACTGTAGTATAAAATTAATGATTGTAATACACATTTCTTTGTTATAACAATTAAATTTACTCATTTTACTATGACGATACTTATTTCAGTTTCAACTACTATCCGAAATTACTTATAATAATTAATCATCTTGATATTTGTCAGAAACCTACGCAACTTATGCAAAATGTTATATCTCATACATAGAGACATGCTTTAAGAAAAAGTTACACGTTATAAGCATTAAATGTATCGATTCAAAATAAGCAATTTCCCGATGAACCGGTCGACACACAGTTATTACCGCATCGTACATGAATTCAATGATGCCATACTTCTATATATTTACAATAGAAGCTAGGAACCAGACTATATTAGCATATGCAACACGTGAATTATGACGACATCATTCCTTGAAATGTGCGAAATGATAGTAAATATTTTAGTATTCCGAGGTAGAGGATTTTTTTTTGTATTGCTCGTTTACATAGCCATCTGAATTTGACTCGAATGCACGTTATATTTTAATTGGTATTTATGACATTGCATTGAAACAAATTGGAACTACTTTCATAGGCGGAAGGTTAATTGAAGCTCTTCGGTATGTAGGAAAAATTTACGATTACATTTATAAAAGCGTCCGTCAAAATATTCATCATACATTTATGTAATTGTCTATATGTATATTCTCCTGTTTATCTGAGCAATGTTTAAAAACTTTTAAGATTATTTCGTGTGCGTCGCACAAAATCAAGACTGCAATCGAAATGACCGGTTTTATTTTACTAAGATTAGATACAGTATCTACCAGTCTTAGAATAATTGACCTTTTATTCCATCTCACAAGCTTAATTTTCTTTTGACTAATCTCGTTCATTCTACCAGGCGTATTTTTCTAGTATATTCAGTTAGAGTCGAAATGTCAGTACTCCCACCTACAAGGTTTTATATTCTTAAAGACACAATTTCCCCTATATATTCAGTAAATAACTTGTCACAATAAAATGTACGTATTCAGTACAAAGTGGATAATAAATGGATTTGGCCTTTCGAAAATGATTTAGATTCTGTTCTGTAATGAAAGTGACAAATCTAACTACTAAAACAAGACAAACTAATACAATTCCATGCAACCGGTTTGGAGCGGTTTTAACAAGGGACTACTTGACTTTCATGAAGCGATTCAACGGTCCAAACATTTCTAATAGTTTTAAGGGTATGAAAGAAATATCTGTTACTTTTTTGTCTGTATGGAGATCGGCCTTTCTAGCATTGACCCCTTCTTTTGATGATAAGAAGAATGTCTTTATCAAGCTGGTGTATTCAATTATCCTAGGTTTGCAGACACTTAACTTTTTTGATAATTATATTACATCGGACCAGATCATCGTTAACGAGGCAAAAAAATGGAGAATGATTTGTATCCGATTTCTTTATAACTATATATTGTATATTAGGCCTATGAGTATGAATGCTATTTGGTTCCTTGGCCTGGACTATGGACGGACGATTATACAATTTACTGAGATTTCGTTCTTTAAGTTTCATAAGAAATGTTACATCGAAATCTTCATTTGTTCTTTCTTATGGTCTAATGATAATTCTCGGCTTGAAATTAATGGTAAATTGCGTTCGACTAAGTAGATTAATAAGAAATGTTACTTCGAAATTACAATGAAATTAATTGTTTTTACAATTTTGGTAGAGCTCATGCAAGGAACATCCATTTAAAGTTTCGTTGCAATTGGCCAACTTGTTAAGAAGGAGAATCTGATGTTGTTTATAGCAATTGTTGACGCACGCACGGACGACGGACATCACGCGATCACAATAGCAAACCATGAGTATTTTATGTTCTGGTGAGCTAACAACGAACCCCGTTTATACCATTGTTTTAATAATGGATCAAAGTTCAATTCAGTACCATATATTTGTGTTTTCTAAAGGAAGGAAATACGTCGTTCCGGGACCATATTGCGACTTTAATTAATTCATGGAATTCCTCACATGTACCACGTGATTGCACAAACACGCCTTGCAATGCTGACAACATCGTATTTGTTACGAATATTATATCTGACATTTGATGTTTCCTCAATGACCTATTGGAGTGTCAAAAACATACTTGCAGTGCTCAAGGGTATATTTAAGAGCTTTTATGTCTCATGTTGTTTTTGTATCATTATGTAACACAAATAGGTGAATTGGTCACGGAACGTGTCCGGGCTGATCCTAATTGCTTGCACTGGGCTACGTTGTGTTTTCTTTCAACATGATTTTACTTGTATAATAGATCCCCATGGTTACCTTACTTACGTGGTAATTAGATATTTTATCTAAATTCATTATATACAGAATAAAGGAGCCCTCGACTAGTAATCCATACAAATACTAAAAATGTCATTAGTATAGATATAAGGAAAGGTTTCATAGGAAAAAGAAAACAAGTATAAAACATTCCATCTTCAAGCTAATTTAACTACCCCCAAAATCCGACAAACCAATAACAACATAGGATCAAAATAACCATCCGGGATAAACAGTCTCATTGAGGCTACAATCCGTGAACGGTCGGCAGCAAAGCTTAAGGAGGATTTAAACTAGATTTAAGGACCGAACTTCAAACCTTGAATCGAAAAACAAAGTACTAGTAAATAAACAACTGATATCCATCCAGAAAAGACACTTCAATCAACACAAAGTCACTTAAGGGTTAGTTGTACATCCGTATTCATGCTACTTATGAAATACAATTTAACTAGAATCATGACTTCTGTTTGCTTACTGTTCATTAGTATACATATATGGAGACATCACCTAACATGCTACAAAATTAAGTCACGTCTCGGCAGTAAAATTAAGTATCTTGAACTTATCTGAACGAGTATGGCTTGATTATGACACTACGTATTTTTGTAAGTCAGCTGATAAGTTAATGGTTGTAATGGTACGGCAATAGGCAAACTTAAACATTGTGTGTAAACTTTTAGATCAGACTTCAATTAAAAACATGTTACATGTATTCTAAATGGACGAATGTTGAGGTTCGATATACTAGTAAGAAAACAAGAGGACAATGATGGCCCAATATCGCTCACCAGAAAAGAGCCTGAGAGAAAAACATCATGAGCTTATGCAACATCAATTGACCCGGGGGCGGGGCAAACTTTTACCCCAGGGCCAAAATATCAAAGCTTTAGGCCTTGTGGTTTCTGACAAGACATTTTTTGTAATCTTTCCCATGTTAGCATAAATAACATAGAGTAACCCCCCGGCCAGGGCCAATTTTAACCCCAGGGCCATAATTTGAACAATCATTTAGGTGTTTAAAGTGCAAACCCTTTCAGCAAAGTGTAAGGTCTGTACTATAGTCAAGAACGACAACTCTGTACAAAATCAAGATTTCGTTGATTGAATGGGAGCACCGTCTTCGTCACGTCAATAACCATTCGTCGTTGATTCGTTAAATGATTAATCGGAACATCACTACCAATTTTGACCCCAGGGCCAAAATTTGACAAATTTGGTAGAGGTCCACTTAACAATGCTACACACAAACTATCTAAGGTCTAGGCCCTGTGGTTCTGGACGAGAATATTTTTCCTATTGGTTGCCACGAAATGAAATTAATATTTTGAACAACTTTGGTAAAGCTTCATGCAAGGAACATCCCTGTAATGTTTCGTTGTGATTGGCCAACTGCTTAAAAAGTAGATGTTGTTTAAAAGCATTTGTTGACGCACTGACGGACGGACGGACGGACGGACAGACAAACGTACGGACGGACGATGGACAACACGCGGTCAAAATAGCTCACCATGAACACCGTGTGCTCTGGTGATCTAAATTAGATCTGTTTTGTAATTGTAATAAAAGTATTATAGTAATCATGATATCACGACATGTTTGAAATGATAAAAAAATCATGTCTCGGATGACAAGTGAGATGATGGTAGCATATGGCTTTTTTCATGCAATATTTTAACTAACTCCGAAAAACCAATTAAAAGATGTTTTAATAATTGTTTTATTGCCAGTAATGGTTATAGGACAACATAGCACTGATTTTCAATACTTACGCTTATCATTCAGAAAAAAAAACAATGATATCGATAAAAGTGCCATAATTATAAAAATCTTAAAAAAGTAAGTTTTGTTTAAAGTGCTGGGAGGTTTGTTTGATTTGAAGACGCCTATTTGATATTCTACCCTTCCTTATTTAAAATGTTTTCAAACTGAGAACGTCTAACTGAATGATAGTGATTTGTCAAATGTATTAGTTGGAATATGATAAAGGCTTTCTGTAATAAAATAAAACAAAATGGAATTCTGGTAAGATATAAACCTTGCGTTTTAAAAGACGTTTAGTATACATTAGTTCACGAAATAATCAAATTCGTTCATATTACAGGAGGTCATTAACAATCGAACAATCGTAAAAGTGATTCTAATTTGCCTCTCGTTAATCGTATACTCAACGCAACACTTAATATTCTTTAATAAAATATACTCGAACAACAGTCATCATGCAAATGTCTTCTACAAGTGTTGTCCATACCGCAGTTACAATGACAATGTTATAAAAGGATCATTTGACTAAGGGGAACTATAAAAACAAGGTTAAGAGACTGAACTGCAAAAGATACTTGCCCAAATACGCATAAACAAGTAACCAGTATTCATTCAATAACGTGTCTACTTAACTAAATGTATTTATAAGAAGCTGACTGCATGGCCATTTCCACTGCATAAATTCCCCGTTAGCGTTGTGATTCAATAAATTACAAGCAAGAAGATCAAATTACTAACATTGTCTGTATGGGATATTGATCAGAATTCAGCACACAACCAATATGAACATGTATATGCTTAGACAGATAATTGGGATCATCACAACTCCCATAACCATGTTGTAGACAAGAAGCAAATCCACCCAATAGTTTTACATTTCTTTTCTGCTCTCTTCGACTCGTTATGCCTCCCATACAAGCGGACAATTACCACGTGCTTGTAACATGCAATGTGACTATTTATCAATAAAATCTCTAATTATAATGGGTGCGCTACAAGGTCTTGCTGACCTTCGATTGTTGCTTTTTTGTCTGGATTTACACTGCCTGTTTGATTTTCATTTTGCACAACCCTGTCAGTCATATTGAAACTCTTAATAGTGTAGTTCAGCTATTTTTTCTAAAAATGATATCATTAAATAACAATTGCATCAGTCTAAGTTTTCGACAACATAGTGATTTGGCGATGTTTCATTCTTTTCATATCTTTAGGAACACCATTATGGTTTACTGGCAAATGTTCTGTGGCTTTGATTTCAGTCTTAATGCTTTACATTGTTCACTACTTATTTAGCTTCGTGACATTCTACTATGTAGTCACAGACTTCAGATTAATCTTAACCGCTTTCAAAAATGCTTTTCGTACACTAATGTCATATCATCATCAATCTTAAAATGTAACCTCAACGGTCTGTACTCCCTGCTTGAATAACCTAAGCCAGTTTACAGACACATCGACCCTTGTTTTTTTCTACTTTTTTTGTTTCATTCTAATCCATTGACAATGGCGGTTATCACGAACACCATACTTTATTTTACCGTTTTCGCATAATTGTTGTTTTAATTAAACTTATTTAATTCCAGTTGTTTGACAGGTATCATCTTGTAATTGTTCAAACGAAATGAGATACATTCCAGTCAAAATTCCAACTTTTGAAATCTTCTGGAAATTGCTGTTACGATAGATGTTTTTTCACCCATCCTTCTAACTTTATCAATGATTCTCAATCAAAGTAATATGATATTTGAGGAATGAGTCACATCTGGCCACTCTATAAAAGTCACCAAGTCTAAAATAACAATATGACATATTTCAGTCTAAGTACAAAAGGTTGATTGTACAAGATGCCGGTCATAAAACCCTATTTGTAAGTTTCATTGATACAGGATTATAGCAGATAATAAAGGCTTTAAGGCACACAATATTGCTTCTTAGCTATTATGTAAATATATTGTGGACCTCAGTAAGTATAGGTAGAGTCGTGGGCGATGTTTCATATGATTAATGATCTTGTACTGGAAACATTTCCAGCTAATGGCTTTCCTTCGTTTGTTCTATTTAGCTGAAGGCGAGATTTGTTGTCAACAATTCCGAGTTAAAAATTACAGGACCAACAATTACACGGGTATTTCGTAGTGTACATTTAGTTCAACAGTATTTAGCAAATTGCAAGTATATATCTTTGTTTGTGATCATCCGTTCGTTCAACTTTTGATTTGGGATTGGTTGCTAGGAATGTCTGGCCTACCGAGAGCATTACTAATCAAAGCACTGAGAGTACTGTCAGGAACGAAGTTTACATGAGTTAAAAATCATAAAACATGCCTTAAAAAAACCTGTCCCTGTCGAGAATTTGATGAAAAGTTCACGAAATGTTCATCAGTTAATTCATGAATTATTCATGAATTTATTCATGACCTACAAATTTGACATGAAGTTCGTGAACAAATAACAAATGTCCACGAACTAATTTATTAACTTTAGTCTTTATCATTAGGTTCATGAATTATTGATGAACTATTTTGATGAACCTTTGATGAACAATTCATGAAACTTCCTGAACGGTTCATGAACTCATGATATTCGTTAAGTTTCATGAATTGTACACGGACTTCAGTTGATGAATAGTTCATGAAACGTTTTAAACTGTTCATGAACATCATCAGTTCATGAACAATATCTCAACAGGGGTGTTATATTAATTATGAATTAAAAATTGAGGATCAAGTATATAATCATGACAAAATGTACATCTTTAAGCCAATTATCCACAATTATCAAGGAAAATCTACACTCTTATAGTCATGACATACAGTGAGACATTACTAGCTGAAAACCCAAACAAGGTCAGTACCTTCAGTGCTTTGATTTGTATACACACATTGAACTGTATAAACCGTCTGTACTGAACTTCTGACACTGTGTCATTATGTAAACTCTCTACAATGAGAGACAATATGGTATTGTGGCACTACTATTGTAAATAAAACTATTTCCTGTTCGTAGTAAATCTTGTCACCTTGACAGATTATGAACAGAACAGAATGTTTATTAATTGACTTAAGCGTTGAGCTCATCGTCATAATCATATATACAATATACAGTAATACACAAACACATGTATACAACAAAATTAATGACAAAATACAAAAGTACATATTTAAGATGGCAAAAAGAAGATATAGTGGCAAATAGACATTTCATAATAATTATAATGATAATTCGTAGCAAATAAAGTTCAAGTTGATAAAAGAGAAAAGTGATAAACAGTTTTGGAGCAAACAACATAGTATGCAGAAATATATATAATTTCATAAAAGAATCTCCTCTTAACTATTATTACACGTGAACAATAAAGACCTTTACTAGATACATTGATTAATATTGAATAAAATACTAACAATTCACATATGTGTTTCTTAATGACAAAGTGTTTTTAATATATTTAGCTAAGTTAATAAGTATAGATTTATTGTCAGAATTTATCAACTCCATAAATGTATACATTGAAGGTTTTACAAAATAATATCTTTTTATATACTGCTTAATACGCAAAGTTTCAAATTTTGGACATATAGAAACAAAATGGTATTCGTCTTCTACATCTGTAGAATCACAATTAGAACAAATTCTCATATTATGAGGAAAAACATTTCTTGAAGTTCTACCCATTTGGATCTTTAACGGGTGAACAGATAAAATAAAACCGTAAATTACGTGGTAAAATATTGAGATATCTTTCATAACAGAGTACATGTTTAAAATGCTTATAAATACTTAAAACAGAACTTCTTTCTATATAAGCGTACCATTCTCGTTTATACTGATCAATTACACGTTCTTTAAAAATAATGGGAAATGTTTTACAATCAACAACATAGTTATCAGCAAAAACGTATGATAATCCATAATCATCTAACATATTTTTAACATTGGAGACCCAGTTTTTTAACCCTTTTTGCAATTAACAAGACTTAAATTATACATGGTTTGAATGATGATATTATGAGTTTTTAATCTTACACCAGTATTTGATTATTCTTATATAGCGAGATACATAAAGCGGATATCTACCTAGTTCACCGTATATAGCCACCGAGCAGGTGTTATTTTTAACATTGAGTAGTCTTCTGTAAAATTTGAAATGAACTCTTTCGATTTCTTTTGATTTAGTATGACCCCAAATTTATTATGCGTAGCCTAAGATCAAACCAACAAATGAATCGAATAGCTGGCATAATGTTTTAGGTTTTAAATCGAATGTTTTAGTTATGAAGTAATGTATTTAAAGCTTTCAATGATTTACCAGTCAAATGTTCTTGGTTTAATGTGAATTAGGCCGTGTAGTTGAAAACAGTGCCTAAATAACCATGCGCTTTATGTTGCTATTGCTTGTTGTTTGACCTGTATTCGGATGGAAGATGTCAAATATATCGCCTGTGACGCTACGTTTAATCCGAGTTGTCATAATCTTGATTACAATGATGGGCCGATAATCGATTATCACGAATTGGTAGCGCCGATTTCTCTTTTCATAATTGGTTTAATTACGTTACCCAATTATTTTCGAGTGTTGTCATCTTTTTATAAGTCAATACTGTTCTTGATTGTACCCTTTTTATAACATCATTTGGAAACGATAAACAGGTTTCAATCTGAGTCCTACGAAACACAGATGCACATTTTGGAACATGACACGAGTGCTCAACAAATGTGTCAATTGTTTCAGTCTTTACACAGAGCTACCGTTCTCACCAAAGTGAATACGTGAAAGTACCTCTCTAAATAGAGACAGCGAAGATGAATGGTAACGAATTGCGTCTTGTCTAAAACAGATAAAGTAAGATATGTACTAAAAGGAATAGCTATTTCAATACCAAGCTGCTGTCTCAATGTATCCAATTAATCGCATCGGTGTCTCATCCGATTATGGCGATTAACTGCTAGGCAATTACAGCTGACTTAGTCGTGGTCAGAAATGTCAGCATAATACTGACCTAATAAGGAGAGAATAAAATATGTCATAACAATGTTTTTCCGTAGAATTAAATCTATCACATCGTACAGTCATTACTAAGGTCAGCATTTTTTCTGGATTATACGTCGAATACACCAGCCAGGATTATTTGGTGACATGTCCAGCATTAGCAGAGAAAGTATCAGTATTGAAAGCTTCCGCACATGTTGGAACTATCTGTTCAAGAGAGAGAAAAAGTCACAACGGAATGGTTCAAAGAGTACTAGTCAGATGCAATAACCACTCCATCAAGGATAATGTCAGCATCATAGGATATAGCTGTTTGATCCATGCAGGGATATTTTCGGTCTCGATGACAATCAGCAACATCGTCAAGTTTGCATCATGAACACATTCGACACAAGTTTTTTAGTTTCTGCTGATGTGGGTTTAACGCTCGTTATACTCGTATACGGCGGTGGTTCACCTAACCAGTTTTCATGGACTATACTCTAACCTGTACTTACTTGCCCTTTCATAAGGTGCCGTCATATTGAAGACAATTGACATTTTAATGGAAGGGTATGACCGGCCGCGACCGAGGTTCGAACTCGTATCGCCGGTTTACAAGTCCAGCGCACTAATTTCTAGGCAACGGCCGCGGACACAAGTTTTCAAGATAAATACATGCATAATAATATCACTGAGATATTTAGATACCAATAGGATAAGGCGATATTGCAGAAGAATATAGATACTAGGAATATATAGCGGAGGTGGCGACGTTGGATCCAAAACGTCCATAGATAGCGATATTTCGGACTTCAGTGTTACAGGAATCATTATGAACAAAGTGTGCGTGCTTAAGAGAACAGTGTTTGGAATAGACACAGATTACCCAAAGGAGATAGCTGAAGCTAGAAAAGAACTACTGTATGTAAGTGATCGTGCAAAGAATCCATGGGGCGATAAGAAAAAAATGCCGATTTGGTACCCCGCGAGATTATTTATGGACGGCAAATATGTTGCGGATAAATTCCCTGATTGGTCCAGTGTGTTAGGTAGATTATTTATCTATTTCTTCGGATTTAACGCCATCTTCAACATTATTTCAGTGACATTTTAGATTTCTACCATACGAACATTTTAGAATTTGTTTTGTTGTTTTTTTTCTTATGTACACACATTTATTTGCCGTCAGTATTTTAAGCTCTGTGCAATATGTCCTTTCCAGTTCTGTTAAAATTATGGCTTTTGTACCTGTTCTTAAACAAGAGGACTTTTTCTTCTTAAACATGAACGAGGAAAGAATACAACTTTGTATCTGCCTGTTGTCACCACGTCTAATGACACTGCGAGCAAACATCATTGGTTTACTGGATTCACCACAATTGTGGGTGACCAGTTTACGGACACTGAAACGTCTATCTTTTATTTTATCAAACATTGTCGCCCCATACCACCTTCTATACCCATGTTAAGTGGTGATATTGCACTTAACCCAGTCCCTGTCAAATGCCCTTGTGGGCACTACTACAGAGCGATAGCTAAAACTCACCGAGACATCTATTGCGAGTCATGTTACTGGTGGTACCACATGGAACGTGCGAGCCTGTCGGTCAATGCATTTCAGTCTTTAGCGCAGAATGATCAACCGTGGTTGTGCTACTTATGCTCCAACTTCCATTTCAGTGATTCATTTTTTTGACATTTCTGCTGAAGAGTACTTTATATCAATAGATCTTTACGTCAGGCTATGTATAAAAGGAAATGTTTCTTAATAAATTTCAGAAGTTTAGATGTAGTAAGAACAGGGAAAGATATAGAGTACAAAGAAATTTGTTTACTCATAAAAATACTGTCCTATTTGAATGATCTTATAAACAACTAAAAAGATCTCTGTACTATTTTTGATCATAAATTTGTTGATGTTGGGATACATGTATAGGGAGTGACTCAACCTGTGTTAACGAAGAACATCCAAGTATTGTTAAAATCCTTTTGTTTTTAAATCTATTGAATTTGTAGAGAAACAAATAAATAAATTAGGTGTTAAGAAGGCTACCGGTCTTGATGAATTTTCACCTAAGGTTATAAAACTAGCTAAACCAGCCATTATTAGCCCGCTTACAACACTAGTAAATACGTCTATAGCCAGCTCAGTTTTTCCTGATTCACTGGAAATTGCTCAAGTTGTTCCATTACACAAGAAAAAAGTACCTTGGATAAATGCAATTAATGTCCGGGGAGCCGTCTACCTGTACTTTCAAAAAGATCTATTAATTTCCAATTGTCCGATTTTTTCTGAAAATCATTTTATCATGTTTTTGTCTGCTTTTCGTCCAGGATATGGACATCAAATCACTTTACTTAAGATTCTGTCAAATTTTAACTTTTGTCCTTTAGCAGAATTGGAGACTGCGTCGAGACAAAGATCGGTCGTATACTCCACTGACACTGTAGTACAATCTGAATGCTTGCGAGGACGAATCGAATAGTGTGTTTCAAGTTGACAGGAAATTCCCAAAGAGGCGAGTGAAAGGAATACGTTACCTAGAAGTCAGACGAAGTTAAAAAATTCTCGTGAGCATAAACAATCCGTTTCGGGGATTCATGAATACCGATCAAAAATAGACAAGGAGGGGCGTTACTGTGAACAAGCAAACAAATAAAAGACATGAGAATGTGCAAATCTAGGACAGGTGTGAAAGAAGGAATGATCGATCTGTGTGTTTGTTAAATGAATGTGCAATTTGATTTATTGGAAATACGGGTTCGAAATCGGACGATCCCTACGTCGTTTTACCTCGTTCTCACTGCCGTCTAGCGCGTTCCCAGTAAGTTCATTATCAATGTAATATGTGCAGTAATTAGTAGTGAGTACGTAGTGGTGTCGTAATAAAAACACGATAAACCTTGTGACAACGTAATTTTTGTCTGTTATATTTATCAATACACATTTAAAGCGCGTGCACAATCATGCCACCTAGGAAAATAGTGTCAAAAAAGAGATGCCAACCGGGGAATACTAACAGCAGAAAGAATACTACATCAAGAAATGTATCATCCACAGAGCAGCTACTGTAGCTGATCCTGGGCTAACTGAAGAACCACAGCCGTATGTCGAAGTTGCTGATAGGAACCCCGATAGCTGTTATGGTACAGACGCATCTAGCATAGCAAGTACAGCACAGAAGAACAAAAACTTAAAATAGTTTTATCTCATTCTACTCCGTATGAGGTACAGACTTTGATTGAACGACTGGAGTTGAATCCCATTATCTACAACAAGAAGCTTTCCAGCTTTAACGAAACAGCAAAGAAAAAGAGGATATGGATGGAGAAGGCAGTTGAGACGGGTAAATGATGATCATCCAGCTTTGCTGTGTTATTTATTTGCCATAATCCAAATAGTGTGTTGTCCTTGTAGAATAGCTATATGAGTCAGGGATTCATGACTTAGCTGACTGGGTGGGGTATGAATCCAGTATTTATGCTAATAGCTCAGAACATGACATTGACGCACTGGGCCGCTGTTTGCAAATGTGCTTAAGATGTGACGGAGCAAAATAACAACCTAGTGCAGTCTTCCGAAACGTGATGTGCTCGTACTATGGTCATAGTTATTAGTATATACACCGGCCTGGTTGATACGTAGTGGGAACTTCATTGATGAAGCAATATCGTAGAACTTCAAAACCCAGTGACAACGCTGGCTGTTTTTCAAAACCGCACCACGCTTGTACTGCGAAGTTCTTACCAAGTGTTGATCACACTTTAACCGATTCTGTGTTATAACATACCAATTGGGGAAATGTAAGTAAACAGGAGTACACTTGACATTAATTATGAGGACATATTTTTTTTCTTAAAATAAATATGAATTGTATGATGATGAATATGCATCAATTATTGTATTAGGTGGTTTTAATGCACGCACGGTTTGTAACTAGAGCAGATCATTATGTAAATGAAACTTTGTTAGGCTTAAATTACTTAAATGTATTACCAAATGACTTTTTAGGGGATAACATTTTTAACTACACATTCTTATAGAACAAACAGAAACTATTAGGACCAATGCATTTATAAGCTAATGAGACTTTAATTGTTCCAGGAAAGAAGTCATCCGGATTTATTGTGAGGAGGGCTGCATGCCGAAATGGACATTACATTCCACGTCTTTTTGTCCTTTCCACGGAGAGCTGTC
The DNA here is from genome assembly GCA_964023205.1 of Lutraria lutraria. Classification (NCBI taxonomy): domain Eukaryota; kingdom Metazoa; phylum Mollusca; class Bivalvia; order Venerida; family Mactridae; genus Lutraria; species Lutraria lutraria. The sequence goes on from OZ026841.1 coordinate 21,299,680, forward strand.
ACGGTGTCACACCCGGTAAATGCGTTAAAAATGAGAGAACTTATAACTTTCTGCCCAATTGTTTCGACAATTTAATGCAACGGAAACCAACTGAAACTCCATCCAAATAGTGCCAGTATTGATTTCTTTGAAAACAGACACTGAAAGAACTATAATGTCTGTGTCAGAACCCCTCACCACGAGCTTTTACAAGTCGTTATGCACAGTGTGTTTCATATGCAAAATATCCTTGTGTCAGCTTCTTCATGGGTGCATGTGATCAATATAGTTACGTAGTGCTCATGGTTGCTAATCACATTTTGGTCTTTCGTTCCAAATATAGCATCAGGTGCTTTAATCTGTAGCCAAATTCAGTGGCTCCGTTGTGTTATTATCCATCTTTAAAACGTTATGGCAGTTGCTTGAAATTTTGTTCGAATCCTTTACAAACAACTGTCTAATACCTGATGAACGAGCGCTTCTTGTCATTGCTTTTAGATTAGAAAGGTAAAGATCGAACACATTCTATCCGAGAGTGTCTTAGAAAGCAGCACCCAGAAATTGGCACAAAAACATTTGTAATGTAGCCATCAAACGTTATCGCAGCCCCCAAAGTACTTATATTTATAAATGGAGCGCCGTCAAAAACCAGAGCATCGACAAGAGGTTCGTCTATTGGGATTGTCGCATTTCGTTCGACTACTTGAACGAGCTGCGACTTAGTTCGAATATTCAAAATGCCATTGTTTGAAAGTGAATAAGGTTAAGCTTGCTCTTCGTGCTTCAAATCATTAAAATCCTACTGACTATTCTGGCAAGACGTGACGTGAAAAAAGACCACAGTTTGCTTTCAGTGTTATTGAAGATTTCACTCCTCAGACCTCATGCTTTAAAGCCCCATTAGCTTTTTGCTGTAGAAAAATATATGCAAAAACATTAATTGCTGATATTATCCCAAGATAATTATTACCGACGAAACAAGCCTTTATTCGTCTGAAAACACCGATTTCACTGTGATTTTTGCTTTTGTAAACTTGAAATATGTAGAGCGCGTGACGTCACTTTACTACGTATGCATAGCATGACTGCGGGAAAACACAGCTGTTCTATAAATAGTATTTTTTCAATGATATTGAAAAAAAATCGAAAGTGGTTTCGGAAACATTTTTCTTGCTATAAAGTATGCACGGGAGGAAAACACACCGGATTCCTCGGTTATAGGACAGACAGACACTATAACGACTGATAAATGTATATGATTATGGAACTTTAAAATGTATTACATTTCTAACATTTAGGCTCTGTTCTCACGTATTTTTTCAATGCTAGAAACATCTTCAATTTTACAAAAATGGTATTGCCAGATTATCATTATTTCTTTGGTGTTTCTTCGGATACCTTCATTTATTTTACGATTTATTTCTAAATTTTCGCCCATGTTAAAAAAGGGAAGATATTAATTACTGTAGATACGACATGCAGACCAATACTTTTCTTTATCAAATTTGATTGACATAGTGTTATTGCATATTTTTATTCATTTAGATCATTGAGATAGATGTTCATTTTTTATATTTAAAAAATGATTATTCACATAGATTTCAATGCAAATTTAAAGTGAAAAGAATTCAAGGTATCGTGATTGTTTTTGAAAGATTCCAGTGTAGATCATTTGTATCCATGAAAACTAAATAAACATCTCCAAAATCTGTCCGCTCAATTTTGAGATATTAGTATCTTAATACATAAATCAATACATTAGCTTCGTATAATGGTCACTTTTCCTCCTTTTACGTAAGACGAATAACTTTCGCGCAATAAGTGTCAATCAAATGGTGTAGACAATCGACAAATTGTCACGAAGAAACATGTGACAGACACTAGGTCAGACCCTAGACATTTTGATAGCTCTCTGCTTTAGACGTGTATATGAGACAAGATAGAAAACTTCCATGCAAAGGCGAGTATTCATTGGCTTCCCTGTTCAAGAAGTGCATTAAGATTTTATACTTATAATGTATCAAAAGGAAGTGAGCAGATTTTAGAAAAACTTGAGACCTTTTATAGGTTTCCATGATAGGAAATGATTTATCGTGGTATTTTTAAAAATGATGACAATCCTTTGAGGTATTATCCTTTCAAATTTGCATTTAAGTCCATCGTAGTAGTATAATAAGAACTTTGTTAGTAGGAAGATCCACTCGATTAGATTGATAGTAAAAAGATGGAAAAACACAGTGCCATCCTAATTTAGTATAGATGACCATACAATATCTTCAGAAATTGAAAGTTTTCTAGTTCTAACAAGGGCAATAACTGTGACAAAACAAAACCAAAATGTATTTAAAACAAAAATAACGATAGTTTGTCAAGACTGATTTTATAATGTTTGTATGATATACAGTTAGACCTGTGTTCGCGACCACCTCCGAATAATCCCTCCCTGTGAATAAAGGTCATTCTTTTAAAAACCTTCGTTGATTATTTAGAACGACATGACTTCCGAATAAAGGTCACTTGTCAATAAAGACCTCATTATGTCTTTCTCAAGAATGGCCTTTATTCACAGGTTTGAATGTACATGAAATAAGTCCAGTATAATGGATGGCTAAAGAATTTGCGTCGTGTTTATGAACTACGATTTAACCAGAACTTTTACGGATAAACTCAGTGTGTCATTATTTGTTAAACAAGTGATAAATGCAGAAGAAATGCCACACCGCAGCAGGGCCAAATCGTATTCGCCTAAGCGCAAGATCATTGTTGTTCTATCCGCCAGTTGTACCTCATAGGCCTTCTTCCATATAAAAATCTGGAAAAATCCACAAAAAGCCTTCCTTGGCTGTCGGACCGACATAAGAATGATCTCCGAGCTCGAGTCCCTATTTTGTATTATTTTTCAATATTCTGTTATCAAAGTTAATTTATCAGAATATCTACTTATGTTTATGGAAAAACAGTCTAAAACAGTTTGAGATGAAACTTGCGCTTTGAGTGGTAAGTGCAGTCTCGTTTTTTTTAAACTTCAGACTTGAGAGTTTCTACACCGTATTTTAACTTACTTACAATCACCGTTTAAATGTAGAGTCAACTCTGTGAACGAAGGCGAATCCTTGGAAAAGACATAATGTGGTCTTTATTGACCGGTTGTACGTATTCGAAGGTAATTTTGTTCTAAATAATCAATGTTCATTTGTTTTAAAGAATGACCTTTATTCACAGAGTGACCTTTATTTGGATGCGGCCGCCTAGCAAAGATTTTACTACAAATAAAAACATGACATGAATGTCTGACGTATACAATGTTTCTATATTACTTTTTTTCAGCTAATAATGAGATATCATAATTGTATATACCTACTGGGTAAATATGTCATCTTACTATTATTAACACAAATACTGTTAATTCATCGCCTTAAGACAAACAGAAAATATCATAGTATTTTAGGAATATATGAAAAATTCGGGGGATAGGTTCATGCTATTTTCGTTCCTGCCTTTTTCCAGATTTATCAATTCTCGTGGTAATAATAACGATATTCGTGAAATAGCACTAGATTATATCAATTATATGATGACACTCAATTTTAAATACATCATGATATAGGAGTATAAGGAAGATTATGAATCATTATCTAATCTTTTCATCCCTCTGAGCCTTGACCATTTAGTAGCCCACCCCACCCGAATCGTATTCCTGTGTAGACCGTATAACCACTTATCTTCCGTAAACTAACTAGACATATTTGCATTATAGTTGTTTGCCTGGTCCTATGTTTGAACTGAACTCACAGCGATGAGGAGCTAGTAATTACTAGTCAGAGACTATAACGAATCGACTAAGGAAGCACCACTGTTACAGTGTAATAAATATGTCGTTCTTTGAGTGATATTATGGATATGAACAACACGAGAAAACAAAACAATCCGATTGGACAGGAACATGATAAATACATTGAATTTCCTCTGAATACAAAATTCATGCTATTGACCGGTAAGGTATTGTAATGCGCTGTCTAGGATCGTAACTGCAATATTGAGTTGTCGACCTTCTACCAAGCTGCAATCAGAATGCTGCGGTCATGTCTAGTATTGAATAATGTTTTTACATTAGCTTCTAAGATATCTGATCATATATATACAGTAAAATACAGCTATAGTCAACTTGTAAATAGTGTAAAAAAGTATCGGACACAGTGAATTATTTATCTCCCTCCAAACACACCCTTCTTTGTTTGGAACATAGATATGGATGGGCGTGATTATATTGATTTCCTAGAGACCAGAGTAGATTCCATAATTCACTAAACAAGGTATATATTGTTATGACTGAAAAAAAAGTTACCTTCGTTTTTATAATCACTTCAGCAATATGTTGTTAGCCATAAATCTTATTAGCATATTGCTGGAAATTTAAGGCGCTTATTGAGAAAGACACGAAACATTACTTCATTAAATCTATAATTCACAAAACAATTTATATCGTTATGACTGCGAAACTTTCGCTGATTCGTCCCAAAGCCAATTCGTACATTTTCACGGATTCGTCCAAAGTATTATTGTACTTTTGACTTGGAATCGCACTTTTTTCCCCGATTAGTCCCAAATTAATTCGTACTTTTTCTCGAATACGTCCCGAGTCACGGACATTGCTTGGTGTTTTGTACATATTCATTATTTTGTGTCACCTTTTGAACAGCAATCACACAAATTGTCACATTCGTGTGTCCTTTTGCCACATTCAACTGTCATGCACTAATTATGTACTAATACTTGTACAAAAGTGTTGAATAATGTTGTTGCGTGATGATTCATTTATATCACTGACATGTTTTAACTTCACCATTTTTAAATGGCATGCAAGTACATGGTGCTTTTTTCATTCCTTTTAATTCCTGAAAGTGTTATGATTGTAAAGGTATACATCATATATTAGTGTATAATCGTACTTGAAATCACGTGGTACTTAACGCCTACTCGGCTTTACATTCAATGTATGTATCTCTGACATTATGTTCTCCAGTTTGTAAAGTTGTTGTTGTTTTTTTTTCTTGGACAAGAGTCGCCGTTTGTCATTGTTATATGCGTTGTATTGTGCTGGATGAAATAAAAATATTTACTGGAACTAGCAATAACCTTGGTTTACCTTATAATCCCTTTAAGGGCAAATTACATTAGTATTTTCTAATTTACTCAAATACACTAAGTGCTGTTCACGCTTTGTCTGTTACCATAGATTCCTCGTGTTCGTATATTCCGACTTAAACCACACACTGATTTTTATGTAGAGATTCAATCGATAAATTTTATATTAACAAGGATTAATATTAACTTATATGTGCATTTCAATAACAAATTATACAGTTTATATACTCGTAGTACTTGTATTATGTGTCATTCTTCATAATTGTTTGCACTTATTGTCATGCATTACTGACCCAGCCAGCAGTAATGCAGAGTGTTTCTTTTGTCTATATTAATTAATTCATGAATCAATATTGATTCATTATTTGACTGTTGCTCAAGTCTGTTTTATTTTGTAAATTTTTAAAGTTCAATTGTTTAAAAGCCAACGAAGCTCTTATCCATAACCATTTTGCATGTACAGATGACAATACATAAATGGGTCAAAATCCGCATTGCAAAAGACAGACACATCAAAACAACAATCCAATTACCAACATCAATGCCGCTTTTAGACTATTTAATGCTCTGTGATATTTACAAATTTAAAAGAATTCAATATGATCAATTTAGATAAATACGTTAGAAATGTTCGGAAAGTGGAACAAAAAATAAATAATATTAACAAAATGATCATTTAAATTATTCAGAAACAAATTATTTTTCATACAAACAAAATGTTCACAATAGCCGGTAACTCTAAATTGCATTAGTTTGTTACCCAATCTCATTAAAATATACAATTCCCTAAAATTTGTGACACTTGCGTAAATGTTTTCGCAGTTTCAATAACAAAGCTTGATTTTACTATCCATGTAATACGAAGCCAATCAGAAAAAGGCAGCTCGCAAAATGATGGTGAGCCCACAGGAGGGTTGCTATAGCAACGCGAGTGCGTATTAAAAGCGAATGTTTGGATTTCCGGACATGAAAGTTGGGGTGTTCTCGACAACACTGGTACCAGTTGTTTCTGAAAATAGGAGAGAAATATGCACCTTACTTATAAACAGAACTGCTGGATTGTCTCTTTAGTCGAATACGACACTAAACAGGGTTTGTAGAGGCCAGTATATAAATGTATAAAGACCAATGGTACAATGGTATATGATAGTCAATGTTGAATAAAAGCCAATGTCGTAATTAGGTCAAGGTGTATAAAGGTTAATGATATATTATTGCCAATGGTGTAATACGGTCAATGATGTTAAATGCCAATGGTGTATGAAGGTCAATGTTAAACATAAGCTAATGTCGTAAAGAGGGCAAGAGTAAATGGTGTATGCAGGTTAATGGTGTATAAAGGCTATTTGTGTATAAAGGTCAGTGGTGTATGATGGTCAATGTTAAACAAAAGCCAATGTCGTAATAAGGCAAATGGTGTATAAAAGTCAAATGTGTATTAAGGTTAATAGATTATAAATTTCTATTAGAAATGTCTTTGAAACGGCCCCAATTTCCTAAAATGAAACATTGGTATTAGACATGTATATAAACAACTATTTCCAACTTCCTAAAATGAAAAATCGATGTAATTATTTCAGTTACCTGGTTTGATAATGTTCTGCATCGATCATTCGTCTTCAACATTATACCATTTACTGAAAATAATTGATTTCAAATACGGAAACTTAATCACACGGTGGTATTTTTACCTGAAGGCATGCTCGTGTCGTATTTATCCATAGTTTTCCTTTCTCGGAAAACTCTGATTGCCGACTTGTGAATTCCTCACATATAGCATCACCAAAACTCAGAGCGTAAGAATTTTTATCTGCCTCACAGGGGAATTGACGCTGAAAAAAAAACGAATTCTTATCAATGGATTATGCTTGAAATGCTACTCAAAGCAGCTCACATTTCTTATGAGGATAGAGTTAAAACAATTCCAATTACAACTGCGAAAGCAATTAGCACTGGCATAGCAGCACTATTGCACTTCGGATGATAAATGGGCACCATTTCCGTACAACAATAAACCAGCCAGACTATAGCACAGCATACGACAAATAAACATTGTTTCTAGCATTTACGTAGTCATATAATACTACCTCTCACGACGAATAAACACTGCTCAGCAACTACGTAGTCACGCTACAGTACTTTCGACAACGAATAAACATTGCTTGGTAACTACGCAGTCCCCGTACAGTTCTTTCGACGACAAATAAGCATTGCCTGGCAATTACTCAGTCTCGCTACAGTAACTACTTTCGACGACGAATAAACATTGCTTAGCAACTACGCAGTCACGCTACAGTTCTTTCTACGACGAATAGACGTCGTCAGATGTTTACGAAAATACATAGCACTGAAAAAGATATTTTCTACCGCCACCAAACTTAAGTATAATGATTTGGTGAACTGTAAATTTAATAGGTTATACAGATAAGGAAGAGTACAGTGCATATATGAAATACATGTATGTTTAAATTACTTCTTAAGGTATCTGGCTTGGATGTCAGGTCAAATCAACTTTCAACAATTTATAGATTTAAAAACTAAACCATAATTATATACTAAAATAAACCCACTGCATAAAGTGCATTGCATGTAATTTGGATTAAGTATTATATTTGATTGGTCTTCTATAAACCAATATCGCATGTAATTTACAAAGTTTTGAACAACGATAACTACTCTGTATATCGGAATATATTACAACAAATTAATGGCCTTAAAATCACTATAAATATATAATGTAGTGAACCGTGTCTCAGTTTTTTATAACGTCCTCGGTTCGTTAGATACTTTACTTTATAAAGAAATTCCGTACCCAAAACCCCACTGTTTATTACGTAATCCGCCATAGATAAAAAATGAAAACAAGTATCAAGATTTTGAGGCACGTTTCCCTAGATTAACATTTCCGCTACAAAATACCGAAAATCGCTTTGAAATCCGTCATCAAATAAGACGGCAATGTTAATTCGAAAATGACACATACTGTGTTTTTTTAAGCTGAGCAATTAACAATTATGTTTACGGTTCAATAATTGAAACCACGCACAGGTTTGATGTTTAGTAAAAGATTTTATAACAATTTTTGTCATTAATGAACTTATAGTATCATATCGTACCAACACAATGTGCATTACGTTCGAGATGTTCAACGCTGATGAGGAAAGGTCGATAAAGGAGTGCTGTATTTATCGAAAAAAAACACCATTTTCGAGCGTTCGGTTAGACTTCTTTTTGTTGCTTGGTATTAAAGTATGATATTTAATCTTTGTAAATAACGTAAATATCATTTTACGTTATTTTAGCGATTTTAACCAAGCCTGAGACGTTAACATAATCTTTTTCTGTTTTGTTTTTTGTAGTTATTTTTATCAGTTACTGCTTACGGTCGCACCGACAAGTACGCACCTTTCCAGCTATAGCGATTGGCAATGTCCTCTGACGTAGACCTGGGGAAGACATCCGACATCCTGTACGTCTGCTGAACAGCTTCCTCACTTTTGAAATGCAGTCCCGGTTGGGATTCGAACTCACATCGACAGGGGGGTGGTGGCATTAAATAATAACTAGTCAAAGACCATAGCCACTCTACCACGGAGGTCCATCTTAAGAATATATTATGTAAAACATAACAATAAGTATGTAAGTATACAGTCAATAAATCATTGTTTACTTACAACAAGACACTCCTTGTACCATGAACAATCATCTCCAGATGGGTCTAGACACCAGTCTGGAAGATTGGAGCACTGACCGATAGTGTAAAAAAAGAACAAGAGGGTTACTTCGATGATCATTACTGTCTCGTTACTATAGTCAAAGGATATGACCTTTCTAAAAGTGCCGGAACATATCTATATGAGTATATATAAAGGATTTTATCTTGTTCTACAAAAAAAACTTGTTACCATCGATAAGAAGGCAATAGATAACCGAATTAGCCGAATACAACCTTATCAATTTTTAACCACATTTTTTTCACGATGGTAATGATTATTAGCCTGGTAATTCATCTAGTTTGCATAAGTTTCAGTTCATTCGATTTTCAGTCGAATTTTCTCTTTCGACACGTATCTGACAATGATTCACGCCATATGGTCATTCAATGGCACAACAAATCCGCGAACATTTCTTGGCTATGACGTCATTATAAATATCCAAAGGGCATAAAAATGTTTTTGTAGATAACAATTGATAAATCTCATGATTAAATTTAAGATCAACAAGCGATAGACCGAAAGTGCTTCTGGAATATATTCATACGTTATTCTCATATTTCATTCAGGTGAAGAAGACGTAAACATGGCGTTCATTTTCTTTGTATAAAATGTATAAAAACAAATGAAATTAATGTAATGCGGGCCGAATTCGACCAGTTATGTTGTGTTAACAAGGCAAAATGGACCGCGCAAATATCACGTGACAACATCAGGGCTTTTCCAACAACCTAAACAAATTGTTTTACCAACAAAATGAAAATAATTCAACGTCGACAGCTGCCGCTGTTCTTAAAAGAATATTTATATGTGTTAGTGATAAAGCTATTTTAAGTGCGTGCTATTGGTATGAACACGACTGTATAAATATGTCAACCATGTGATCTCAGTAAGTGACAGTTGAATTATCAAGGCCCGGTTTACGTACACGGAAACCCGCCTTGACATATTTAGATAGCGCCGTTTGTCTACTGTAAGAAAAGTGATGTCGTGACAAATACAGCTTGTAATAGACTTGTAAATATGTCAATAATAAGTGTAACTTCATTCTAATAATGGTTGTATTATGTCACTTTGCCACTGATATTAAGGACGCACTTTATTTTTTTATCGGGCTGCCTGAAATGTGACCGTCAGCTATGGATGAAATTGCCCTCTTCAAAATAGTCTCGAGCAAACTCAAAGCATCGACATCAATATAAAATGGATAAAAAAATATTTTGGAACCTGATAGTAAACTAATCTTAACTTCTTATCTGACAGTAACTCCCTACAACCATCTGTATGTAACATGGCTTAGCATAACCCGTGTTCTTTCTTATGTCCCCGTATCGATAGATCGGGGGCATATTGTTTGTTTTGTCTCTCTGTTTGTCTATTTGTCTGTTTGTACCAAACTTTAACCTTGCCCATAAAATCAAAACGCTTGCACCTACATTAATCAAACTTCATATGTAGGTTCCTCATGACAACCTCTACATGATCTGGTCATTTTCAGGTTAGTAGGTCAAGGTCACGGGGTCATGGTGTTTGAAAAAACGTACATCTCTGTTAGGATACTTCTCCTACATTTTTCATGGGATTTTGACGGAACTTTCACAGACTTGTTGTTACCAAGAACCCCGCACATGTATTCCAGGTTTTGTGATTCGATCATTTTTACGGAATTATGGCCCTTTGTTTATTTTGTGCATTTTCAAGTTAAAGGGCACCCAGAGGGGGCATTGTGTTTTTCACATCTTGTAAATATGTAAGTTTAACACCAAATATGCCTACTTTGTAAATACAATTGTGATTTTTTTATTTGCACGATGGCCCTTTATCGCTCACATAACAATCATTGTTAATTCATTAAAACATTGTTTTAAACCTATGACCTAGTTTTTGACCCAAGATTGACCCCTGTTAGAACTTGTCCTACATTTAAATCTTACGATTTGACCTTGTGGCCTAGTTTTTTACCCCAGATGACCCATGCTCGAATGTGTCTTACATATCATTTATACAGACATTCTGATAAGGTTTGGTGAAGATCCAATCAAAATTTGACATATACAGTGTTAATAAAGTTTTGACCTCGTGGCCTAGTTTTTACCCTATGTGACCCATATTTGAACGTGTCCTTAGAATCATTCAATCATACAGTCGGACAAGGTTTGGCGAAGATCAAATTGTAACTCTGAAATCTAGAGTGTTAACATGGTTTTTCATAAGATTTGACCTAGCGACCTAGTTTTTTTTCACCAAGATGATCCATGTTCGAACTCGTCCATAATATTATAAAAACAAGTATTCTGACAAGGTACCTAAAACTGCCTATATAGTATAGCATTAAATAATAGATTTATTGTTTTTCTAACTTTAACTAAGCTAACATAAAAGTAATAATATGTATTGGGATCATTGATAGCTGAGATATAAATCCCTAACCAGCCAAACAGTACGCAACAATGAGTGGTATTAAGTGCTTATATGTTGACAGTCATGTTTATCCAATCGATTCGAGAAGGTAACAAAGGCTGATATATCTGATAAAATCATGAATTTGTTTAAATTCTGATATTTATTCGATTTGTTTGAAATATGTTTGACGAAACGATATTTATTGTGTTTGCTTTTGTTCTAGTTAATGGCAAAAAAAGGGTGTTCGATGAACAGAAGTCCTGACAAACTTGCGCCTAATGGATTCTTACTATAAATTAGTTGATCATTACACTAAATGTATGTTTCATGATAATTTAAGGGTCGAGAAGCATTGTTGAATAAATGCGTTAACGAAAATGGCTCTTTAAAAGATCATTGGAGGTTTGTTTATTGGCGTGAGATTGTATTCATTTTTGAATGGTAATAGATTGAAATTCGAAATTATTATCAAGTTACTATCGTAGTTTATCCAGATGTAAACATTATCAGGAGCTTAGAAAAATTACTGTTATTACAGGAGAACACTTATCAGTAAATACATATGACAACATGTATGTACGGTAAAACATTTGGTTATAATGGATTCAAATAATTACTTCACTCTGTCCATATATATCCCTTTGAATTGTTTTTTACCTAGTTTTGTGGTCTCAGCCTCACACTAAACCCTGCGATAATACATAATAATAATAATAAAATCTTTATTTCTTGAAGGTAACATATAAAGTATAAAACTTATTTACAATATGGCCTTCAGTAAAAATACATGTAATTTAATAACTATATAAAGGCAAAATTAAAAGGCATACAAATATATATGAACAAAATATTATAACAAAACATAATAACTATAAGTTAAAAAAGAAGAAAAAGCTTAAACATTTATACATATTTAAACACTATAAATTTCAATATTCAATGTCACTTGACTATTAATCATAATAATATAACAATTTTTTTTTTTTTTTTTGTCAAACATTGACAGTCATTCCAGAGAAAAGTCTGCACATAAATAAAGTCATGAAAAAATAAAAAATAACTTTCAGCTAATAACCCCCCCCCCCCCCCCCCCCCCAGAAAAACAACAACAACTGCATAATGTTTAAAGTAATTGTAATTGAAATAAATGGTGTTTGCAATTTCATTTAAAAGATTTAATTGTTGCTGCAGAGCGTACTGTGCTAGGTAAACTGTTCCAAACAGTCCTACTGTGAATTGAGAATGAATATTGTCTGAGTTTAGTTTTGAATTTTTTCATGGCAATGTCTTTATATGTTGATGATCGTAGGTTGTGATTTTCATTATTTGAAAAAGAAATTATCTCCTTCATATATTGGGGACATTGTCCATTTAACGTTTTATAAATTAAAATACAACAATGGTATTTGATCCTATTTTCAAACGTTAACCATTTCATCGCTTTAAAAATTTCAATACTTGGCGTTCTTTTTGGCTTACATAATATTATTTTACCTGTTCGTTTTTGTAATAATGTTATTTTTCTGATGTGTGCTTGTTTAATGGCCCATACAGGGCAGCAATAATCAAATGTTGACATGATGTATGAATTATAAAATAAAGATTTCATTTTATCATTTAAAAAATAGTTTATCCGTTTAAGAAGAGATATTTTAGAATTTATTCTATTACAGATATATGTGACTTGTTCATCCCATAACAAGTGCTGATCAATATAAACTCCTAATATTTTCTGAGATTTAACATTTTTTATCTTTATATTATCTATAAATACATTCAAATCATTCATGCGCCTAAGTTTATTTCGTGAGCATATAAGCATGCATTTTGTTTTATTCGGATGTAAAGCCATATTATTGGCTGAACACCATTTCATTACATTATTAACACTTTCTTGGAGTGTCGTTTCTATCTCTTTAGAGGTATCTCCGATGGCGTAAAGTGTCGAATCATCTGCATACAGATCAACTGAGGAATTTTGCACATTGAAACTAATATCATTTATCTATAAAATAAATAGCAATGGACCTAGGATAGAACCTTGAGGTACACCAGATTTGAGAGTTAGTTTAGATGAGCACACATTTCCAACCTTTACTAACTGTTGTCTATTTGAAAGATATGATTTAAAGATATTCAATGTGTTAGCTGAGAAATGGTATAACTGAAGTTTGTATAGTAAAATTTTATGATCAACGAGATCAAAAGCCTTTTACAAATCAAGAAACAATGCCCCAACTGCTTTGCCATTATCAAGCTCCGTTGTCCATTCATCAACCAGTCGAAGTAGAGAAGTTAAACAGGAGTGGTTTTGTCTAAAACCAGACTGATATTTGTGCAAAATATCAGTTGAATGAAAGTAAGATCGAAGTTGATAAGCAATGTGCTTTTCATATATTTTGGATATTGTTGGAAGAATTGAAATTGGTCTATAGTTATTAGCATCATTTCTGTCTAATGCTTTATATATTGGTATAATAAATGCTTCTTTTAAAGCATCAGGAACAATGCCCGAAGATATACTGTTATTTATGATAGCAGTAAGGGGTAAAACAATGTGATCACCGCAAAATTTTAGGATTTTAGGACCTATGCAATCTATACCCGAAGCTTTAGACATATCTAATTGTTGAATGTATTTCTTCACCTCAATTGGTGTGATGAATTCAATATTAAATTGTCTTTGGCCTAAAACTCTGTCTACATCATCTCTTAATGACTGAAAATAACCTTCATTTAGAGGTGATTTTGAAATACTACTTGAAATGTTAATGAAATGATCATTGAGAGCATCTGCTATTAATGATTCATCAGTTATGAGTCCATCAGCAACTTTTAAATTCTTAGGTAGAGAGCAATTATCGGTTGACTCACCGTTTATCTTTTTAATATTTTTCCAAATATATTTAATGTCTTTATTGTCCCGAACTGCTTTGTTATAGAAATCTTTTTTTCTCCTTCTAATTAAGGACGTAACTTGATTTCTTATGATCTTATATTCTGTGAAATATTTCTTTTTGTCAATTTTATTCCTTGTCTTAATAGCAACTTTAATTTCATCTGTGAACCATTCAGGTTGGTGATTAAACTTAATTCGTTTTTGTTTTACGGGTGCATGTTTATTAAGTGCACAATGTATAATACTATAAAAGGCAGTCAGTGACTCATTTGGATCAACTGTCATTTCAATATGATGCAAATTTGATAATGAGAGATCTTTTTGAAAAGAAGAATGGTTAAAATTATTGAACGATCTATATGTCATACTGTTGTGTACGGACTCTTTGTTTTGTTTATTGTTTAAAGTTCTTGTGAAACAAACTGGTAAATGATCACTTATACTTAAACAAGGTATAAACACACCTCGAACTTTATCTTCATCACTAGTATAAATATGATCGATTATAGAAGAAGATTTGTCAGTTACACGTGTTGGTGCTTTGACAAGTTGTGTGAGACCATATCTAATAACAAAATCACTCCATGTTTGCAATTTAAACGAATTAGTATCCACATTATAATCAATATTTATATCTCCCGTGATATGATATTCTAATCCTAAAGTTTCGACCATGTCAACTTGTTTAGAAAATAATTCTATCCAATCGTTATTGGAATCAGGAGGGCGGTAAATAAAAGCATAATAAAAATGATTTTGCGTTCGTATAACATATTTCTATCCAAACTGTCTCTAAGACTTTACATTCGATATCCTTTCTTCGTTTATACGGAATGCTATCTGCTAAGTAAATTAAAATCCCGCCACCTTTCTTAACTTTTCTATATTTTCTTTCAAAATTAAATTTTGGTACGCTCAGCTGCAAATTACTGTTATTTTCCGATAAAAAAAGTTTCATTTAAAGCACAAATATCAATCTTGTAAACAGGTGTTGATAAATGATATTTTATCTCATCAAGTTTTGGCATAATATGATTTATATTAAGACTAACAACATGCAAACCCTTTGCAGAATTAAAAGTAAAAATGTTATCAATAGTAGATCTTGACGAATTGGGTTTCAATATTGTGCCATTTAAATAGTCTTTTTTCTCTACATCTTGCATGACATGATTTATACATTTATCTTTATCAAAACATTGACAAGACTTTAAATTACAGAAAGTACATAAGTTATTATTAAATAACATATATAGACAAAAAGTAAAGGACGACAGCTTACAGAGACAAAAAAGCTAAAAGTCGATGTTTTATCAGTAATTAATGGCCATTATTTCTTCAAATTAATAATGATAAAATGACTTGGAATTTAAAAACGTTGCTTTCTGCTACGTGTCTGAAAAACTTTATTTGACTTGTAGTTATTTCAATGCAAGTCAATTGCTTGCCTATAAAGGCAAAATGCATCTAGCCTGTATATGTTTTGTTTATAGTTTATCACGTAGTTCGTTTTCAATCGAGTATTTGTTTAGAAATCCTTTTAAATGCAGAATGGTTGATTTTCAAAACACTTCAGTGCCATAAAATCAAAGTTGCCCTTTCCATGATATACACGGATTGTAACAATTAGTGATACGTAAATACCATTAGACACATCAGACCGACTGTAAAACAAGTCGTTACTTAGTATGTTCAATTTCATTGTTTTATTTAATCGCTTCATGAAACGCGCGTGAACAGTAATGTTACTCTTGAACTCTCTATCAGCGAAACGTTTAATAATATCCTGATACTGGATACAAATTAATAAGTAGTTTGATAGAAACGTGTTTAAACCATTTTATTTGTTGTTAACGAGAACGTGTTTATTTGACCTGATTTTGCTGATATATTTTGAATATGGAATTTAACACAACAGATACCAATAGTATCCATAGTTACAACACATATCCAAAGGCTTGCTGCGAAACGTGTCAATGATTTAATAGTCACAGTCATTTGGCGACTTGCACAGCTTGAACGGCGGAGTAATACACAAGGCTTACACCTGGTCAACCAACCTATTATAAGCCTGCTGGATACCTACCTCATAGCTGCAACTCGTCAGGTCCCGGATGTGATTTAAACTCACAGCTGCCAAGGGCTAGAAATTACTTATAGAGGACCATAAGCACTCGACCAAGGATGTCCATTTCCAAGGCTGCACCCCTGGGGAAGGTCGTTGCGTCCTCCATTGGTATTTTCTATTTTGTCTTGGATCTGCTTTGGAATAGTTGGTTTTGGGAAATAAACATGTTTTGCATTTTTTCCTAAGTTATTTTTTCTTGTCCAAATTTAACATATAATTATGATTTTATTTCTTTGTTTTGCCCTTAGATGGTATTTGCACATAATATATGATAATTATAACAGTTGCATATTAATTTTACACACGATACAAGATATTAAACAAGAACATTTGTTACAATTTGATTCTGATATCCCTGAAATGTCAGCACTAAATGAGAGGTATGGAGGTCAAAAACATCCGTTTTACCATTTTGATCCCTATAAGTATAATTTCGTCTAATACAAAAAAACGGAAGACTGAACAAGATTTGTTTTTGAAAATACATAAGTTTAGAAGTTGAGTTCTATTACCAAATCAGTGAATATTAAGTTTAAAATACAATTTGGGAGATACATGTTTGTAGCTGGAAAAATGTTCAATTGCTAACGCGTAAGGCCAACGACTTAGACACATCCATAGGTATGTTAGATATCTCGGGAATGCGGCGTGTTTGTCGTGTGTTTTTTTCGTCTACGTTCCAAATTCATATATCTACATCGAAATTCTACTTTTTGCGATAGTTTGATACCAATATGGTTACACAACAGACATGAACATATTAACCTCTCTATAATTAAGTACGATTGTTTGAACAATGACGTTGACCGAAGCTTTCCGATATGAGTTACATGATGACGGACAATGAGTCTATTGAATTCAGAATCGTGCTACATCCGTTTCCTAAGACCCTTTATGGTAATTACTTGGCCTCAAATGGCGACGCTTTGCTTTGGAATCACAGAAGAGTAAAAACATGGAGAGATTGCTATTGATTTCTTGTTGAACGCCGTAATTACAAGTTAACTTTGAAATATTATTAACTCTGTTCAAATGGTACAAGATGTTTGATATGGATGTATGGTTATTAATCAGTATCGAGGTCTTAAACAGTAAGATTTTTTATTTTTTATTTAATGCAAGCCAATAAATGACATTTGCGATAAATCAATCTCTCAGAATAAACAAGAGATAAATATTTATCCATTTTAACTGAAATATGTCGTTATCTTTGAAATATTTATAGCACCATTTTGAATCGTAATGGTGAATTAAACATTGTATTTTAGTTAATCGTTATAACTGAAATATACATAGACACGTGTTATGTCTTATTGAAGTGCGTCCGCCTGTTTTTTTAATTGAAGAGATAGTGCGTCGAATGCAAGTCGTCCATTACAGCTGATCGGGTGGTTCATTAATAGTAAATTACGGAGAACTGGGCTAGTATTCGTACAAAATCTATCAAAACAGTCCATTCTGTTAAAAAAACCGGCGTAGGACAAAAAAAGTGACATTCATGGATGCTTGACTAAACAAGATAGGTTTTGTAAGTCGCAAAACGTTTCTTTTTTCCCAAGAAATAAAGTCGGTTGAAAGACCGTAAACGTGCTTATTGTTCTAGCTTAAAATACTTAGCAAGAGAAACATCCCATATAATAAGATTGTATAAGTCATGTACGCTTTTTCTAATCTGCTCGTTTCTTTGTTAACGAAACAAAAGCTTGGTTTTAAATGTTAAAGAAGAAAATGAAAATCGAACTTTTACGAGAAATAAAATGTCCTCGGGAAAATTGGTTGAATATGAAATGTACATAGCTTACATATAGAGAACTTTAGAGAAGGGGCTTTTTAAGAAACTGGATCCCTGGTTGATATTCAGGCTTTCCTTTATGCCATCATGAAAAGAGAATATAGTGTTGTATAGAATCTGTACCTATCTTATTTGTTTATGCGTAGAATAAAACCACAATTTGAAAGTGTCGTCTGATGTGTATTTAAAAGAAACACATCTGTATATCAATTTGTATTTAGTAACATAAAGTGTCTACACTAAGTCAAGAAGTAGACACATGACATTCTCGTCGTTCGCTTCATTATGAAATTCTAAAATATTATCGAAATTCAAGAAGGGGAAATTGTGACGGCTAATTCCGTTGAAGACTCACGAGACTGACCCAATGTAAGACAGAGGACATGCAGAGTCGTATTCAAATTGTCATTGCGTCGGGTAAACATTCATCGTTGTTTACACGTTTGTTGTACGTCTGCGACTTGTCAACAAAGAAGAATCTATATCAATTTTGGCATGTCTTGGATTTTTTCAGGATGATCCAATAAAAGCCAACGTAATCAATGCGCTTAAACGAAGCATGTTTTGCTAAAAATGTCTGACGCTGACAATAGAATGTGTAGTTTGTTACTATATCAACCAAACGAAAAAACTTCTAAAATATTTCCATTGTTTGATCGTTATATTTTTACAATACCAGAAACTAAACTTTGAAACTTAAGAGGTGCTTACTTTAGTTGGCACGAAGACTTGGCATTTGAACATAAATTTTGTATCGAGAAAACATTTGTAACGTTCTGAATACAAATATGTTTTCTATCAGAGTAACAGAATCCCCAAGAATTGATCTCTGGTTTTGGAACAGTTGAACGGTTCATCCTACCCTTTGTACAAAAATATTCATAATGTTATCGAAGCAACATCAAGAAAATATCAACTTCAAGGTCCATATCTCAGTTCCTTACAAGATACAGACTTTTTCAACTAGGACCATCCTAACTCTAGACTTATATCAGAATTTTAGTGATTAACGAACTGGAATTAATTAATTAACGGAAATTCAAGTAGAATACACTCTTTGTACAAGATATTCAAGTTGAATGGTCACATGACCGGAAATCGGAAAGTGCGGAAATATTTGAGAGGGTTTACAATGAATAAAAGGAGCATTAAATGAATTTAGCTGAAACATTTAATAAATACCGCGGCATAACTTTGAAGAGAAAATGAAAGTCATTATGTTAGTGCAAATACTCTACTTTTATGTTATATCGAGTTACACAATGTCAACAAACAAATCCATACAGCTTTAACGATGCAATTTAATGTTGTTTAAATATTAATAGAAACAGTGTATGAAGCATATAGGACTAAGAGAGATTTCTGAAATGTATTGACTAATTCCACGTATGTTTCAAACATGGCTCATGTTTGGTATGGTTGTATTTAGGTGCACATGCCTGAAATGGTTGGGGGTTTTATTGCCCTGTTTGATATGAATGGATAAACAATAGTATTAATTAACTATCTAATATAACCGACACGCATTACAAGAGTTGTCGGCAATTCGAGTAAAACAGTCGGCTAATACGGACATTCCCTAGTGGTGGTTACAAGAACTCGGCACTATGTGAAATCATGAAATGCTGGCTTTTCATCGGTTATTGAAACTCGCAACAATACGAGAGAAACTAACAGCTGTTATTTTTCTTCATTCGACATTCCAAAATGAGCAGCAATTTTCATATAATTAAACGAACATTAGATAGTTATTAGATACTTATTAATTAGAGAAATTCATATTGACCGAGTTATCTGCCCTACTCAGCTATACCTTGGACAAATAACTCAGCCAATCTGAATTTTCCGAATTAATAACATAATATCATTACGACCTGGATACTATTTATTTTATCACAAAATATGAAAGGAAAATTGCGAACAGTATATAATTAAATGATTCAACGACCAGCTTCATTAAATTCTTGCATGTCAAATGCGATTACTCAATGTATCTACAGTATGTCTCGTACAAACACTGAAGACTCCTGACTATGATAGCACGTGGCTGACCCTTACAGCAAATGTACCCGGCAGCAATGTTATATCGGTGAACCATGGACTTTTAGAAATGCCTTTGATCGTCGACGTTCAAGTAAAATCGAAAGATGTCCCTAATGAGGACTACATCTTCCAAGCAGTTGGTAAGTACCAATAATAATCCATAAGTGTTAACAAGGAACGTACCAATTATTTTGTGATTTATTTCCAAACATAAAGCCAGTCGTTTGTATTGACTTTCTAGAATCGATTACATAATAAAAAGAAATTTAATACTTCTCACAAACTGTGGCAATATCTTACATTGATTAACTGTAATTCAAGATGCTAACATTGTGCAGATTCTATTGAGGTTGTCTGCAGATATATTGAATTGGGCCGCTTCACTGGTTGTGACATGTGATAGTGATTTGTAACCCTGTCTGAAATAGAGTTATAAGCAAGCCGTGCGAATATTTGTAGGAACCTTTGGAGGAGATTTCGTGGATTTTTGTAATCACTGAGGGAAAATTAAGTCTCTGGGTGCTACATTCTGTGAAATGCGGGACAAAATTAAAGACCGCAAATGTATATATATGAGTCCCTTATTAATGGACAAAATCAGTTACAGTAAGTGGAAAAGACGACTTTTCAGAAACTTCTGTTCCGATTTAATGTAAGCACGCTAATGTTCCGAACTGCCAATCGATTTATTTCGCCGGAAAGGGATGGGTGTCCTACAAAATAGGGTCAATGTACAGAACACATGAAAAAAAAACATTAGATAGATTGACTGTTGACTCGATTAGTTAACCTGTACTATAATAGTACACACGATTATTTATTATATAAACACGCACTTGAACGTTTAAACTACACGTATGCAAAACATTCCATGAGAGAAACCGTTAACATGTTCTCTCGCCCAATACGCTTTGCATACGTTTCAAGGTAATTTTTATTTTTAAGCACATTAAGGTGCCGTAACACTACAACGCATTGGCCTAATGTGTGTCGACGTGTTAGAATACGCTGGTGGTCGTCGTACTCGTTAGAGATTAGTTTTATATAAGTTAAAAGCACGCTCACACACGTTGGTATACGTTGTCGAGCGTCGAGCCCAAAAAAAAATGTTGTGCGTGCACAAAATTTTCAACTAGTGCCGAACGTATATTCATCGGTTATGTAAACGTTAGACGATCGGTATTCATTCGTTATTCGAACGTTCGCCATACGTTTTCAAACGTTAAGTACGCGTTGGTAACACGTCGGTACATTCACTAGCGTTTGTATAACGAGTTTTAAACGTATGCGTAACGTTTGTTTAACTTATTTATAACGTATGGTGGCTGATTTCTGCCATTTCATATCTTCGTGTGTTCGCCCCCAAAAGTCGAAGCACGCCGACACGAACACACGACAAATTGATCATTTGTCGTGTCTTCGCCTTCGACCTTAGAGGGCGAACACACGAAGACACGAAATATTGAAGGCGAAATAACGAAATTTTGATAGGCGAACACACGAAATCTACTCTTGTAAAGTTTCGTGTCGGCGGGTATGAAATCGTCGTATCGGCGCCCTTATTTGTCGCGTGTTCGTGTTTTCGCCTCGAAAGGCGAAGACACGACGACACGAAAAATTGCACATTATCGTGTCGTCGTGCCGGCGTGCTTCGCCCCGAAGGACGAAGACACGAACACACGATAATGTGCAAGGTTTCGTGTCGTCGTGTCTTCGCCTTCCGGTTGACATCCGCAGAACCATTACACATGTTATTGAATTGCAAAACTATTATACGATGGACTAGATTTATTGTTCTGCGCATGTCTACCGGAAGGCGAAGACACGACGACACGAAACCTTGCACATTATCGTGTGTTCTTGTCTTCGTCCTTCGGGGCGCCTTCAATATTTCGTGTCTTCGTGTGTTCGTCCTCTAAGGTCGAAGGCGAAGACACGACAAATGATCAATTTGTCGTGTGTTCGTGTCGGCGTGCTTCGACTTTTGGGGGCGAACACACGAAGATATGAAATGGCAGAAATCAGCCACCATAATAACGTGTACAGGGCGTTATTGAAGCGTATAAGATGGACTCACGAATAACGCATTAAATGTTTGACAAAACGTTCTTACAACGTACCAAGACATAAAGAACGAAAATAAGGGCGATGCTTATTAAACTGTATTTCATGTATGATAAAAAATACTAATTAACTTGTGTATATGACTAATACCATTAGTCAAACTAGGCTGATACTGAGCGCGTACACTTTGCTGTTTTGCAACACCAGCAAAATCGTTTCATCCTTTCACAATGCCGGTATGTTCTGCACCGAACGAGTAGTATTATAGAAGAAGGAAGAGGACGGTCTTGACATGCCCAGTCTTGAGAATTTGAAATATATGAATACTGCTCTGATGCGGTACTAATACATTTGGAGCAGGTTACACACATGTTCTTCACTCGTTATGAACGTTATATATACGCCTAGCACACGCTAACCAAATTACATGGACTTCTGTATTCGCTAGGCGTAACTTATGAGAACGTTTCTCGTTCTTTACTCAAAGGTTGTGTATTCGTTAAACACATTCGGCAAACGCTTTGTGTGCGTCTGAAAGGCGGCTTCTCTTTCATGTTTCGGACGATCGCCAGCGTATTAGACAAAACCTAATACGTTCCGCACTCGTTGGCCTAATACGCTGTTGTGTGACAGGCTCTTTATGTTTCACGTGAATTTCGTGAGAGTCCAACGAGACGAGGGATAAAATAACGTTGAAGTTTCATTTATGCTAGGACAATACAACTGAACATATTTAAGCCGGCAAATATAAACAAAAAATTGAAATTGTGATTTTTATCAATTTTATTGTAAATTCGTTTGTAGAAGGTTTATAAATTTGGGCCACTTATTAAAGACGTCTATTCTTTAAATATGGAAAGTAGCGGAATAATTTCAAACGCAAGTGCTTTAAATTACTTCTTTCGCGGCGAGTTTTTGTGGTCTTTTTGCCTAATTTAGATAAAGCTTTTTGTAAAAGTTCATTCTGCCATTGTTTCACTTGATGTCTTCTTTGACGCTTATTAGGAGGGCGTCCAAGAGACGACGACCAGTCTGAGCAATTTGGAGGAGTCACGTATGTGTACAATGAAATAGAAGTAATCGTCTCGGCCCCGATACCTTACAACAGTGAAATTGCCGGACATGCCATATATCTAGGTAAATCTATTTTATATGTAATTTGATCACTAGCAAGCATGCTTGTCTAACAATTTCACATTTATATGGATATTCATGCCTTGTCTGTACAGTCAAGCCTGTGTAAGCGGCCACCTCCGAATGAAGGCAACTCTGTAAATAAAGGCCAATCTCTATCGTGTAACAGCAAACATACCTATTTTCCTTACCCGATCGATAATTTACCATACATACATGTATAGTCAAGCCCTGAAAATCGGAATTCCCTGAAAATGGGACAATTTTTGAAGTCCCAAAAGGCTCTTTGAAAAATCGTTTTTTTCTAAGAAAACTGGACTTTTGGCCAAGTCCGGAAGAGATCCGGTGTCGATGGGTTTTACTGTACGAATCAACATTTTTAATGAATATTGCAACTTTGCAGCAAATGACGAATATTATAATGGATACAACTCACAGACCAGTGATGAAGTTTTGATCCGGATAAGAGCTTGGAAGACCACATCGGTACCCAGCCCTAACTTCAAGAAAACAAACATTTTTGCTCGCGCCATGTCGAGTAATTGTAAGATTAAAACTAGTTTCATTATCTTATTGAGCTTGTTACAAATCTAAATCACATGTACAATGTCATTTTTTCATAACTTAGAATGGAAATTAGTATTAAGTAACAGTACAACTTCTCCAGAGCGACCCTCTCATGAGCAACAACCTCCCTTCAATAACGGCATAGTTTTTCCCACTGCCTGATTTAAATACCACCTAAACCTCTAAACAATAACATATTATTGCTAGTTCCAAAATGAATGGCTTTGGAGAGGTTTTACTGTACGTATATGTGAACTTCATTTATACGAACATTCGTTATTATCCGAATTAAATCCAGTTCCCGATTTTGTTCGTAAACATTTCTGTGAAGGAACAATTGTTTTATCCGAAAAATACTAGTATCCGACATTTTTGTACGGAACATATCATTCGAATACTTTTATATGTGGGATTAAGAATCGCACCAACAACAAAAATCATTTGGCGATTTTTCCAAGTTCAGCGGTTTAGGAAGACACCAACGCCCATTTGTTAAAACATTTATAGATTTAACTCATGGGTTAACTCTGTGGTTAGGTAAAGATATTAACCCAAAGCTAACCAGAAACAAGACGGTTACCTTTGTATTACCAAGTGCTGTATTAGACGGTCTCGACGATTCAAATTAGTAAACAGACTAACTGAGGATCTAGACGATTTCAGACAATTGGGTTTAATCTAACTAGAAATAACTTCTGGCCAAATTCACCCAACGTTTTATACAATCGCTTAACCAATTTTTAACCCAAATTTTACCCTAACCTCAAAATTAACCCAGTGGTGTAAATTGACCAATGTTTATACAATTGGGTGCAGGTGTACTGAGGCTCATAGACGTTATTAACTTGTCTAGAAATTGTGGATACTGCTGTATGAAAATATCCATTTCATTAAACTTTGTTTAGTTCGTGTTCTTCAAAAGTTACAGCTTGCGTGCTTTTTTCTTTTATTTTAAACCAGTTCGTTCAAAACAAACATTTCTAATTTTTTGGTTTTATCATATTTTTTTTTAATTTTACAGTTAATGAAGTATACATTGAAGAAAACCACGGACTAGAAGAATATCCGGCGTTCGTCCTTGTTCGAACTAAGCTGCTTGATGGCAGCATGATAGGTACTATGTCAGATGCAGTAGGTACGTAACACGATATGTCGTATATCACATGTATAAACGATATTCATATACTTTAAAGTATATGAAATTACATCTGACAGAATAGTTGATTGCATGTAATAAGAATCATACCCAACCCAAGAACCTAAATTCAATGAATGAATACTGGAAGTGACCTGTATATTTTGTTAAGTTAAACTATAAATATGAATAAAAGGGTTATAACATGGAAATTAAAAATCAATAAGATCAAACATTTTCAGTTTTTAATCAGGCACAGCTTTCCTCTTTCTTTCTTTTCCAAGATAAATCAAAACGTTGTTTATATTTTTGTGAACGATTCATGTATGTCTGAATTCAGCAAACGCTGTTTGAATTGTTTTAACCGTGGAATAAGATGTTTAGAGAATACCTTTGTCTGACCACTTGTAAGCATCATATTTATTTAATTAATTACAGAGACAGTTATGTAGAAACTCTTTGAAAAAATACGTACTATAAGTTAATGAAAACAATGTGACTTAGCACATTTTGAAATTCATGATGTATTTCTTGTCAAATATGGCTTTATACACTTTAAGCAAAATCGATTCTAATGTTGTACCATTCTAAAAATGCATCTTTTAATATGCATTGCACATTTTTTATCATAGCAATGCTCGAATTAACAACGTAATCGATATGATATGTACAAAGGGTCGTTTAAAAGTTCGTTGACAACACTAATAAAAAACACGATGTATTGATTTATATATATACGAGTATATTACATACAGGTTATTTGTTTTTAAAATGAGAGATATGCCGTAGTAGAACACATTTACTTGACTTTTATGAAACGGACTCATACTGTATTTAGTGGGACTCGTACTGTATGCAGTAGGACTCAAACTATATGTAGTAGGACTCATAGTAGGACTCATACTGTATGTAGAAGGACTCATAGTAGGACTCATACTATATGTAGTAGGACTCATAGTAGGACTCATACTATATGTAGTAGGACTCATAGTAGGACTCATACTATATGTAGTAGGACTCATAGTAGGACTCATACTATATGTAGTAGGACTCATAGTAGGACTCATACTATATGTAGTAGGACTCATAGTAGGACTCATACTGTATGTAGTAGGACTCATAGTAGGACTCATACTATATGTAGTAGGACTCATAGTAGGACTCATACTATATGTAGTAGGACTCATAGTAGGACTCATACTATATGTAGTAGGACTCATAGTAGGACTCATACTATATGTAGTAGGACTCATAGTAGGACTCATACTATATGTAGTAGGACTCATAGTAGGACTCATACTATATGTAGTAGGACTCATAGTAGGACTCATACTATATGTAGTAGGACTCATACTATATGTAGAAGGACTCATAGTAGGACTCATTATATATGTAGAAGGACTCATAGTAGGACTCATAGTATATGTAGTAGGACTCATAGTAGGACTCATAATATATGTAGTAGGACTCATAGTAGAACTCATACTATATGTAGTAGGACTCATAGTAGGACTCATACTATATGTAGTAGGACTCATAGTAGGACTCATAGTAGGACTCATACTATATGTAGTAGGACTCATAGTAGGACTCATTATATATGTAGTAGGACTCATAGTAGAACTCATACTATATGTAGTAGGACTCATAGTAGGACTCATACTATATGTAGTAGGACTCATAGTAGGACTCATTATATATGTAGTAGGACTCATAGTAGGACTCATTATATATGTAGTAGGACTCATAGTAGGACTCATACTATATGTAGTAGGACTCATAGTAGGACTCATTATATATGTAGTAGGACTCATAGTAGAACTCATACTATATGTAGTAGGACTCATAGTAGGACTCATACTATATGTAGTAGGACTCATAGTAGGACTCATTATATATGTAGTAGGACTCATAGTAGGACTCATACTATATGTAATAGGACTCATAGTAGGACTCATAGTAAGTCTCATACTATATGTAGTAGGACTCATAGCAGGACTCATTATATATGTAGTAGGACTCATAGTAGGACTCATACTATATGTAGTAGGACTCATAGTAGGACTCATACTATATGTGGTATGGCTCACATTTTATGTAGTAGGACTCATAGTAGGACTCATTATATATGTAGTAGGACGCATAGTAGGACTCATACTATATGTGGTATGGCTCACATTTTATGTAGTAGGACTCATAGTATGACTCATACTATATGTAGAAGGACTCATAGTATGACTCATTATATATGTAGTAGGACTCATAGTAGGATTCATACTATATGTAGAAGGACTCATAGTAGGACTCATACTATATGTAGAAGGACTCATAGTAGGACTCATACTATATGTAGAAGGACTCATAGTATGACTCATTATATATGTAGTAGGACTCATAGTAGGACTCATAGTAGGACTCATACTATATGTAGAAGGACTCATAGTAGGACTCATACTATATGTAGAAGGACTCATAGTATGACTCATTATATATGTAGTAGGACTCATAGTAGGATTCATACTATATGTAGAAGGACTCATAGTAGGACTCATACTATATGTAGTAGGACTCATAGTAGGACTCATACTATATGTAGAAGGACTCATAGTATGACTCATACTATATGTAGAAGGACTCATAGTAGGACTCATACTATATGTAGTAGGACTCATAGTAGGACTCATACTATATGTAGTAGGACTCATACTATATGTAGAAGGACTCATAGTAGGACTCATTATATATGTAGAAGGACTCATAGTAGGACTCATAGTATATGTAGTAGGACTCATAGTAGGACTCATAATATATGTAGTAGGACTCATAGTAGAACTCATACTATATGTAGTAGGACTCATAGTAGGACTCATACTATATGTAGTAGGACTCATAGTAGGACTCAAACTATATGTAGTAGGACTCATAGTAGGACTCATACTATATGTAGTAGGACTCATAGTAGGACTCATTATATATGTAGTAGGACTCATAGTAGGACTCATACTATATGTAATAGGACTCATAGTAGGACTCATAGTAAGTCTCATACTATATGTAGTAGGACTCATAGCAGGACTCATTATATATGTAGTAGGACTCATAGTAGGACTCATACTATATGTAGTAGGACTCATAGTAGGACTCATACTATATGTGGTATGGCTCACATTTTATGTAGTAGGACTCATAGTAGGACTCATTATATATGTAGTAGGACGCATAGTAGGACTCATACTATATGTGGTATGGCTCACATTTTATGTAGTAGGACTCATAGTATGACTCATACTATATGTAGAAGGACTCATAGTATGACTCATTATATATGTAGAAGGACTCATAGTATGACACATACTATATGTAGAAGGACTCATAGTATGACTCATTATATATGTAGAAGGACTCATAGTATGACTCATTATATATGTAGAAGGACTCATAGTATGACTCATACTATATGTGGTATGGCTCACATTTTATGTAGTAGGACTCATAGTATGACTCATTATATATGTAGTAGGACGCATAGTATGACTCATTATATATGTAGTAGGACGCATAGTAGGACTTAATATATATGTAGAAGGACTCATAGTAGGACTCATACTATATGTAGTAGGACTCATACTAAATGTTTTAGGACTAATACTACATGTAGTAGGACTCATACTTTATGTAGTAGGACTCATAGTAGGACTCATTATATATGTAGAAGGACTCATAGTATGACTCATACTATATGTAGTAGGACTCATAGTAGGACTCATTATATATGTAGAAGGACTCATAGTAGGACTCATACTATATGTAGTAGGACTCATACTAAATGTTTAAGGACTAATATTTTATGTAGTAGGACTCATAGTAGGACTCATTATATATGTAGTAGGACTCATAGTAGGACTCATACTATATGTAGTAGGACTCATAGTAGGACTTATTATATATGTAGTAGGACTCATAGTAGAACTCATACTATATGTAGAAGGACTCATAGTAGGACTCATACTTTATGTAGTAGGACTCATAGTAGGACTCATACTATATGTAGTAGGACTCATAGTATATGTAGTAGGACTCATAGTAGGACTCATTATATATGTAGTAGGACTCATAGTAGGACTCATTATATATGTAGTAGGACTCATAGTAGAACTCATACTATATGTAGAAGGACTCATAGTAGGACTCATACTATATGTAGTAGGACTCATAGTATATGTAGTAGGACTCATAGTAGGACTCATAGTATATGTAGTAGGACTCATAGTAGGACTCATTATATATGTAGTAGGACTCATAGTAGGACTCATACTATATGTAGTAGGACTCATAGTAGGACTTATACTATATGTAGTAGGACTCATACTATATGTAGAAGGACTCATAGTAGGACTCATACTTTATGTAGTAGGACTCATAGTAGGACTCATACTATATGTAGTAGGACTCATAGTATATGTAGTAGGACTCATAGTAGGACTCATACTATATGTAGTAGGACTCATAGTATATGTAGTAGGACTCATAGTATATGTAGTAGGACTCATACTATATGTAGTAGGACTCATACTATATGTAGTAGGACTCATAGTATATGTAGTAGGACTCATAGTAGGACTCATACTATATGTAGTAGGACTCATACTATATGTAGAAGGACTCATAGTAGGACTCATACTTTATGTAGTAGGACTCATAGTAGGACTCATACTATATGTAGTAGGACTCATAGTATATGTAGTAGGACTCATAGTAGGACTCATAGTATATGTAGTAGGACTCATAGTAGGACTCATTATATATGTAGTAGGACTCATAGTAGAACTCATACTATATGTAGAAGGACTCATAGTAGGACTCAAACTATATGTAGTAGGACTCATACTAAATGTTTAAGGACTAATATTTTATGTAGTAGGACTCATAGTAGGACTCATTATATATGTAGTAGGACTCATAGTAGGACTCATACTATATGTAGTAGGACTCATAGTAGGACTTATTATATATGTAGTAGGACTCATAGTAGAACTCATACTATATGTAGAAGGACTCATAGTAGGACTCATACTTTATGTAGTAGGACTCATAGTAGGACTCATACTATATGTAGAAGGACTCATAGTTGGACTCATACTATATGTAAAAGGACTCATAGTAGGACTCATTATATATGTAAAAGGACTCATAGTTGGACTCATACTATATGTAGAAGGACTCATAGTAGGACTCATACTATATGTAGAAGGACTCATAGTAGGACTCATACTATATGTAGTAGGACTCATAGTAGGACTCATACTATATGTAGAAGGACTCATAGTTGGACTCATACTATATGTAGTAGGACTCATAATAGGACTCAAACTATATGTAGAAGGACTCATAGTAGGACTCATACTATATGTAGTAGGACTCATAGTAGGACTCATACCATATGTAGTAGGACTCATAGTAGGACTCATTATATATGTAGAAGGACTCATAGTAGGACTCATACTATATGTAGAAGGACTCATAGTTGGACTCATACTATATGTAGAAGGACTCATAGTTGGACTCATTATATATGTAGAAGGACTCATAGTAGGACTCATTATATATGTAGAAGGACTCATAGTAGGACTCATTATATATGTAGAAGGACTCATAGTTGGACTCATACTATATGTAGAAGGACTCATAGTAGGACTCATACTATATGTAGAAGGACTCATAGTAGGACTCATTATATATGTAGAAGGACTCATAGTAGGACTCATACTATATGTAGAAGGACTCATAGTAGGACTCATACTATATGTAGAAGGACTCATAGTAGGACTCATACTATATGTAGAAGGACTCATAGTAGGACTCATACTATATGTAGAAGGACTCATAGTTGGACTCATTATATATGTAGAAGGACTCATAGTAGGACTCATTATATATGTAGTAGGACTCATAGTAGGACTCATTATATATGTAGAAGGACTCATAGTAGGACTCATACTATATGTAGAAGGACTCATAGTTGGACTCATTATATATGTAGAAGGACTTATAGTAGGACTCATAGTAGGTCTCATTATATATGTAGTAGGACTCATACTTTATGTAGTAGGACTCACACTTCATGTAGTAGGACTCATTTTATATTTAGTAGGATTCATACTATATGTATTAGGACTAATACAATATGTAGTAGGACTCATACTATATCTTAAAACTTTTCATTTCAACAATACAGTCAATGAAGATGTGTTTCCAACAATGATTGGACTAAGGGAAACAACCCCATTGTAAAATCTTAAACAAAGGCTAATATCAAATTCCTGAAAACCTGTCAATTTGCTGAGAAATAGAACAGGTACATTGACAAACGGTCTCTGTGTAGTCCAGCAGGGTCAGCCAACGAAAATAAGCATCGGCATTACAAAGTTATGTATTTGGTGACTAACTAAACTTGCAATTCATAGGACATTGTTTTCAATTTGCGAATGAGGAAGTTCAATGTTATAGCTTTATTTGATCCTAATGGTGACTTTGAGTGACTTTGATTCGAGGTTTTACTGCAGCATTGCTTTTATCCTTTGCCATTGATTTACTTATTTGAATCATTGTTTAAGGGGCTAGCATGGTTTCTTACTATAACTACCCTTGGACTGGCAATGGATACGTAATTCATGGATACAACAATCAGACAGTGCGTGTCTGGATCCCATCAAAGTCTACAGGTATATATACATGTATTCAAAATATTGCTATAATTCTGTATTTTCAGAGTTCTATAAAAATACAACATGTTGAATTATAATTATAGCGTAAGGTTATTATACGAATTCTAGGGCAGTGAGGTTCTAAAATTAAGGAATTTCTGAATTATCTAACACAATCTGTAAATTATAACTAAATAGCTTTATTTATATTTTTGTACGACAGCAATTAATACTGGACAGTTATGTCCGTATGTGTTTCAATTTGTACACAAAAATCTCGAAGATCTGAAGATTATAGAAGACAAAGGCCGTGGCCGAAATTCCAAATTCAGTTTTACCGCGCCATAAACGCAGAAAAAATGAACATTTGTTATCATACATAACTATCAAAATGTATACTAAATGTCAAAACTATCAACTAAAAGACATATACTATATACATAAAGCTCTTTGATTACGTATAAATATTACAGGGTCCGTACATGACGGTGGTGACGGCTACAATATATTCACAAATGCAAAGACAGGCCATGTTGAAATGTACGTATGGTCTGTGAACATATTACAACCGAATACGGTTCGAACATCGAACCTAGGTCCAAACATGGGAAGTGAAAATTTTGAAATAAGCATCCCGCGATTGCAAGAAGATGATTTCGTTCGAACTTGGGTAAGCTTTACTCCTTACTCGGCGATAATACGGCCATTATATACTGCAGTTTCACTGATTTTCTTTGGGGATTTTATTTCGTGGATTTCGTATAAATGCTCTAAAATTCATTTTTGCCAAAACGTTCATTGGCCAAAACGCCCACCGCTAAAATGTTTAAAGTATCTGGCTTGGTTAAAATAGCTAAATAAACGTAAAATGATATTTTACGTTATATACAAAGATTAAATATCATACTTCAATACCAAGCAACAAAAAAGTCTAACCGAACGCTCAAAAATGGTGTTTTATTGCGATAAATACTGCACCCCTTTATCGACTTTCCCTTATCAGCGTTAAACATTTCAAACGTAATGTGCATTGTATTGGTACGATATGATACTATCAATTCATTAATGACAAACATTTGTAATAAAATCTCTTACTAGACATCAAAGCTGGGCGTGGTTTCAATTATTGAACCGTAACCATAAGCAATTTTGATTGGTAATCAAACTGAATGAGGTGCGTCAAATTCGTTGATTTCATGACACGATAATGATCCAAATGTTAATTGCTCAGCTTAAAAATACAGTAGGTGTTATTTTCAAATTAATATTGCCGTCTTATTTGATGATGGATTTCAAAGTAGCTTTCGGTATTTTGTATCTAAGGAACCGTGCCTCAGAATTTTGATATTTGTTTTCATTTTTATCTATAACGTATTACGTAATAAACATCTGAAACATCTGGGTTTTGGGTACGGCATTTCTTTAAAGTCAATTAAGTATCTAACGAACCAAGGACGTTATAAAAAACTGAGAGAAGGTTCCCTACAGAATATAATTATAGTGAGTTTAAGTATATTTGTAGTAATATACTCATATACAGAGTAGTTATCGTTGTAAAAAATTGTAAATTACGTGCGATATTGGTTAATAAAAGACCAATCAAATGTGATATTTAATTCAAATTACTTGCAATGCACTTTATACAGTGGGTTTATTTTAGTATATGATTATGGTTTAGTTTTTAAATCTATAAATTGGTGAAACTTGATTTGACCTGACATCCAAGCCAGATACCTTAACAATCGACATTTTGTTCAGCTTACGCCTATTTAAGAAGAACGTGTTCAGAATTGATTAAAGAGTCCTATTTTTAAACCCAGGGATGGATGGTTCTCCTAAAACAATATTTCAAACAACATATTGAGAGCAAAGAACTGAATATCTATGGTAAAAAAGTCATCAATCTTTTCAAAGTTTGAGGTCGGACGATTAATACGCTGATATAAGGAAATATATCGATAAGTAGAACTTACAAAAAAATAACCATTTATGTTTTTAACCAAAAAGGTTTTTTATGTTATAAATATTTGTTCAATAATTATGTCAATATTTACTAGATCGTAAAAAATACACAAAGCTTTTCGATCAATTATGAAATATTTTCTGGTAAGCAATTAAAAAATGTGACGAGTCAAAACTACGAACAAGATTCGCCAATGGAATAGAAGAATTACGTCTTACTATAATCTGCTCAGTGGGCCATAATGTAAAGGTTCATTTGGTCTATTAAACAAAATGAGGTGATGTCATTATTCACAAGTAATCATTAAAATCAGGTCACCATTATTTACCGGTTCTAAGTTTGTATCATTTTGGTTACAACTGGTGCGGTTTTACGACCACTCTTCCGTATTTAATTGAATTATGTCAAACATCACTCGTGCATTCTCCATTCATGGATAAACCTGTTGCGGAATGCAAGTTTTATTAGAGTGCGTATGAATAACTTTGAACTTTTTGTCACAGGTTGAGAGTACTTCCGGTATAAACAATGGATACAGATTTCTAGGTAGTGGAGCGCTTGCCTACAGCACATCAAGCGATCCTATTTGTTCTTATGGGGGATTAATATACGGGTATGGTAATGATAGAATGCGACTCTGGCGGCCAACTGAGACTACAAATGCTGGAATAGTTTGTATAGGATACGCAATTGGTGGTGGAAATGTGTCAGACATACAGGTGGATGGTAAAATTATCGCGAATATATGGGTCACCATCAAAGAGACCACTACGATATGTAAGTTCTCTTATTCTTTAACGTAATATCAGTTACTTGTCAAATGTTACTTCGAGTTTTCACTGAGCTCGCCCTAATCGCTCATTTGAGCTAGGATATAAGATTACGGATACAAAAGAATCGTCTTAAATCACCAATGTTGACATATCATCAAATTGAAATAAAAAATAAATTTCCAAATCGGAACAAAGCAATCATTACAATGATGTTTTATATTAATAATCATGAATGAAGAGGTTGCTAAATGAGGTTTGATCGTACTGTTACGGCATAGAATAAATTGTTTGTTTTTGGTTACCCGACGTACCCTAATTTACACTACGACCCTAGACTTTTTATTAGGACCGAGGAACGGTACACCAGCTTTCTCACTGTAGTACCTTTCTACACACTTTCAAAAGCCAAAAACAGATCGGACTTACCTACCCTATTTTAATCAGCATGTAACCTGAAACAAACCATTGTTTAAGCCATAATTAATGAAACGCAAGGCAATTCAAACATATTTTCTAATTTTCCAGATGCTGACTCGCCAAGTGTGCAGAACACGTGTACCCAACACTGAAACATTTCAACAACTGTGATGTTCCCCTTACCGAATTTACCTTTTTTTTTATAAACATTTATCTTCGTCATTCCTGGCCAGCTGGAAGAAATTTCATATTTGTCTGACAACAGGCCGGGCTTGAGGATCGCTTACATTCCCGTCCCGTTTAATCAGCATTACAGCCGAAATTAAAGAGGGACCTAACCCCTAGCCTTTACTATCCTGTATCCATACAATATTATTTTAAGTTTTTATTTAAACATATGTCGTAAGACAAAGACGGGACTAAATATATCGCAGCACATTTTCCTATTATATTTCTTTCTTAGTAATGTTGGCCATCTCAATATAAATGTCATTTTATAATAAAAAATAATTATACTGCAGCTACTATGACACGTTTGTGTATATATATATACTAAACAAGCTACATAATGACAATGTAAGCTTTAATGTAAACTACAAGGCGAAATATTTCGAAATTATGTCTCCCTTTTATTGCGGAGAGACGGGGTCGGGAAGATGTCAAACGGTTTAGCAGAACTATTTATCAGATTGAATTAAGTATAGACAGGACGTACGTATACATTACAAGCAATAGGTACAATGTCTATGGTATATTTTTGCTGGCGTCAGCAAAGATCTCATCAAGGAAAATTAAAACAATATCACGATTGTGAAAATACTTTAATATGTTAGATGTAAGTTTATCTGAAAAATGAATATGTGTATGGTCCTAATGAAGACAAATCTAATTTTTATAAACACTTGTTTCAGAAAATAAATAATATAGGCAATGTAATTATATGTGGGGATTGGAATTAGGTTTTAGATCCGACAGCTGATTGGGATAACCATGTAAACGAAAACATCACACCCGTAAATAGAGCAAAACATTGAGTTATTCTTCATAAATACGGCAACATTTAAGTTGCGCTCTTAGCAGACGAAATGTTCTGTTTTGATAGGATTTTTTATGTTATATTGATACTTACTTGATGAAAATTCTTTTTTATGGACGGTTGATATCAATTACGTCATTGTAGTTCTCTCAAGCACTAGTAGACAATGTCAAGCTGTTTATAATAAACTGTATCGTAGTTTCGTAAAATTTTATAAATCGTGACGTACGTGCGATGTGGTTTTTAACTCTGTCAGTGTTGCTAGGTAGAGTGTAAATAAACAAAATGTTGTTGTTGTCGTTATCTTTATAATTTTAATCAACAGAATCAAGACAACAATCAATATTTTGTAGTAAATATGTTTATTTCATTTAATACCTGTCTTACTAAATAAGAATATAATCGAACACGAGCAAGAACTAACTGTAATCTCCGACGAATGTCTGTGCACTGAACGTGTTATTGGGGGAAAGAAGGAAAACTTACATAGGGCGTAGGCCTCGACCATAATAATAATTGTAACATTTTACGAGAGATACATTTAAGATTCTCATTTATACATTTTAATTTTTGGTCGAGGCCTGCCCAGCAAACACACAACGTTAAGACAACGTTGTGTTTTAGTTGTGTATTGGTTGTATTTTTTTTACAACGTTGTCACAACGTCGTTGCAACGTTGACAAATATTTAACACAGTGTTTTGAATGTGTAGGAGAAAGTATCATGAAAGCAATGCATTTATGTATTGAACAGACACTGTAAAAATGCATACAGCATTGTTATCTAAAACTGGAAATTTTTACAACGTTGGTACAACGTTGTGTAAACGTTGGGCTGCAACGTTGTGTAACAACCGTGCTGTAACGTTATGAAAACGTTAGTAAGCAATGTTTTCACAACGTTGTACTAATGTTCTAGTCGCAACGTTGTTAGAGTAACGTTATATCAACGTTTTGACAACGTTGCCAATTTCAGTGCAAAGTAGTGTAGAACATAATGAAAGTACATGTATATTCAAAATGGTTATGAATTTACTCTGCATCGTTTTTATTGCTGCAAAAACAAGATCCAATCCCTTTTGCTTAAGTGCTGCCCAATTTCAATCACAATGACATTTTTTCATGTGCAATTCACTAATTGTAGACAGTAAACAGCACATTCAACTGTTTGTTGCTCTATATTTAATGGATAAAGTAGACCTGTGTTCTGTACATACATCAGGAACATAAAGTATGTGTTGTATTCGTTTTTTCATATATGTATGTTATACATATAATGATATTCATACATGTATGCCATATCTTCAGACTGTCAATAAAGTTGAGATTTGCTTCAGAAGCGTCATTCTTAAGTGAGATTTGGGTTAAAATAAGTTTTTTTTTGCGTGCGAGATGGCGCTTTATGCATGAAAAAATGCCTCTATTTACACCCATGAATAAATGCATCATATGATGTATATCAAATAAAATAAAGTCGAAGTAAGTTAAATAGAATTTATTTATCAATGCACATTGTACTCTTTAGCAGCAAATAACATGTTATATTCAAAGTATCCTCACAATCACATTGAAAAACGCAGCATCAAGTCATCTGCAGCACATTATAATTTATATATGCTTAGATATCATGACATTGTCTATATAATATTAATTATGATATATAAAACTCATTGAATATTCTTACTAGTCCTACTAATTACTGGCACTTCAAGCTGCTTTCAAAATTGCATTGTTTTGCAGATACATGAAACGGTCAAACTCCTTCAATCCTTGATAATATCATAGCATCATTTTCCTTTGGTGTCATTACACAGATTTACCCAGTGATCAGTTTGTATTTTCATTAATGGACGAAAGCTCTATCAGTCTATGGCAAAATTTGGGATATAGTTATTGCCGTAAGAGCAACTTTATTGATATGTTCATGTTGTAGTTAACCACTGGACTGGACAGAGTTTGTTCTAAATCGGATGTATCAACCCAGAAACAGGCTCGGTTTCTCTGAAAATTTCGAAGCTCTTCATTGGTCACAATTTGGTTTTCTTCTGCTTCTTCAAGAATTTCCTTGTTGTTGACCTCTGGTGCCAACTTCTACGCCAGGTTAAAAACTGAACAAGATATACAATATTTAAATTTCAGCATGACAATGAAGTAAACATCTATAAGATACTGAAACCAGTCTTTGAATTAGTAATTTGTGACAGGTTGCCCTCCAATATACTTTATGAAGAAAACTTATCTTAACCAGGACAACCAATTTTTTATTCGGACAACCAAAATTTTGGTTTCATTAATAAATCAAAACAAATGCAGCTAAAATTTCTGTTTGGGGCAACCACATTTCAAACCTTAATTTCACAGACTGCTCAATGTAACTGTTAATAAATAATATTATTTTACGGTTTACCCCACCCACTGCACTGGTCATCTAAATTTAATCTGACCATTCAGAAATCATTCAACAAACAGATTATATCACCCGATCAATAAATATGATTATTAAAGAGAACTTACCGTGGTTACAAACAATAATATCTTCATGTATTTATGTATAGATCACGGAAAAGATTTGTTGTTGTAGTCAATCTCCTAGCAGAGTTGTCGTTCGTTATCTCTCAAAAGCTATTTTCATTGCGATAGATTCGAATGATATTTTTCCGTAATTATTTCGTTGATTTCAAATTAAGTAGTTTAACGTATTATACCATCATTAGAATTTAATATTTTAGTATGTTTAGGTACTATGTATCTTCTTTTTACTTTAAAAGAAACGTTAATTCGAATATACCGATCCTGATTCTTAAAATTAACCGTTGGAAATTAACGGGTACGCGCGCGCGCCGAATTGATCTGACATTTGAAACAACATTAGTTTTAAAGCTTTTGGTGGATTTCGAGTGATAAATGGAATCATATCTGCGAGTGTCTGGTTTTTTACATTAAAATCGTGGCCATTACGCACAAGGTAAGTATTTTTTTATTGTTTTGGCCACAAAATCTTGGTTATAAAGAATATCGGACGAAGCGTACCACTACCGGAACGTAACAGGGCTAAGCGTACCAGTTCATTAGTTTTGATAGGCAAAGCATACCACATATGTATTATAGAAATATGAAACATCTAATTAAAAATGTATTAAATCAAGATGCGTTTTATATAATGTCTGTCATTGTCTGACGAATAAACAATATAAATATTTGTTTATAAAATCATAATAAGTGAGTGTTTAACAGTTTAAATAAGATAATCATAGAAACAAACAAATGTTGTTGTAACTAACTAATAATATCATTCTCTCTATATTATTACAATACAACATATGTGGTATGCTTTCACTAATTTTCAATAAGTCGATCCCATTAGACTAATAAAAAATGCATTAATTGTAATGAATTTTAATCAGACAGCTGTTAACTTATGTTAAATTTGCCAAGGGCAAGGGGGGATTCAATACGGAAACAAAATCCTTGGGTAAGGTCAGTTCTGGAAGAAAACCGTATTTTATATGAAAATAAATGTTCGTAAGAAAATGGCGCTTTGTAACACTAACATCGCCGACTGTAGGACTAGCAGGTTAAAAAAGCCTTGCCACATAGACTTTTAAGTTAGTCTATAAGTTGCCATTTCTATGACAGATTTTCTAATCGAATCGGCTTTTTTTTCACAGGTAGGGGAAGGGGCTTTTTCCTTAAATTTGGGGAAAATAACGCATAATTTTTGCAAAAGGGAAGAGAACACTTGATTTTAAAGAATTTAATGGCCCCTGCTACAGAAGGAAAAAAAGCCCTGAGAATAGTCAAAATATTCTTTTTGTAATGGATCTATGCTGATAAAACTAGGATATTTTTCATTATAGACAAGAAAAAAGGACATATCGGAAACAATGAAGGAAACTATCCACTTTGGAAAAAAAGTAAAAAGGCAGAAAAAAGCAACATGCTGCTGTGTCGCTCTTCGTGTCCTGATCAGTCAAGCACATCTTCAGAGTCACCAACATCAAATAGAAAAATATACGAAGTAAACAGTAAGTGATGGTGCTTCAGATTGACTAATATAATGAAGATACACTTATTACATCACTTTTAATATCATACATATACATGTATAGTAAGCGACATGTAATTCAAGTCTGAAAGCTGTTTCTTGATTTTTTTTTTTTTTTATCAATCATCCGACCTATTTCCATTGAGAGGTGGCTTATACCTTAATATATCCTCATACCAAGTAGGACAGGAGAGGTGGTACAAATGCATATAGATAATAGATACCGAGACTTGCATGTCAAAACTTAGTTTGTCAAATATAGTTAACTGATTTAACTAACAAGTTTGAAAGCTATTGAATCATGCTTTTTTGTCAATCTTCAGATCTGTTTACAAGGAGAGGTGGCAAATACCTCAATTGGTATGATTCTCTTGCCAAGAAGTTCTTGATGGCTTCTTCCTGGGTTCTGACCAGTACTTACTTCGAAAGAAGTTTGCCACTGACGGGATTCGAACCCATAACCTCCGGGGTAGCAGTCCGACACTCTACCCCTACACCACTGCCCCTCCCTGCATAATTATTTTGTAATTCAAGTCTAAAAGAAATCTCATGTATTTGTCAATTCACAGACCTGTTTACATGGAGAGGTGGCAAATACCTTAAATGGTACGATCCTCATGCCAAGTAGGACAGGAGAGGTGGAACAAATATTTGTAGATACCTTGTCTGGCCTTTAAAGTAAACATTCAATTTCTCAAGAAAATAAAAGGCGCCTTATGATACGGATGTTATTAAACACATTCAATGATAACTCATGATTTAATGACTGAAAGGAATTATTTAAAAGCAGTCCTGAATAAAAAGTAATTCATTTCAATGAATATGATAAAATAGGCACTGTCTTCTCTCATGTAATAATGAAACCAACTCATGTGGAATATGATTGCTTTAGAACATGTTAGACCTACATTTTTACCATTGTTTTAACAATCATTTTGTTTCCCTTTTACAAATTACAGCATGAATAATATAGTACATTAGATGTCAAAGATGTTGACACCACATGTCGTTTAGTGATGAGCTTCACAGGGTTTGGTCAGTAAAGGAAAGAAAGGGATTCTCAGGGAAGAAGAGATTGGAAGAACTGGCTATATGCAAATCAATATTAAGTAAGTTGTCCTTTATACTGTTTAAGTATGAAGTAAGTTTCTTGTTTGTTTGTTGTTGTTAAGAAAAAATGGTAGGTAATTTGGTAATTGAAAAAAAAACATTTTCAAAATTAATATTGATTATTTAAATCAGCATGACTGATTTAAGTATTTTTTAAAGAAAATGAAGATAAGAAAAATTGGCCATATATTCTCAATCCATTTTTTCAGTCTCATAATTTGTAGTTTTATCTAAAACATTATCAAGCTAAAATTCAGATTCAGAATCTATTTCAAATAGCTGTTTCGGATAGTTCTTAATCCTGTTTGTGGTTTCATTAGTAGAATTTAAAGTTTTGAAGAAACAAGTGTACAAATCAGGAACATCCACACATGTGCACAAAGCATACCTAAACTAAAACTAACATGGGGACAAATTTTTGCACATTCAAATTTTC
Source organism: Lutraria lutraria (assembly GCA_964023205.1). Taxonomy (NCBI): domain Eukaryota; kingdom Metazoa; phylum Mollusca; class Bivalvia; order Venerida; family Mactridae; genus Lutraria; species Lutraria lutraria. Next base: position 21,341,165 of record OZ026841.1, read on the forward strand.
TTTTTAAAAACAAACATACCATCAATTCTTATTTGCAGATGCACTCGTGAAAACTCACAAGACAGCCAAAAGGAAGCTTTTTGAAACATGTGACATTCAACAAAGGTGGATTGAAATTTAAGGTATATTAATTTACTATTCTTTTGCTTTTCTTTTTTGGGCTAAAGTCAGGAAAAGTGGTTAGTGTTACTGCTTTTGGAAAAATAAAATCTTAATTTACAACATTAAACAGCTCTTGTTTGAAGGTCAAACTGACTGTGGTTACTAGTTCATTTAAAAATTACAATTTTCTTTAAGCTTTTATAATCTTTTGCTTTACCTCTTTGTCCTTTGTAGTGCACTAAAAAGTTCAGCATAGTTTGATTCTATTCAGATTTGCTGCAGGATTCAGGATGGTTGAAGTGTTGTAAAAATAATCAATTAGTGCTAGTCCTAGAATCATTGTATCATTGAAATACTTAAAATGAATTATATTAAAATAATTTCAGAAGAGTGTGACAGAATCTGTAGTCCAGGAGGATTTGGAGGTCCGGGAGGAATTGAAGACATAAAGGAATCCTAAACTGAGTTTCACCAACTTTACAAAAGGCGACGTGGGCCACAAATGTTTGGATTGTTTAAAATAATTAAATACTGTCACATGTGTATAATTTGTTATATACTTACTACATACTAAAATAGTCACTTAAAAAAGACAAAAAGTGAAAAAAGTCAAGGTCGGTGTCATTCGTTTCTGGAGGAGGGATAATATAGAATATATTGTCTATGTGAATACATGTAATTTTTGACATTGTATTATATTTTTAAGCTCACATGTCACAAAGTGACAGGGTGAGCTTTTAGGATCAGTCTCTGTCCGGCGTCATGCATCGTCAAACTTTATGTTGTGAACACACTAGAGGTCACATTTTTAGCAAAAATGGGCCAGAACGTTAATATGGACAAAATCTCGGATGAGATCGATATTGGGCCATTTGGGGTCCAAAATTAGGTCACTAGGGCAAATTGCTGGAAAACCTTGTGATCACTCTAGAAGTCACTGTTTTGATTGGATCATCATGAAACCTTGTCAGAATGTTTGTCTTCATAATATCTTAAACTAGTTTGAACATGGGTCATCTTGGTTCAAAAAACTATGTCGCTAGGTCAAATCTTATGAAAAACCATGTTAACACTATAGCTTTCACATTTATAATTGGATCTTCACAAAACTTCGTCAAATTGTTTGTTTTAATGATATAATGGTCAAGTACAAATATGGGTCATCTCGGGTCAATAACTAGGTCACCAGGTTAGGCAAACTTTGTTAACACTGTAGATGTCACAGTTTTGATTGGGTCTTCACCAAACCTTGTCAGAATGTTAACCTCAATGATTTGTGGGTCAATGTTGAACATGGGTCAGCCGGGGTCAAAAACTGGGTCATCAGGTCAAATCTTAGGTAAAAATCTTGTAAAAGCTCTAAATGTCATGGCTTTAATTGGATCTTGGCCAAACCTTGTCAGATTGTTTGTCTTAATGATATTAAGGACAAGTTCAAATATGGGTCACCTAGGGTAAAAAACTAGGTCAAATCTTAGGAAAACCTTATTAACACTGTAGATGTCAAATTTTGATTGTATCTTCACCAAACCTTGTCAGAATGTTTGTCTTAATGATATGCAAGACGAATTCGAACAAAGGGCATCTGGGGTCAAAAAAAGAGGTCACAATGTCAAATCTTAGGAAAACCTTGTCTATGCTGTAGTTTTCATCGTTTTGATTGGATCTTCACCAAATTTTGTCAGAATGTTTGTCTTATTCATATGTAAGACAAGTTCTAACATGGGTCATCTGGGGTCAAAAACTAGGTCACCGGTTCAAGCGATATAGGGCCATCTTGGCCCTCTTGTTTATCTTTTTCTGAAAATTTACTTCAAAATTGATTTAGACCTGAAGAAAATCTTTAAATGAACGAAAGGAATGGCAGCACTTAATGCCCTTAACAAACAAGAGTTGGTACTGCTTGTGGTGCTATTGTTTTCTTAAAGTATCGATAAAAAACTATTGTTTTGAAACATGGATTACTCTTTTACCATATTAAGATGACTCAGTAGGGAAAGTAGGGTACATAACTATTGTTTTGCTTGAATTATTAATCAAGTTTTTGTTTGAAACTCGGAACACTTGCCATCATAAAATTCAGTTCAATGTTCTATTGTTTGCCTTGCATTTTGTCTCAATTATGGCTTTTTTGTAAAATGCATATTTCTTGGTTTAGGTAACTATATGATTTGACATTGAATTAAATATTTGTATTAGTAATATTACTTTGGCTTGCTTAAATTTTTAAACCAAGTGTTTTCAAAGGTAAATGTTTATTTGTTTAGGTACTGTAAAGTGACAAATATTCCTGTGGGTTTTATTTTCGTGAATTGCTAATGTCTCGAATTAAAAATTTGGTAAAAATATAAGCAGCATTACTTACTTAAAGTTTAAATAAGCTTCATTGCAAATTCAAGATCTCGCGAAAGTTGTGATAAAATTCACGAAAATAAGACCTCACAGATATTAAGTAATTTACAGTAATCTAAAAAAGCTGATACCTGGAGTGGATGGAACGATTTACAACCGAGCCTATGGCAGGGTTCATTAGCTCCAATGCACCCAGTCGAAGCTAATACTGCTGTAAACAAAACCAAGTTAGGAAATCACCCTGCACTGAATGTCAGCAACTGTGACGACTGTGAATCGAACTCTCATTGCTGGCACCGAAGTGCAACCAACTTACCACTGAGCTTTTAACAGAAGGTTTTGGTTTGGTTGTGGTTTGGTTGTTTCACAACGTTGTGCCACAACGTTGTCGCAACGTTTACACGACTCCACACTTTAACGTTGTCACAACGTTATTCCAAACGTTGTCGCAACGTATTGCAAAACGTTGTCGCAACGTTGTCACAACGTTACTGTGTTTGCTGGGTGTGCCCTTATCGATTTTTTAAATTTTATGTCAAAACATGGACGAAAATGTGGCAAAACCGGCTTTTAGTACTTACTTCTGGCCCATGTTTCCAACGTAAAACACAGACTATCTCGAATGTCTATCATGTTATTAATAAGCAAAAGGAGTCCTTACAAAAAAAACATACATTTTCTTACAAAACTTAAATTTCGTAAATTACTGCATTTTGAGACCGATTGAATACTAATATTTGTATTTTATTGTAATTAAGTTAATCGTATCATTGTTGTCGCATTAAATTTGCGAGCTATAGTTCAAAGTTTTAGGTCAGCAATGTTATTGTATACATGGACGATCCCATTTGTACATGTTTAGGTAACAAGAATACTATTGTAATTTGCTATAGAACAATCTATGAATCGTTATAATCACTGTCCTCTGTGGTGCAATTGGCAAAGCATAAAGTTAGTGAATCTTGAGGACTGCGTCTCATGTTGGACATCATTTTTTATTTTCAACTTTTTTTATTTTTAATAAAAGTTAACCTTATAATTTTTATATATCGATAAGAAAATAATCTTTAATAGTTTTTTATATTTAAATTGTTCCTTCAAATTAACAAAAATATAATAACCTCACATGGGTAATTAGGTATATTTCTATTGTGGAGTAATAATATAAGAAATCTGTTCAGGTGTTTAGTATTTTTAAACAGTATTTGAAATTACATTTGTATTCACGATTTCGTTCATTAAAATGTATACAAGAAATAAAAAAGAGGTCTACATCAGAGAACAAAATGCATTTTCTTCTTTCCTTTTTCTCTTTTGAAAATTAATAAAAAAGGTGCTATTCAGCGTGTATGTACATACATGTAACAAGAACAAATATATTTCAATAAATAAATTATAAAAAATAAATGTATATAATAATAAAAAAAGAAAGTGCCATTGACTGAGATCGAACCACTCACATCTGCTTCGTTTTGTAAAATTGTTTTGTATGTACAATGTACATGCCACCTTATCCAATACACCATGACTCTGGTTCACGTGAATGACGCTTTACTACGGATTTAAAATGATGCTGATATATATTTTAGCATCTGGAGGCTATCAGCTCTACTTGGATATAGCGCTGATTATTACTGACGGAGGTATTGGAATTTGATCGGGACTTAGTTTAAACTTTATTTCAAATTATATTTTCTAACATACACATACATGAATTGTGATAGTTACTAAGATAGGATATTTTGGATTGGAAAACAAGGATAACTTTTATAAATTCCTCTCCATGTGAAAGAAAGCTATGAGTCATGAAAAATACATGGTCAGTGATAGATATTTAATAATTCATAACTGTAAAAATAATGTTAGATGTTTGAAAACAGATTGTTTGAGAAAGAAATACTAAAAATGGTGGTTTCATGTTCACGGCACGCGGTCAGTCAGGAACAGGGAGATCGGCCTACTCAAATCGTTCTGTTGCTATAATGTAACGCTGGACGTCAAGAAACAAAGATTCGTTTTCTTCGTAGGAGAGTCTTTCAGAGCCGTTCAAGAGGTTTGATAGGACAAATGGACAGTTGATGTTGGCAAAAGAAGTTGCTCGAGAGTTGCTTTAGTTCGGACATCGCATAAGAAGGTGTTCGACTGTTTCTATGGATCCACAGGTACATAAGTGAAAATCGACGAGAGACGAAATAAATAGTTATACTTTATTAGACCCACTGCATGCATGGACTTACCAACCGGCCGGGAATAATGTCCTCCCTCTGACCCAGTCCGGAATACCAAATGAAATCTAGATGGATCTGAGAATGCCGTAACTAATGTGTGTATATTCTCAAGTATAAAATAACATTTTATAACACTTGTATCTTCTGCAGTAGAGAATGGCGAAGATTTTCTATGGAACTGTTAATAACTTCTGTGGACAGACTGACCTTTCCATGGCCATATTATGTTATTTTCCTTTTTTTCTTGAGAAATGTTTGTATGTATATTTCAGGGAGAACTGTTGGCTATGCGAGGCCATGTTCCACTCTCGGACAGAGCTCGTGAAGCACTTAGTATCGACTGAGCATCGTCGCCTGACAATACTGTGTCCGTGGCGCCATGGTAAGGATAACTTTCACCAGGATCAGCGACTTGGAAGTCCACATGAAGATGTGAGCTTACCAAGGGACCGTTTTAATAGATCAAACGGGTTTTACTTTGCTTTGTACCCGGAAGACTACGCTAAGATTGTAGACAGCATAACACCGTACAACAGCGACTCTGCATTTGATGTGCGAAGGAATATAAGGAAGTGGGCGGAAGGATTTTCAGATAGTAAGGACAAGATTGACAAGTGGAACCGTGGATGGAAGGCAGGGACAGCGATAGCCGAGGGAAAGGGAAATATTAAGGTAATAACCTACAGTAGAAGGATAGTTAGAAGGGCTGACTCTAAGGGGAGAGAACTAAAAGATCAAATAATGCCAGGGAAGAAGAGGAAAGATGGGGAAAACGTGGTAAGGTCAAAGCAAGCACGATCAGAGAGTGTGGAGAAAGATAGACAGTTTTTCAAATTATGTTGATGTAATTGAGGTAGGGGAGTCAGAGGCAGACAGAAGGGGTGACGTGGCTGGGAATGTAGTGACAAGCATTGTGGAAGTAAAGGACACTCGTCAAGATGATGCCTTGAGGACTTAACCTTGCTTTAATGTAGAATACGTTTGTGCCTGTTTACACTGTCAGAAAGAAATGCTCTAAAAATATCTATCAAAGGGGAATAATTTTAAAAAATCACACAACTCAGAATTACGGTTCTTGCGCACTGCACTTCGGGTCATTGCAAGAAACATGCAAACCAAGTTTCGAGACATTCCAACTTATGGTGACAAAGTTATGTTCCGGACAAGAAATCCTCTAATAAAATCAAAGGGGAAAAAATAAAAGACCGCATAAGGTAGAGTTACGGTTCTTTTGAGCTGCACTTTGGATCATTGCAAGAAACATTCACACCAAGTTTGAAGTCATTTGAACTTATGGTGGCAAAGTTATGTTCCGGACAAGAAATCCTCTAATAAAATCAATCAAAGGGAAATAATTCAAAATCCACACAAGGTAGAGTTACGGTTCTTTTGCACTGCACTTTTGATCATTGCAAGAAACATTCACACCATGTTTGAAGTCATTCGATCTTATGGTGACAAAGTTATGTTCTGGACAAAAAATCCTCTATTATTAAACAATCAGAGGGAAATAATTAAAAGAAAACTGCACAAGGTAGAGTTATAGTTCCTGTGCACTGCACTTTGGATCATTGCAAGAAAGATTCACAACAAGTTTGAAGTCATTCGATCTTATGGTGACAAAGATATGTTCTGGACAAGAAATCCTCTTTTATTAAACAATCAAAGGGGAATAATGAATTTAAAAAAACTTCACAAGGTAGAGTTATGGTTCTTGTGCACTACACTTTGGATCATTGCAAGAAACATTCGCACCAAGTTTGCAGTCATTCGAACTTATGGTGTCAAAGTTATGTTCCGGACAAGAAATCCTCTATTATTATTAAACAATCAAAGGGAAGAGGAGAGAGAATGAAGATAAATCTTCCACGTATAGTTCTTCTTCTTCATTATCGAGCTCATCAAGCTCTTCAGGTAGTCATGCTTAGCAGACAGCACCAAGTGGGTTTACAAAGCTTCAAACCAAAGCATATAAAATATTGCAGATGGGGGGGGGGGGGCATCTCTCCTCCCGCTAGGAAGGACTGGTCTCGGGTCGATGAAGCCGAGATGGAGTATTTCGGGGTAACTGTTTGCTGGCCACCGGCTAACTGTCGGCGCTTAACTGTCGGCGGAACAAAGATTAATGGCCCACGAGTATGCAGCCATGTCACTGGAAATAAAAAAAGGTAAATCGGATAGCCCACTTATATCGAGGAGAGCACTACTTGACAAATATAACTTTTTAACATTGGAGGGTGAGGGAAAATCAGCGGAGGAGGTAGAAGGTGGTGACAAATTAGAGGTTACAATTAGACAATACAATTACGCCTATCTGAGAGGAGTTGTGAAAGGGGAAGTAGTGGATTCAAGAACAGCGTGGGGATTGGTAAATAGCTTGGAGAAGGCAGCTAGGTGTGATGGTTAGGTAGATTGTGGTGTGGGTCGTGGAAACTAATAATGTTTGTTTGTTTTAATTTTATTTTCTGACCAGTACTTATCATACACGCAGAAATTCATTGAATCACTCATAATGCACTCATTGTTTTCATTTCTGTAAAGAATGACATTCCTTATCTTATTTTTAAAAGTGATAGTTATTTATGTATGCTTATTTGATGGGCTGTACAAATTATTATCAGTGTTGCTAATCACGTATTTATGTAATCTATGTTTACATGTATGACTATGATGTACTGCCTGGATTGATAAATGCGTATATGCAATAGACTAAGCTTGATAACACATCTGTGTTGTTACTTTAATAGTATAATCCAGGAGGATTATTTGATAAAGGAGGGGGAAGAGGGAACCTCAATCCTGTTACAATATGTGCCATATCAAATAGATATCTTCAGCCTCTCGGCGTTCCAGAAAGAGACCAGAATACACATTTAGCTGCAAAGATGTATGCTTTGTCTACTAGGTCAAATTCTTTGAAGTCTTATGTTGAAGACAACCATCTTGAACGAAGAGCTTCACTTTGGAAATCTGTAAATAATGTATCGCTCGACTGCTTTCCTATATTTAATGAGGAACAATCGAGATTGTTAACATGTGGAGTGTATCAGCTAAAGATGTCACCAAGCTACTTACAGGAACACTTAGATGGTTGGTTCACTAGGATATTACGAATTTACAAAAATGGCATTTGATTTGACAAACAGCCCAGCTACGATGCAACGATTGATGGAAGAGTGCTTAGGGGACCTCAATATGATTTTTTTTCATTTATAGAGACAAATTGATTATCTATAGCAAAACATTTGAAGAACATCTACAGAATATAGACAAGGTTTTCAACAGATTAAAAGAATGCAAACTTAAGATAGCAGCAGAGAAATGTCTTTTCATTCAGACCAAAGTGAACTTTCTAGGACATGTTGTAAGCAGCAAGGGAATAGAAACAAACCAAGACAAGATAGAAAGGATTAGACAATGGCCTACACCAATAAATGCCAATGAGATTATATCATTTTCAGGTTTCGCAGGGTACTATAGAAGATTCATAAAAGACTTTAGTAAAATTACAAGACCTCTTTCGGATTTGATGACAGCAACAACACCAACACAAAAAGTGAATAAGAATAGAACAGACAACAAATGGACGTGGACAGATGAACACCAAAATGTTTTCAATGAACTTAAGCAGATATTCACCACACTACCAGTTTAAGGATATCCTGACTTTTAACAACCCTTTGAGCTGCATACAGACGCGTCATACGACGGACTTGGAGCTGTTCTATATCAGGAACGAGATGGTCAGTTATTGCATATGCTATCACTATCACTAAGTTCAGAGAAAAACTATTCAGCGTACAGACTAGAATTCCTTGCACTCAAGTGGGCAGTTACTGAGAAAGGGAAGTAAAATAATCTTTGATTATAGGAACTGTATACAGAATATAAGACATAAAATCTTATTCATCAGACCTTTCAGAAATTCTATAAGAAAACTAGAGGAAGAAGTATGTGGTATGTTGATTTTTATAATCCATTATACAAAATGGCCACAGAAACCAGTTACAATGTTTCTTTAGCAACCATTTCAATAAAATCTAACCTTAGAATTGAAAAGTCAGAGGACAACAGATGCAACACCATAGGAGACTTGAGAAAAATGCGACAAACTTCAACATTTTTCTACCGGATGGTGTTGGCAACAGCAGACAATGGTTCTGTTTGTTAGTGCTCTTAAAACTTTATTATGTATCTGGTGTGATTGAAAACCACTAGTCTACAGATGTCTGTCTGGCACAGTGTGGCAGTAACAGTTGACCGATTCCTTAAACCAAAAAAATCCCTCAGTGAAAAGAACAAAACTCCACTGTAGTGATTCAATAAATTTACCCAGGGAGTAAAGGACTATAGGGATAGTGACCTTTATATGAACTTAAAAAGAATAAATTCGCCTAGTCAGAGTGATAAAATAGACCAATTTCGGTGAATACGAAACACTCTCAGTACGACCCGAGATCATATTCACCTAGTTTCGCCTATTGATTACTAGAAATTATAAAGTAAATAATGCTACACTTAATATATTGCTCGATCTGCCTGATACCAGCATAGTCGAGTGTATATTTTCCAGTGTTTATAATTATAATTATTGTAATAATAGAAGATATGAATACAAGGTGAAGGAAGAATAGAGAGGGTGAAAGTATGTCGGCAACTCACTACAGAGAACTAATATTAAAAATAAAGTTTTACTTATTCAAATTACATGCGCATTTGTAACTTTAGGGACCAAATAATGCATTCGGATTACACCAGGTATTCGTAAAATCCGATTCGTATAACCGGGGTTCGTTGTACTTGAAATATATAGAGACGTAATCGGGACCGTAGATTTTATTCGGATAGTACCGGGTATTCGGATAATCGGTGTTCGGATAATCGAGGTTTTACTGTACCTCAAACATTAAAATAAAAAATCAATTACTTATTACTTAAACAATTTACTGCAGCTATCAAGATAACAAAAAAATAAACGTATTTTCAACTAGAACTCCGCGAGTTGGATGTCTCGCCTGAAGCTGGATAGTTTACGTGACGTATGAGGAAAAATGGTGCAAAGTGCACTTAACTTTGCTTTAATGTAGAATACTTTTGTGCCTGTTTACACTGTCAGAAAGAAATCCTATAAAAATATCTATCAAAGAATCACAAAACTTAGAATTACGGTTCTTGCGCACTGCACTTCGGGTCATTGCAAGAAACATGCAAACCAAGTTTCGAGTCATTCCAACTTATGGTGACACAGTTATGTTCCGGACAAGAAATCCTCTAATAAAATCAATCAAAGGAGAAAAAATAAAAGACCGCACCAGGTAGAGGTACGGTTCTTTTGCGCTGCACTTTGGAACATTACAAGAAACATGCACACCAAGTTGGAAGTCATATGAACTTATGGTGGCAAAGTTATGTTCCGGACAAGAAATCCTCTAATAAAATCAATCAAAGGGAAGTTATTAGAAATCCACACAAGGTAGAGTTACGGTTCTTTTGCACTGCACTTTTGATCATTGCAAGAAACATTCACACCAAGTTTAAAGTCATTCGATCTTAATGGTGACAAAGTTATGTTCTGGACAAGAAATATTTATTATTAAACAATCAAAGGATTATTAATTTAATAGACTGCACAAGGTAGATTAATGGACTTACAGAATGCTGTAAAAATCCAACTTTACAACAATGTGAACGATTCAGAGAAATTGGGTTTCCTCTAAAAGCGCCTTCTATCTGCTGTAGAAAATGGGCAAAACTCACGACTTTAGGTATAGCCCTGGATATCATTACGTTTAATGTGCATTTATTCTGGACAGCTGATCTGGTCACGAGCCCTTATTCGGGACACAAACAATGTTCATTAAATAAAAATATTTGCCTGAATGAAAAGCACAAAACTTCACTGCAGTGATTTATTGTCTTGGGGTAAAAGACTCAAGCCCCTAGCTGGGTGGGATTAGATTTCCCCAGCTGTCGCACGACAGAAGGGTAAGACACTCCCACTGTGCCTGCCCGTTAGCTGTGGGCTGCAGCCCGTTCGCCTGATGACGTGATCCTGGTAGTTGAGTGGGGCAAGGATATGGCAATAAAAACTTTGCCACTGCAACACATTACTTTGGCCCTGATTTGGGCTAAACGGGAAGTCAGGAAGGCCCGTCCTGATTAATCGGCTGGTCATGCCGTGCCCTAGATCATCAATTCTTTTCCTCCACTTCATTTCATGAATGTAAGATTGTGTCTCGTCGGGCCATCACCGTGTCCTAATTTTGTCATACATACTACACTACTTTAACAATAATCGATCTAAAAGGTGGTGGCTCATGGACTTATCTGGTGAAATGTTTGGTCTTTGATTGGCACTTGTAACTTTCTAAAGATAGTTGTAGCTTGGAAAACTTTCTGCATGAATGCATTTGGCCAGTCTAGCCCTTTCACATAGAGTATATCACTGAAGTATCCCTGTCACGAACTGTGCGGTTTTCCCCAGATCATGTCTCCTTCTTGGAGTCCTTGGTGGGTGGGGAGCATCAGTGATGAAAATATCAGAACCATCATGAATCCCAAAACAAGAGGGCCAAGATGGCCCTTTATCGCTCACCTGAGAACCAAGGCACTATAATTAATGACTAGATAATATAGTTTCCATCTCGTATAACCCATTTTTACATAGATTTTGTGATCAAAATCAGCAATGAAGGTATGATACTGTTAGCAAGCTAAAACGTAGCAAATTTTCTAATCCAAGGGTCCATAACTCTTGTAGTTGTGATCCGATTTCACCCATAACTGAACTTGTCCAAGACCAAAGGCCATACACATTCATTGTAAATATTATTAGGATCGGTGAATAAAAGAAGGCGCTAGAGTGTAAACAAGCTAAAATACAGCAAATTTTCTAAGTCAATGGCCCATAACTCTTGGAGATAAGGTCCGATTCCGCCCATAATCGAACTTGTCCAAGATCTTTTGGTTATACACATTTACTGAAAATATTAATAGGATCGGTGTATAAATGAAGGCGCTAGAGTGTAAACAAACTAAAATATTGCAAATTTTTGTCCAAGATCTTTTGGTTATACACATTTAGTGAAAATATTATTAGGATTGGTGAATAAATGAAAGCGCTAGAGTGTAAACAAGCTATATACAGCATATTTTGTTATTCAAGGGCCCGTAACTCTACAAGTTATTGTCTGATTTTGCCCATAATCGAACTTAGCCGAGACATTGTGGCCATATACATTGTGAGCAAGTTTAATCACGTTTCGTTAAGCGCTGCAAATGCTAGAGTGTAAACAAACTAATTGTGGACAGACGCCGGACATTCAACGATCCTAAAAGCTCACCTGATGGCCACTTTAAATGTTGCTATAGTATATTGCCAAATACAGTAATGGTGAGCTGGATTTCTCTTGCAATTTATGAAATGCTTACACCAAAAATGTTAGCCAGGAGTCTGTATGTAGGATATGACATCAACCACATACTCAAGTACTCGATTTCTTCTTGTCAAAATATTGTCTCCATACTCGTGTAAATTAACTGAAATTACAATCTGTAAGAATGTCTTAGAACTTTCTCCAGTTACTTCCAAAAATCCAGATATTTGTCTGATTTGAAGAGATCACTTTCAACAAAATGAGATTCTGTGTCCTCAAGAAACCTGGTCAGGTGGAGGGAACACGTTTTGTATTATACCCATTCTTAGTCTTTGATAATCAGTAATATCTGGTGGAGGTCTAGATATAAATAATAATATTTCAAGAATATCTTGTACATGTAATGTATCCATTGTTACACAGTAGTTAAATGTTACAAATGGAGAAATGAAACAAAATAAATTGATTTGCCCCTAACGTATTTTGTACTAGTACAATAACTGTGTGGGAATGAATGTGTTGGTTCACTATTCACGCTACACTTTCTTGTACTGTTGTTCAAACGTGTACAGTTTATTGAAGGATTTCCAAATTTAACCAATTGTATATGACTTTGGTTTCATAAAATGGAAAATCTCCAAGGTATGTTTATTTACTATATGTATTTTTCAATAATACTATGTAAATTACATGTATAAGTATTTGCGTATACAATGAAATATGACATAGTAAAAACAATGAGTATAAACTGCCAAATTCAAAGCGAGCATGAAAGATGCTGATGTACATTTTTTCACTGCAAATCGTGCCTGACCGATTTCAAAGCTAGATACCGTTTTTTAGGGCTAAACTTGAATAATGTGTTTCGGGAAACATTCAGGTGCGAAAAAGATCTGTCGTGAAATTTATTTCCTTTCTAAGAGCAAATTTAGCTCATCCACATTCATGGACAGACATCATTGACGACGTGAAGGAAAACATAATGCGTCTACCCCCAGCTACCCAACAACTGTACGACTAATCTACACATAAACAACTACGGGATAGAATGAGTACACAGATAATGCAATAATGAAAATCTCTTGTTGATATTGCAAATCAAGAAATAAGGTATTTATACAGAAACATTCTTTCATTCGTCTGTCTGTTTTATATATCTTTGTATGTACAATGTACATTCGTCGATCGGTCTTGTCATTTCGAATGTTTTCTGTTCTAAGAGATATGATTTTTTTAAATGTTGCATGCATGTTTTATAACAATTAAATCAAATGTCATATAATTAAAACAAAATATCAAATGTTTAAAATAACAAATCACTTTTCAGTGTTAAATAAAGTAAAAATCATCGATTCCTATAAAAGACATTTATTGCTTTAGGAACTTACTCTAGGTAATACAACAGATGAAGCGACACCTTAAAGCTGACCCCTTAATTGATAGAAGGGAACATCCAGTGGCTAACCACGTTGTTGTACCGAGGGTTGTTCCTGGCCCGGCACCTGTTGGAGATCGTGATGTTGGTCCTGGTCCGGCACCTGTTGGATATTGTAATGTTCTTCCTGGCCCGGCACCTGTTAGATATCGTGATGTTGGTGCTGGCCCGGCACCTGTTAGATATCGTGATGTTGGTGCTGGTCCGGCATCTGTTAGATATCGTGATGTTGGTGCTGGTCCGGCACCTGCTAGATATCGTGATGTTGGTGCTGGTCGGGCATCTGTTAGATATCGTGATGTTGGTGCTGGTCCGGCACCTGTTAGATATCGTGATGTTGGTGCTGGTCCGGCACCTGTTATGAATCTTGATGTTGATCGTGGTCCGGAAGAAGCAAGGGCCGTTCCTGCTCCAGCACCTGTCGCGGAACCGGTGGCGGATGCACCAGCTGCAGTACCAAGATCACGATCTGGTGCTGCTAGGGTCGACTTAAGAGACTGTATGATGGAACGGATGCCCCTTTCATCCAGCGACAGTGACCACGATGTGGCTGATAACCAGCCAAGAAGATGCAGGCACCACTGTCAACCCCTAGCGGAGCTGGTTGGGAAGAATCAAATGCGACACAAGCGTTTTAAGAAAGCGCAAATTGCCGAATATATTAAGAGAAAAGACTACATTGTTTGCGAAATAAATGTTTTAACTTGTATTTTCTTTTGTACTATATCGCCTTCGTTTATTATGCAATTTGTATAGAATGAACATTCGTGTTTGCATACAGTATTAATAATAAAATCACTTGAATATTTTTGCTTAGACTAAGAAAGAAATTTGAACATAATTTATTGAGAAAATGCCTACATTTCCTCCGCTTTCAATTGTTCACTATCCATTTCATCTGGCAGTATGTACATCTCTATTAAAAGTACCTAGTATGTGGCCCAATGGGTTATCTAAGTAATTTGAGAAATTAACTACATCACCGGTCCAATTTATTACGGAAAATCTGTTGTTGGAACAACGTAACGGACAGAGAGGAAGTTTACTGTATCACCCTACTAGTATATTCAGTACATTTTACAAAGGGAAATATAACACCATTTTTTCATACCTGAAAATAGTTGCTTAGAAATATGCTGACAAATTTCTTAATACAGAATGTAAAAAGGAACAAAGGGCCATAACTCATTACAATTGACTAGGGAAAAACCTATTGTCGTCATGCACAACTTGGCAAACTACTTATCACTAAGAAGTCTCACTGAATTCCTGCATGTACATGCTGAGAAATAGTATGGACAAAATATATCTATTGTATAAAGCTAAGGGTCATAACTCAGTGAAAATTAATCCAAACAAAATCTGGTTATTGCAGGCACAGCTTGGTTTAATTTTATATTTTCTGTGAAGTAGTTGCTGAGATATTGTATATACACTGTATAAAAAACCACAACGGCCATAACTCGGTGAAAATGCAAGCTTAATGCATGCCCAACTATGCTTACTACTGATCACTTATGTGAAGTTTCATTGAATTCCTGGCAGTAGTTGCTGAGAAATTGTCCAGACTAATTGTGTCTGCAGATGCACAGACCGTCAAGCGTGAATCCAATATAGCCCCCGTATTTCATATCTGTGGGTATAAAATCATGTATAACGTATTAATGTGTAACACTGCCATAGCCAAATTCCCACTGTCATGTATGTATAATATATATTTATGAGACTACTTTCGAGCTTTGACATTATTTTTCCCTGACTCTTCACTGACCTTTTTCGCCGACGTTTCATGTTGCTGGCAACCCTGTAATCATGTATAAGACGCACCAAATTTAATATTTAGTTACATTTTTTTATCAAATATAATATGCCATAATCATAGTGTATAAAACTGATATTGTTGCACAACTAGCGATTACAGCACATTACGCTTGGTTATATAATTATCAAACACCGATATTATATGACCAAACAACGCAAATAATAATTATCTGCTGAAATAATGACAGACGTGCTGGAAACTCAGCATTGTGTTTCTGGGAAATGATGCAAATAAATTTTGCAAGATTTCATTTACAGTTTCAAATAATATCACCAATCCTATATATCACATCCATAGCACTTCCAAGCTTGTAAACACAAAGGGCGTGTTCGGGCGGAACGTTCTTGACACGAGAACATGTTCATGGCGTTTTGGTACCCCCTTGTTTGTTGGTTTGTTTAGTGTTGTTTATGGCGCATCGACTAAGCCTAAGGTCAATACTGAAAGGGGAAGAAATTTCCTTTGACTATCAGGATCAATCAGTCCCATGGAGAAAGAAAATGAGGACTAGAAACAGACTAGAAACACAGGACGCAAGTTTTGTTGAACTTGAAGTTCAGTTCATAGATTGTTACAAAGGTTCAGGTGTATTTGCCGTGAACAATATCTTAAAAGGCAAGCTATTAACAACTTACGATGGAGAACTTCTTTCAAAAGAAGAGGGTGACATTAGACATGAGAGTTACAGGGCCAGCGATGGGTCATTTTTATTCTTCTTCAAGCATGGAAAGAAAAGTTACTGCATTGATGCAACACATAGTTCTGGAATTAGTCGCATGATAAATGACAACCACAGGAAACCAAACAGCAAGGTTGTAGTGGAAAGTAAAGGTGGTCTTCCAACCTTGTGCATTTTCATATGGTCATATAGCGCGCAATAAAAAATAAAAAGGGAAGTCATTAGATATAATAAAAATTATGTCTTGTAATGAAATATAGTATAATCAGAAGGGTGATTGACATAAATAGGTTTAAGATTAAAAGTTGATGGCAAAAATTAACATAGTTAACATTGGTAAAAGTGAAGTGTCTAAAAAGTATTGCAGCCACTATAAAGTCCTACTTCCTTTAAGAATTTGATAATGGTTCAGGTTTTACAGTTTCAAAAACTATGTTCATGTCTTGAACGCTAAAATGTTTTCTACGAATTGAGTGAAGGTCGATGCAGTCACAGACAAGAATATGTCTGATAGAATGTGGAGCACCGCATGGAATACATTATGGCATATCATCTCCAAGAGTGAGTTAAACGAGAATGACCAATTCTGCATCTTGATAATATTTCCTCTTCTCGACGATTGGACCTGAAAGAGGGGTACCATTCGCCGAGGGTTGCTTTGACAGAAAAGTTTGTTGCCAATGTCGGCATCCCATTGGGTCTGCTTCAAGAGTTATGTGCCCTTAGATTAGAAAATCCGCTACGTTTTGTTTGTTTAACGGTATCAAAGCACCTTCATTGTTAGCTTTGATCAACATATGGAAAGTTTCAATATTCAAAATGCCAAGGCTAAATTTCAAGATCGACAAAAGCATGTCTTGTTCGACAGGTAAACGCAACCAACAGGGGCCTTGTCTTACAGACCCCGACCCGTTGTACCCCATGTGATGTCTGTTCGACAGGACAATTTCAACCGTCATCATCACCTGTGAAAACGTTTCGTCACGGCACAATCCACAACGTCGGAGGAAATCATGGAAGGAATTAAGTCGCAATAAGGTAAGGAGACGTCTATGGAGCGTGGAATATCGTACAGGCGGCCGTACCATGATGTAGTGAAGACGGTTCGTCACCATCGGTAACGTCAGCACTTGGCTCAAAACAACATCGGAAGGCGTAATGTTGTCTTTAGTGACAAATCCTACTTTAATGTTTCCTTTGCCGACGGACGTGTTCAAGTTTACCGTCGATGCAATGAACGTTACGTCCGCAATTGTGTGTTGGAACATAATCGTTTTATTTGGGGTTGTAATGGTCCTATAAACACTTATTTGTAAATATTTACGTCTATCATTTCATTTCAGGGTCAGCATATCGGAAGGGGAAATGTTAGCACTGAAAAAGTCATCGACCAGTCCCAGTTTTCCACTACATTAAAAATGTACTCAATCAGTCTCTATGAAATGTTATTACAAACAACTTCAGCAACAGGAAAAGATCTGCTAATGGAAGCTACATTATTGACATTGCATCTAAAATTCATAAGAATGGCAGTGTCCAAAATCAACTAGTAAATGTTTTAGAGGCAATGTACCAAGAGGTATTCGATTGAGCCGCTTCAGTGGTTTATCGCTTCTGAATAAATGTCAGGTACTTAAGTTCAATAGTGATTCTTTCAAAGAAATTAGTAGGTAAATCTGTTATCTCATTGAGACAGCTCATTGCTGTTTTCCATCGCCAGCTGATCACAGATCTCGAGAATCGTGCACTGATATTTCAGAAATTGAGCAACACAGGAAAGTTTAATCTTTAAGTGACACTGAACAGTCAATAATACTATTTATCGGCGGATACATCTTGTATCAAACTAAAAGGAAATCTTCTGCCCGTGACGTTGAAGCCATTGGGAGTCTTATTGAAAAAAATGACTTTGAAAAGACTTTCATGACCGAGTATTCGGGTTGGATATATGTAATCACTGGTGGTGGCATCATTATTCCAAGCGACAATATATTTCTGTTTTTGCAAGCGTGCAAGATTTGCTTTAAGAGAAACATTATGGGTAAGTGATGTCACCAAAGATACATTCATTAATTCAAAGGAAATGTTGATGGAGAACCATAAAGTCAAATATTACTCAGAAAAACTGTTAAGTGGCAAATTGTCACAGGACGTTGTTTAACTGTGTTTTGTGATCTTCCTAAGCGTTCGCAAACCAGCATCTGTAAAACTGAATTTCTTAACAATGATTTTCAAAAATTCCATATTCTATTGAATATTATTATCAAGTATATGAACTTTACACAGGCAAAACATCAACATCCGGTCATTAGGCCATTTATTTACATGAATATTTTCATGCTCAGCGAAATTCAAACACGGTCTGAGCAGGAATCGCCACTGAGCTACGAAATTGAGGTTTCAAAAACATGTGTTTATCTTGTTAACTATATCCAATCTTCGAGCCGTCCCAGTGGAATGCCAACATCAACAATAAACTTCACATTAGGTAACACACCCTCAGTGAGTAGCCACCCACTTGCATATTCAGACGTCAGGAAGAAGTTATATCCAGATGCAGTACTTATTGACAGCATTGACCTTCAGCCAATCCGCATTAGACAAGTTGATGTCGAAAACATGACGACACATTATGAAACAATCAAATTATTATTAATCATAAAGAGGAAAGCCAACTATACAATAAATAGTGATACCATTTTGTTATCCACTTCCCTCTTTCAACTACAGCAACTTCTTTATTGCGAGCGTCAATATCACGCGCACTAAACATATCATTCGCACCTGCATGTAGGTAAACGCTATACTTGTACTCACCATTAAAAGTGCACAATAAAATAATAAATCTTTATCAAGTACTTTGTTTTTCACAATGAAGTTTGAGTTACCAGTGATTTTATTGCGCTATATTTAGTGCTTTAGATGAACAGTTTCCCCTAGCAAAATTTCCTTCTTTTTCCCCTAAAAATTGCCAGAATTTTCCCCTGACAAGAAGTGTTTTCTACATTATCATGTAAAAATAATACAACATTGTCACACTATTGTCACCAATTACAGTGATAATAATTATAGTAATATTTATGATTTAGACAACTAAATAATCACATATTCCATAGAAATAAATTAATATTTCCCATTTTGGAATTTGTTGCGCTAAATTTCCCCTTTTGATAGACATGGGTAGTGAGAAAATTCTGGGAAAAAATCACTGATTGCAAGTTTGAAAGTCAATATTTAAGAACAAAGGACACTGTATATGTATATAACCCGAGTCACCGAAAATCCAAACAATGTTAAAATATTAAAACTCAAGTACACCTGACCAATGAGTAGTACTGTCAAGAACAAGATGCCCTCATTTTATGGGAAAAGTCAGGCAATTAGCATGTGGCTAGATACTATGCATGCCAATTTTTATCTTTAACGATGGCCTTATCTCAATACACAAACGATTATAATAATCATTTACTGCACATCTTTGCTCAAAAGCTATACTCCCAAGTTTGTGCTCTGAACATTGCCAGTACCCAAATACTTGGGTGTATCATTTAAGCCTAGTGCTTTGTCAGGTAACCAAAACAATCATTTCTTTTTATTTTATTTTCTGTCATTATTTGATTTCTTTTGCGATACTTTTTTTGTCAAAATTTTTGAATTCAATTTCTAGAATAACAGTTACGTTTTCTTAGAGGCGGATGATAAAAATACTGAAAAATGTACTGTCCCTCTGTTCTTGAGATATTAAGGAGATTGAAGCCGATCAGGCATCGATTGGCACAAATACCGCTGAGACTGACGATAAAAGAGAAAAGCACAGCAACTTCCAAATGAAATAACTGCAGGAATGGCCAAACATCACCTGCATGCTAACACAAGTCACTAGGACAAACATAAGTTTGAACGCAATTTGGATATAAGTGATTTAGATGTAATTGTATAAGTTAAAAAACGACTGCAGGAAATAGTTAAAGAGCGGATATTTTGATATAAATAAGTTTGACATTATGAAAATCAACTATAATTAAAGAGAAGTATCAAATAGGTATCAAATTGCATTGTATAGTCTGATTTCGTTTATATATAATTAGTAATTGTTTCAGGACTGAAAGTATCAAAACGTATCTCCATGTTTTCTACATTAAGGTGACTAACACAGATTGACCGAACATTGCACAAAACACATTCGGATGTAATTAATTCATCACAAGTGAGAAGCTAAAAATGTCGTTGCACATGAATGACCAAATCTGGATAATTTACCTTTACGAAATGAAGTTTGTTGTAAATGTTAGCATCCCATAGGGACTTCCAGCAAGATCAGATACAGTTAACAAGACACTGCAAACAATAAACACATAAGACCCTTGTAACATGCTTGACAATATATTTTCAATCAGAATCAGGCTAATATATAACATATATGCCGATAACTAGAAATATGTCCGTAGGACACGGATACCCCCGCCATATCACCCTGGACACAGAAATGAGTGTTATGTAGCAAATATGTGAATACAATATAGAGCAGGTTGCTTGGGAATGCTGCCCATAGTAGGAGGTAAAGATCACCTAAGGGTGGTAAACACACAACTACATGCAATTTCACTATTTTAATATCAAGAATGAAGTAAATATTCAAGTGTCGACTGTGACATTTGAGTAAGCGACAAACCTTTTTGCGCATGACACGTCGTCTTAATATGATGAACATTTGTGCCAATTTATTTCAAAATCCAATCATGAGTTATAAGCTGGACACGAACATATACGAGGGATGTTCGGAAAGTATTGTGTATTGTGGTCTGAAACATTAAGAACTGATGGAAACATGATTCTTTTCATTTCATACCCTCAAAATACTCCCCTTGGTGAGAAATGCATAATTTTAGCCTATGGATCCATTTCATGAAAGCGTCCCGGTACGCTGATTTTGGTATACTACGGAGGTACTGATGAACAGCAGAACCAACAGCTTGTCGCGATCGATATCTACGACCAGAAAGGAAGTTTTTCAGTTTTGGAAATAGGTAGAAGTCGCATGGCGCAAGATCTGGGGAATAAGGTGGATGTGGTAGAACAGTAACTCTCTCTGACTTCAAGAACTGTGTTACTGTAGCAGAGGTGTGCGCATGAGCATTGTCATGCAACAGGCGAACATGTTTGAAACCTGTGACAGGGCGACGTTTCTTATAGTACTTCTTTAATTTCTTCAAGATAACATCGCGGTAGTACCTACCAGTCACACTTCTACCCTTTTTTACTGGAATCTGTATAGCTATACCGTCGCTAGAGAAGAAAATAGCATACACAACTTTCTTTACACTCAAAGAGCGTTTTGCAACTATTGGCCTATGGCCATGTTTGGTAGCCCATATTTTGTTCCCAACCTTTCTCACAGGCTCAAAATAATCCACCCATGTTTCACCACCAGTTACAACATTTGCAAAAACCTTTTTGTCGTATTTTGGGAACATTTTTAGCAATGTTTTGGCAGTTTCAACACGCCGCCTTTTTGGTCGTCAGTCAATAGATGGGGAACCCACCTAGCAGAAATCTTCCTAACTTTCAAGATCTTCTTTAAAATAAAATGAACTCTTGATAGTGAAATGCCAACAATACGTGCAATATCGCGTACAGTATATCGAGCATCATTTTGAAGAATTTCTTTGATTTTCAAAACATTTTTGTCACACGTTGCTGTGTTTGGTCGACCTGATTTTGAGGCATTTTCAACAGACTCTACACCACTATCAAATTTCTTTTTCCATCTGCGAACCGTCTCATAAGACACCTTACTAGACCCATAAACACGGGTTATTTCGGAAAAAAGCTCTTTCGAAGAACAACCGAGTTTACTGCGAACCTTTATATACGACCGAATTTCTTCAGTATTTGGTATATGTTTTCCAACCATTTTTACTACAGTGGTCAACGACTGTCCAAACTGAAATAGCGACAACTTTATAAAACGGTTATTGATTGGGTTTCGTGTTTATACCATTGTGTAGATATTGAATAGAGGTAACCAGCTGTATAAACATTGATGTGAAATTCCTCGTGAAAATGGCGTGTAACCACAATACACAATTCTTTTCGAACATCCCACGTACATATAATGCTTCAAGTGTCGACTGTAACCTTGACCTTTGAGCTAGCGACAGTTTGTGTAGATAAATGATGTAAGCATGTTTGCCTGGCCCTATAGATTTGTTTCCATTTTACGTGCGACTCATCGAAAATCACGTCGAAACCTGAGATAAACGGAAACGACGTGCAATCCATGCAGAGCTGGTAGACTATCCAGAGTCACATTACACATTTTATTTCCGAGCGTAAGCTGAAACAAAATAAATCCGAAAATAACGATGGGACGTCGTCCTGGAATGACGTTGGATCAACGTCAAAGAGCTATTTGAATGCTAATGGTTGGCATGTCTGCTAGAGACGCCGCTTGGCATCTCGGTGTTCATGAGTCGAACATTAGTCGCCTGAAGACCTAAATCCAGCAGACAGGCAACGTGACTGACGCACTGGACTGCCCCGAGAAACAACACCACAGGAGGACCGTCACCTAGTGACGTCATCAAAACGTAACCGCTAGGAATACTACCGAGACTAGGATTTCTGATATGACTATCAGAAACAGGCTGTGAACAGCTGGATTAAGAGGACGTCGCCCTTACATCGGTATCCCTCTGACACTGACATCGTCAGGCGACTGTTCAGTGAACTCGGATTCATCGCAGGTGGTCACGCAGACAATGGAATGACGTTCTAGCTAGTGATGAGTCACGATTTAGCATGCCATTTGCTGATGGTAGGATTCGTGTTTGTAGAAGAAGGGGTAAGAGGTTTGTTACTGAAACGTGATAAATCATAATAGTTACGGTGGTGGTAGCGTAATGGTATGGGTGGGAATTTACCATGATGGTAAGACAGAGCTTGTGACGGTTTTGGGAACCTGAAAGCACAGCGATACTGTGACGAGATTATCATACCAGTAGTTGTGCCGTTTTTGCATCAACGCAACGTCACTATTTTCCAACAGGATAACGCCCGTACACACTCTGCTAAGCATACACATGATATATTACGCCAAAATAATGTGAATTTGCTTCAATGGCCCGCCAAATCGCCGGATCTCTCGCCTATTGAGCACTTAAGAGGAATGGGCCAGAATCCCCCTATATATCATAAGAGAGCCTATTTGTAGCATGAGAAGACGTTGTTGGACCGCTTGGGCTGTTAATGGTGGCCATATACGATACTGACATGTGCTGTGAATTTTGTGTCTGACCCTTACCCTTTTCAACGTTTTATCCTGACGCAGCATCGTCGTGAGAAAAATTGATAACATTCTGCAGAGATAGCTTTATTGCATCGGTAGAAAAGGTTTATTTAGGATTTGGTTAACTTTTCTCCGATTACAAAACAGTTATTTCCAAACTTGCTAAAATTTTTTAAGTATATTTTAAGTAAACCTTTTATTAAGTATATGAGGCAAGAGCTCTTTGAAGTACGAGGAATTCTGACAAATATGGTTGGTATGATGCAAACCATTTGTTCTTCCAATAAGTCAGCTGCTAATGCTGCTCTACCTGAGACTGTCAATTTATCACTTTCATTATTGCAAACAATTGATGAGCTAGAGAAGAATTTAAAAGAAAGCTTTGTGCGGGCTAGACTTGAAATGTCGAATTAAATTCAGAATTAACAAGATATCTAGTAAGTTAAAGTCTATACCAAGTACTTAATGGTTGACACAAATTACACTCTTCGCACTTATTCACCCACTAGCCCACAACACAGGCCTAGTAAGAGTCTATTTGAGCTGGTGAAGAATTGTGTAATCAGGCTAATTTGTAATAGTATTTTCAATGGCCCACATTAATTTGGGCTAGTGCTTTGGAAAATTAGTTCAAATACTGAATTTATTTACTGAAGCATGGTTTAAACAAGAGTAGATATCTACCAACAATCATAGTTTTTTATGTTTTTTTTTTCTGTTAACAATATTACTAGGTTTCAACAAAATGTGAGCATGACTAAATACTACAGATTATTATATGTAATAATTATATATATTTATTTGAGGTCTTTAATACTTCTAATTGTATGTTGTTGTTTCATATTTTGTACAGATACTCATCTGTCAGTGTATGGTGGTACTCCACAGACACAGACGAATTTTAAGGAGAGTGATGTACAGTGAAGTTGTGGTATGGCAAGAAAGGAAAGCTTGCATTTGGTCAGATATTTTATTATGTATATGTGTTCAGATTCTGTGAGTCATCATTACCTATTATTGTTAATGTAAGGAAGGACTGTGTATATAGCCACTTAGATTTATAATGAATTATTGGTGCAGAATATTGTTTCAGAACTTGATATGTGATTATTCATGTGACTGATGTGTTTTATTTATTGTATATTGCAGGACATAACCATTGCATATCCATTGCATAACCAACCACACCATCCCTGCACCATCCGGTGGGATAGATGAATTTGTGTGCATTAACTGATTTACTGCTATTTATATATCCATTATTCCGATTCTACCTGAATTAAACATCAGATTCAGAACTTTACGTATCCCAGTGTAGTACCACAATAATTTTATACCCACACCCAGTAGTCTACGAGCTAGCCCGGGTATACTTTGGGTGACCTTGTCGCAGTATCATCTGAAGCTCTGTGTCCATCTCCAAGCGAGGACTTAAGACGGAAGCGGGCTCGAGTCCTTGAATAGGTCAGTCAACAAGTCAAACACTTCGGTCTCTGGTTTGATGTCTGAGCCACCCGGTGAATCGAACTCCACTTCGCCATAACTTACTAGTGACAGAAATGGGTTCGATACACCCAAACAAATCAATGCCAGGCGTTGTGCCTGATGTGTCAAATCCATGCTCTCCGATATGAATGGGGTACTTGAGTCAGGATTCCTTGATACTAATGTTGTTATTTGTCATCTCATTAAGGAAGTTCCAGTCCTAAATAATATCAAAGCATTGAGAGTACTGTCAGAAGCAAAAGTTAAAATGTAATTCATAATATCTGGTAGATATGCATTAGATAATACCAAAAAGCTCAACCAACTCTAGGCACCATTTTTCAAACTCAAATGTATACATTGTTTGGACTAATAATTTCCTCAAAATAGTCAGTTTTGGCTCAGTGAAATGAAGACGTTTTTGTAGAGGTTCAATTGTCATGTTCCCAATTCTGTTAAAGTTGATAGTAAACTCATACCTTCACTTCCTGTTCACTGTAAAACACGCCTGACTCTTAAAATTGTCGTAATTGTATGTAATTATAGAGTTAGTATTTCCTTCATTAGGGTTAACTCTTTAGCGATGTGGTTGAGTGTTAATTTATTTTAAGTTTTATGTTGAAGATGTTTTTATTAAAGATGTATTATACAAACCGATCTCGCAAATAAGAAATTCATTCCGCAAGATCGAGTGCACTCCGTACTTTATAGCTATCCGGTAGGCGGAGTAACTAGTGTCCTCGCCCTGCTAGTGTCTTTTAGCGATTCCCATGTATATAGCAGCGAAGCGTACTATGAATGAAACTTATGTGCGGATAAATACTGAATTATTAAACTCAATAGTTTTACAGTTGGAAATGACATTACAGTGTAATTATTCAAAATGAACATAATCCTGCAATATATCCAACTTGTATCATAACTGCAATCGGTAGAGTTATACAACCGATGGTACTATTTTTCAACGCGAATGTATGGCGTGACGTTTTTGTCAAAACAAAACTGGGTGTATAACTATAGAAGCACTCGCTTCGCTTTTGCTTCTAATAACATTCTCCCAGGTCAAAAGATCATGTGTAATTTATAGTGAGACAATCTTGCTCACGTGGAGTAAAAGCTCAAACAAAAAACGAAGTGCATTCCCAGCTTTGGATGCCACTCCTCCAGTACAAAACATTGGATGTACTTCTTGATAAATAAATGGGGACATAGTACTGTCATTATAAAAGATGGTCAATATTGTAACAAGAAAATGGTCGAAAGACAAAGGACTTAATATATCCCATTATATCCCTAGCCAGCTTAAGATAAGATGGATATCAATGTGAATTATAAAGAGGAAACATTTACTCTACCTATCATTGTTGTAGAAAATGAAGGACCAAACCTCCTTGGAAGAAATTGGCTTGAACAAATAAAGCTTAATTGGGGAGAAATTTGTGCAGTAAATGTAAACTTTTCACATGATCATGAGCTTAAAGTTATTTTGAAGAAATATGGTAGTGTGTTCACAGAGGAATGAGGTAAAATAACGGGTGTGAAAGCAAAGATTTACATAGAGAATAATGCAAAGCCCAAATACTACAAGGCACGTCCGGTTCCGTATGCCATGAAAGAGGGCATTGAAAAAGAGCTGGAGCGCTTGCAGAAAGAAGGAACGATAAATCCTGTAGTTTTCTGAATGGGCAGCACCCATAGTACCAATTTTAAAAGGAGATAAATCAGTAAGAATCTGTGTTGACTACAAAGTTACCATAAATCAATGCTCCAAACTGGACAACTATCCGATTGTTACCATAAACACTCATAAATATAAAGGGTTATTTATATACAATCGTATGCCATGTGGTGTCAAATCATGTCCTGGAATTTTCCAACGTACTATGGAAAATATGCTTCCAAGGTCTACAATGCGTAATTGTCGGAGTAGATGATACTTTAGTTACTGGACGGACGCGTGACGAACACTTACGTAATCTTACATGTGTTCGAACGATTAGAGAAACATGGAGTTAGGTTGAATCGGAATAAGTGCATTTTCATGGCAAATGAAGTTGTGTATCTCGGACACAAATTTACAGAAAAAGGTGTGATGCCTTTACAAGAAAGGGTTCGAGCTATTCAGGAAATGCCAGCGTCGGTCAACAAGAAACAGTTACAAAGTTATCTAGTGACGATTAATTTTTATCACATGTTTCTGAAAACTGTTTCAAAAACTCTACCAAAACAAGACTGTCTACGAACATCCCTAACTTTTGAGCTTAATTCATACGTAATTGGAACTCAATTAAATACATACAACTGTTTCATAGTATTAAACGTTTCTACTCACCATGTTTCGTGCTTGGAATATGATATTTCAGCAAAATACAATGTCACTAACTACGAAAGATGTCGTCCTTAGCTTTTCAACCACGTTATGTGTACATAACATGTGTCATTTGTCGTTGCATAACATACACATGTTTTCGATGCGAACCGCCTCTCGTGATACGTCGTTGGCCCCCAGTGGTAACATGCATTACTTACGAAAAATGTGAAGTGGAACTGTGGTAAAGATGAAAATCAAGCATTTATGGATTCAAAAAAGCTTTTGGCATCATCTGATTTGTTTGTACATTTTGACACAGCAAAGCAATTACTGTGTCAATGCCAAGTGATGCTTCGCCGTATGGTGTGGCAGCAGTCTTGTCACATAAAATGGAGGACGGTTCAGAGAGGCCAGTCGCTTACACATCAAGAACATTATCAGGGGCGGAGAAAAAATTATTCAGTGTTGGAGAAAGAATCATTAGCGATAGTTTTTGGTGTAAAAAAGTTTCATCAGTATCTGTATGGAAATAAATTTGTATTATTTTCTGATCACAAACCATTACTTGGATTATTGAAGGAAAATACACAAATACCAACAACAGCAGCTGCAAGAATACAGAGATGGGCATTGACATTAGCTGGTTATGACTACGACTTACAGTATAAAAAGGGTTCAAGTATAGGGAATGCCGATGGTTTAAGTCGACTACCTAGACATGTGGATATGTCTGAACCACCAATTCCAACAGAAATTGTATCAGCTATTGAACAGCTGGCAGAAACACCAGTTACGTCACAGAATGTTAAACTATGGACTCAACGTGATCCTGTTATGTCAAAAGTGACAGCGTTTGTTCAGAATGGCTGGGCAGCAAAATGTCCAAATAGGGATTTTAAACCATTCTTTAATGTGAAAAATGACTTAAGTATTCATGATGGATGTCTACTTAGAGGCACTAGATTCATTATACCTCCAAAAGGTCGTGAAGAAATATTGAAAATCTTACACGAGGGACACCCAGGTTCAAGCAGAATGAAGTCATTGGGTAGGATGTATGTATGGTGGCCTTTAATGGACACTGATATTGCAAATTATGTGAAAAGTTGTGACCTGTATCAAACAAATAGAAATATGCCTGCTGAGGCTAAATTACATCCATGACAATGGCCTGATCGACCATAGGTGCGGGTACATGTTGATTATGCCGGTCCATTCATGGGGAAAATGTTCCTGGTTGTCATAGATGCACTTTCTAAGTGGATTGAGGCATTTGATACGACACCGTCAACATCATCAGTAACAATTGAATTGCTGCAACGTACTTTTGCTACGTATGGTTTGTGTCAACAATTGGTTACAGACAACGGAAGTGCATTCACCAGTGAAGAGTTTGCACAGTTCACGAAAATGAATGGAATCAAACACATTCGGACAGCAAGTTACCATGTTGCGAGTAATGGTCTTGCTGAGCGAGCGGTTGGTATTATTAAAAGTGGGTTGAAGAAACAACGCCATGGCACAATGCGACAAAAATTGGCTAAAGTGTTACTAACATATAGAATTACTCCACAAAGCACACTGGGAGTGAGTCCAAGTGAACTTATGTTTGGTAGGAGACTGAGGTCGTGAATGGACTTGGTTGTGCCCAATTTCAGTGACAAAGTTGAAAGTAAACAGGCAACCATGAAATCATATCATGATGAGCATGCTAAAGAAAGACATTTTGAAAAAGATGAACAAACAAAATGGACCAGTGTCATATGAAGTAGAAGTTTACGATGGTAGCATATTGAAGAAGCATGTGGATCATATTCGAAGTAGTTTTTGGAATTTGATAATTCCTTTCCTATCGTTGACTTACAAAAATGCCGTTAGCTCCATAACTGTCATGGCTCCCTTCCCACTCTCACTCTATTGTGTGCTGTAAGAGGTTGCGTAAAGTTGGAACGCAGTTCGCAGTTCGCGATTCATTTTTTTACCTGAATAGCGAACTGCGTTCTAGCCTGCAGTTCGCAATTCGTTTTTTCCTGAAAAGCGAACTGCGTTCTAGCCTGCAGTTCGGGATTCGGTTTTTTCTGAATAGCGAACTGCGTTCTAGCTTGCAGTTCGCGATTCGTTTTTTTTCTGAAAAGCGAACTGCGTTCTAGCCTGCAGTTCGCAATTCGTTTTTTTTCTGAAAAGCGAACTGCATTCTAGCCTGCAGTTCGGGATTCGGTTTTTTCTGCATAGCGAACTGCAGGCTAGAACGCAGTTCGGGGTTCGTTTTTTTCTGAAAAGCGAACTGCGTTCTAGCCCGCAGTTCGGGTTCGTTTTTTTCTGCATAGCGAACTGCGTTCTAGCCTGCAGTTCGGGGTTCGTTTTTTTTCTGAATAGCGAACTGCGTTCTAGCCTGCAGTTCGCGATTCGTTTTTTTTTCTGAAAAGCGAACTGCTTTCTAGCCTGCAGTTCGGGGTTCGTTTTATTTCTGAAAAGCGAACTGTGTTCTAGCGGTTGCGTAACGTTGGAACGCAGTTCGCAGTTCGCAATTCATTTTTTACCTGAATAGCGAACTGCGTTCTAGCCTGCAGTTCGCAATTCGTTTTTTTTTCTGAAAAGCGAACTGCGTTCTAGCCTGCAGTTCGGGATTCGGTTTTTTCTGAATAGCGAACTGCGTTCTAGCCTGCAGTTCGCAATTCGTTTTTTTTTCTGAAAAGCGAACTGCGTTCTAGCCTGCAGTCCGGGATTCGGTTGTTTCTGAATAGCGAACTGCGTTCTAGCCTGCAGTTCGCGATTCGCTTTTTTTTCTGAAAAGCGAACTGCGTTCTAGCCTGCAGTTCGGGGTTCGTTTTTTTCTGCATAGCGAACTGCAGGCTAGAACGCAGTTCGCTTTTCAGAAAAAAAAACGAATCGCGAACTGCAGGCTAGAACGCAGTTCGCTATTCAGAAAAAAAACACAAATTATTCAGAAAAAATCGAATCCCGAACTGCAACGTAGAACGCAGTTCGCTTTTCAGAAAAAAAAACGAATCCCGAACTGCAGGCTAGAACGCAGTTCGCTATTCAGAAAAACTAACACAAATTATTCAGAAAAAAAAACGAATCCCGAACTGCAGGCTAGGACGCAGTCCGCTATTCAGAAAAAAACGAATTATTCAGAAAAAAAACCTAATCCCGAACTGCAGGCTAAAACGCAGTTCGCTTTTCAGAAAAAAAAACGAATCGCGAACTGCAGGCTAGAACGCAGTTCGCTATTCAGAAAAATCCGAATCCCGAACTGCAGGCTAGAACGCAGTTCGCTATACAGAAAAACTAACAAATTATTCAGAAAAAAATCGAATCCCGAACTGCAGGCTAGAACGCAGTTCGCTATTCAGAAAAAAAACGAATCCCGAACTGCAGGCTAGAACGCAGTTCGCTTTTCAGAAAAAAAAAACACAAATTATTCAGAAAAAATCGAATCCCGAACTGCAATGTAGAACGCAGTTCGCTTTTCAGGAAAAAACACTAATTATTCAGATAAAAAACGAATCCCGAACTGCAGGCTAGAACGCAGTTCGCTATTCAGAAAAAAACGAATTATTCAGAAAAAACGAATCCCGAACTGCAGGCTAGAACGCAGTTCGCTTTTCAGAAAAAAAAACACAAATTATTCAGAAAAAATCGAATCCCGAACTGCAATCTAGAACGCAGTTCACTTTTCAGGAAAAAACACTAATTATGCAGATAAAAAACGAATCCCGAACTGCAGGCTAGAACGCAGTTCGCTATTCAGAAAAAAACGAATTATGCGGAAAAAAACTAATCCCGAACTGCAGGCTAGAACGCAGTTCGCTTTTCAGAAAAAAACACACAAATTATTCAGAAAAAATCGAATCCCGAACTGCAATCTAGAACGCAGTTCGCTATTCAGGAAAAAAACCTAATTATTCAGATAAAAAACGAATCCCGAACTGCAATCTAGAACGCAGTTCGCTTTTCAGAAAAAAACACGAATTATTCAGATAAAAAACGAATCCCGAACTGCAGGCTAGAACGCAGTTCGCTATTCAGAAAAACCGAATCCCGAACTGCAGGCTAGAACGGAGTTCGCTTTTCAGAAAAAAAAACGAATCCCGAACTGCAGGCTAGAACGCAGTTCGCTTTTCAGAAAAAAAACGAATCGCGAACTGCAGGCTAGAACGCAGTTCGCTATTCAGAAAACTAACACAAATTATTCAGAAAAAAAATCGAATCCCGAACTGCAGGCTAGGACGCAGTCCGCTATTCAGAAAAAAACGAATTATTCAGAAAAAAAACCTAATCCCGAACTGCAGGCTAAAACGCAGTTCGCTTTTCAGAAAAAAAACGAATCGCGAACTGCAGGCTAGAACGCAGTTCGCTATTCAGAAAAATCCGAATCCCGAACTGCAGGCTAGAACGCAGTTCGCTTTTCAGAAAAAAAACGAATCCCGAACTGCAGGCTAAAACGCAGTCCGCTTTTCAGAAAAAAAAACGAATTATTCAGAAAAAAAACGAATCCCGAACTGCAGGCTAGAGCGCAGTTCGGTTTTCAGAAAAAAAACGAATCGCGAACTGCAGGCTAGAACGCAGTTCGCTATTCAGAAAAAAAACGAATCCCGAACTGCAGGCTAGAACGCAGTTCGCTTTTCAGAAAAAAAAAACGAATCGCGAACTGCAGGCTAGAACGCAGTTCGCTATTCAGAAAAAAACGAATTATTCAGAAAAAACGAATCCCGAACTGCAGGCTAGAACGCAGTTCGCTTTTCAGAAAAAAACACAAATTATTCAGAAAAAATCGAATCCCGAACTGCAATGTAGAACGCAGTTCGCTTTTCAGGAAAAAACACTAATTATTCAGATAAAAAACGAATCCCGAACATCAGGCTAGAACGCAGTTCGCTATTCAGAAAAAAACGAATTATTCAGAAAAAAACGAATCCCGAACTGCAGGCTAGAACGCAGTTCGCTTTTCAGAAAAAAAAAACACAAATTATTCAGAAAAAATCGAATCCCGAACTGCAATCTAGAACGCAGTTCGCTTTTCAGGAAAAAACACTTATTATTCAGATAAAAAACGAATCCCGAACTGCAGGCTAGAACGCAGTTCGCTATTCAGAAAAAAACGAATTATGCGGAAAAAAACTAATCCCGAACTGCAGGCTAGAACGCAGTTCGCTTTTCAGAAAAAAAACACAAATTATTCAGAAAAAATCGAATCCCGAACTGCAATCTAAAACGCAGTTCGCTATTCAGGAAAAAAAACTAATTATTCAGATAAAAAACGAATCCCGAACTGCAATCTAGAACGCAGTTCGCTTTTCAGGAAAAAACACTAATTATTCAGATAAAAAACGAATCCCGAACTGCAGGCTAGAACGCAGTTGGCTATTCAGAAAAAAACGAATTATGCGGAAAAAAACTAATCCCGAACTGCAGGCTAGAACGCAGTTCGCTTTTCAGAAGAAAAACACAAATTATTCAGAAAAAATCGAATCCCGAACTGCAATCTAGAACGCAGTTCGCTTTTCAGAAAAAAACACGAATTATTCAGATAAAAAACGAATCCCGAACTGCAGGCTAGAACGCAGTTCGCTATTCAGAAAAAACCGAATCCCGAACTGCAGGCTAGAACGCAGTTCGCTTTTCAGAAAAAAAACGAATCCCGAACTGCAGGCTAGAACACAGTTCGCTTTTCCGAAAAAAAAACAAATCGCGAACTGCAGGCTAGAACGCAGTTCGCTATTCAGAAAAACTAACACAAATTATTCAGAAAAAAATCGAATCCCGAACTGCAGGCTAGGACGCAGTCCGCTATTCAGAAAAAAACGAATTATTCAGAAAAAAACGAATCCCGAACTGCAGGCTAGAACGCAGTTCGCTTTTCAGAAAAAACACAAATTATTCAGAAAAAATCGAATCCCGAACTGCAATGTAGAACGCAGTTCGCTTTTCAGGAAAAAACACTAATTATTCAGATAAAAAACGAATCCCGAACTGCAGGCTAGAACGCAGTTCGCTATTCAGAAAAAAACGAATTATTCAGAAAAAACGAATCCCGAACTGCAGGCTAGAACGCAGTTCGCTTTTCAGAAGAAAAACACAAATTATTCAGAAAAAATCGAATCCCGAACTGCAATCTAGAACGCAGTTCGCTTTTCAAAAAAAAACACGAATTATTCAGATAAAAAACGAATCCCGAACTGCAGGCTAGAACGCAGTTCGCTATTCAGAAAAAACCGAATCCCGAACTGCAGGCTAGAACGCAGTTCGCTTTTCAGAAAAAAAACGAATCCCGAACTGCAGGCTAGAACACAGTTCGCTTTTCCGAAAAAAAACAAATCGCGAACTGCAGGCTAGAACGCAGTTCGCTATTCAGAAAAACTAACACAAATTGTTCAGAAAAAAATCGAATCCCGAACTGCAGGCTAGGACGCAGTCCGCTATTCAGAAAAAACCGAATTATTCAGAAAAAAACGAATCCCGAACTGCAGGCTAAAACGCAGTTCGCTATTCAGAAAAAAACGAATTATTCAGAAAAAACGAATCCCGAACTGCAGGCTAGAACGCAGTTCGCTTTTCAGAAAAAAAAAACACAAATTATTCAGAAAAAATCGAATCCCGAACTGCAGGCTAGAACGCAGTTCGCTTTTCAGAAAAAAAACGAATCCCGAACTGCAGGCTAGAACACAGTTCGCTTTTCCGAAAAAAAACAAATCGCGAACTGCAGGCTAGAACGCAGTTCGCTATTCAGAAAAAAACGAATTATTCAGAAAAAACGAATCCCGAACTGCAGGCTAGAACGCAGTTCGCTTTTCAGAAAAAAAAACACAAATTATTCAGAAAAAATCGAATCCCGAACTGCAATCTAGAACGCAGTTCGCTTTTCAGGAAAAAACACTAATTATTCAGATAAAAAACGAATCCCGAACTGCAGGCTAAAACGCAGTTCGCTATTCAGAAAAAAACGAATTATTCAGAAAAAACGAATCCCGAACTGCAGGCTAGAACGCAGTTCGCTTTTCAGAAGAAAAACACAAATTATTCAGAAAAAATCGAATCCCGAACTGCAATCTAGAACGCAGTTCGCTTTTCAGAAAAAAACACGAATTATTCAGATAAAAAACGAATCCCGAACTGCAGGCTAGAACGCAGTTCGCTATTCAGAAAAAACCGAATCCCGAACTGCAGGCTAGAACGCAGTTCGCTTTTCAGAAAAAAAACGAATCCCGAACTGCAGGCTAGAACACAGTTCGCTTTTCCGAAAAAAAACAAATCGCGAACTGCAGGCTAGAACGCAGTTCGCTATTCAGAAAAACTAACACAAATTATTCAGAAAAAAATCGAATCCCGAACTGCAGGCTAGGACGCAGTCCGCTATTCAGAAAAAAACGAATTATTCAGAAAAAAACGAATCCCGAACTGCAGGCTAGAACGCAGTTCGCTTTTCAGAAAAAACACAAATTATTCAGAAAAAATCGAATCCCGAACTGCAATGTAGAACGCAGTTCGCTTTTCAGGAAAAAACACTAATTATTCAGATAAAAAACGAATCCCGAACTGCAGGCTAGAACGCAGTTCGCTATTCAGAAAAAAACGAATTATTCAGAAAAAACGAATCCCGAACTGCAGGCTAGAACGCAGTTCGCTTTTCAGAAGAAAAACACAAATTATTCAGAAAAT
The DNA here is from genome assembly GCA_964023205.1 of Lutraria lutraria. NCBI lineage: Eukaryota > Metazoa > Mollusca > Bivalvia > Venerida > Mactridae > Lutraria > Lutraria lutraria. The sequence goes on from OZ026841.1 coordinate 21,375,905, forward strand.
ATCGAATCCCGAACTGCAATCTAGAACGCAGTTCGCTTTTCAAAAAAAAACACGAATTATTCAGATAAAAAACGAATCCCGAACTGCAGGCTAGAACGCAGTTCGCTATTCAGAAAAAACCGAATCCCGAACTGCAGGCTAGAACGCAGTTCGCTTTTCAGAAAAAAAACGAATCCCGAACTGCAGGCTAGAACACAGTTCGCTTTTCCGAAAAAAAACAAATCGCGAACTGCAGGCTAGAACGCAGTTCGCTATTCAGAAAAACTAACACAAATTGTTCAGAAAAAAATCGAATCCCGAACTGCAGGCTAGGACGCAGTCCGCTATTCAGAAAAAACCGAATTATTCAGAAAAAAACGAATCCCGAACTGCAGGCTAAAACGCAGTTCGCTATTCAGAAAAAAACGAATTATTCAGAAAAAACGAATCCCGAACTGCAGGCTAGAACGCAGTTCGCTTTTCAGAAAAAAAAAACACAAATTATTCAGAAAAAATCGAATCCCGAACTGCAATCTAGAACGCAGTTCGCTTTTCAGGAAAAAACACTAATTATTCAGCAAAAAACGAATCCCGAACTGCAGGCTAGAACGCAGTTCGCTATTCAGAAAAAAACGAATTATGCGGAAAAAAACTAATCCCGAACTGCAGGCTAGAACGCAGTTCGCTTTTCAGAAAAAAAACACAAATTATTCAGAAAAAATCGAATCCCGAACTGCAATCTAGAACGCAGTTCGCTTTTCAGAAAAAAACACGAATTATTCAGATAAAAAACGAATCCCGAACTGCAGGCTAGAACGCAGTTCGCTATTCAGAAAAAACCGAATCCCGAACTGCAGGCTAGAACGCAGTTCGCTTTTCAGAAAAAAACCGAATCCCGAACTGCAGGCTAGAACACAGTTCGCTTTTCCGAAAAAAAACAAATCGCGAACTGCAGGCTAGAACGCAGTTCGCTATTCAGAAAAACTAACACAAATTATTCAAAAAAAAATCGAATCCCGAACTGCAGGCTAGGACGCAGTCCGCTATTCAGAAAAAAACGAATTATTCAGAAAAAAACGAATCCCGAACTGCAGGCTAGAACGCAGTTCGCTTTTCAGAAAAAAAAACGAATCGCGAACTGCAGGCTAGAACGCAGTTCGCTATTCAGAAAAAAAACACAAATTATTCAGAAAAAATCGAATCCCGAACTGCAACGTAGAACGCAGTTCGCTTTTCAGAAAAAAAAACGAATCCCGAACTGCAGGCTAGAACGCAGTTCGCTATTCAGAAAAACTAACACAAATTATTCAGAAAAAAAAACGAATCCCGAACTGCAGGCTAGGACGCAGTCCGCTATTCAGAAAAAAACGAATTATTCAGAAAAAAAACCTAATCCCGAACTGCAGGCTAAAACGCAGTTCGCTTTTCAGAAAAAAAAACGAATCGCGAACTGCAGGCTAGAACGCAGTTCGCTATTCAGAAAAATCCGAATCCCGAACTGCAGGCTAGAACGCAGTTCGCTATACAGAAAAACTAACACAAATTATTCAGAAAAAAATCGAATCCCGAACTGCAGGCTAGAACGCAGTTCGCTATTCAGAAAAAAAACGAATCCCGAACTGCAGGCTAGAACGCAGTTCGCTTTTCAGAAAAAAAAAACACAAATTATTCAGAAAAAATCGAATCCCGAACTGCAATGTAGAACGCAGTTCGCTTTTCAGGAAAAAACACTAATTATTCAGATAAAAAACGAATCCCGAACTGCAGGCTAGAACGCAGTTCGCTATTCAGAAAAAAACGAATTATTCAGAAAAAACGAATCCCGAACTGCAGGCTAGAACGCAGTTCGCTTTTCAGAAAAAAAAACACAAATTATTCAGAAAAAATCGAATCCCGAACTGCAATCTAGAACGCAGTTCACTTTTCAGGAAAAAACACTAATTATGCAGATAAAAAACGAATCCCGAACTGCAGGCTAGAACGCAGTTCGCTATTCAGAAAAAAACGAATTATGCGGAAAAAAACTAATCCCGAACTGCAGGCTAGAACGCAGTTCGCTTTTCAGAAAAAAAAACACAAATTATTCAGAAAAAATCGAATCCCGAACTGCAATCTAGAACGCAGTTCGCTATTCAGGAAAAAAACCTAATTATTCAGATAAAAAACGAATCCCGAACTGCAATCTAGAACGCAGTTCGCTTTTCAGAAAAAAACACGAATTATTCAGATAAAAAACGAATCCCGAACTGCAGGCTAGAACGCAGTTCGCTATTCAGAAAAACCGAATCCCGAACTGCAGGCTAGAACGGAGTTCGCTTTTCAGAAAAAAAAACGAATCCCGAACTGCAGGCTAGAACGCAGTTCGCTTTTCAGAAAAAAAACGAATCGCGAACTGCAGGCTAGAACGCAGTTCGCTATTCAGAAAACTAACACAAATTATTCAGAAAAAAAATCGAATCCCGAACTGCAGGCTAGGACGCAGTCCGCTATTCAGAAAAAAACGAATTATTCAGAAAAAAAACCTAATCCCGAACTGCAGGCTAAAACGCAGTTCGCTTTTCAGAAAAAAAACGAATCGCGAACTGCAGGCTAGAACGCAGTTCGCTATTCAGAAAAATCCGAATCCCGAACTGCAGGCTAGAACGCAGTTCGCTTTTCAGAAAAAAAACGAATCCCGAACTGCAGGCTAAAACGCAGTCCGCTTTTCAGAAAAAAAAACGAATTATTCAGAAAAAAAACGAATCCCGAACTGCAGGCTAGAGCGCAGTTCGGTTTTCAGAAAAAAAACGAATCGCGAACTGCAGGCTAGAACGCAGTTCGCTATTCAGAAAAAAAACGAATCCCGAACTGCAGGCTAGAACGCAGTTCGCTTTTCAGAAAAAAAAAACGAATCGCGAACTGCAGGCTAGAACGCAGTTCGCTATTCAGAAAAAAACGAATTATTCAGAAAAAACGAATCCCGAACTGCAGGCTAGAACGCAGTTCGCTTTTCAGAAAAAAACACAAATTATTCAGAAAAAATCGAATCCCGAACTGCAATGTAGAACGCAGTTCGCTTTTCAGGAAAAAACACTAATTATTCAGATAAAAAACGAATCCCGAACATCAGGCTAGAACGCAGTTCGCTATTCAGAAAAAAACGAATTATTCAGAAAAAAACGAATCCCGAACTGCAGGCTAGAACGCAGTTCGCTTTTCAGAAAAAAAAAACACAAATTATTCAGAAAAAATCGAATCCCGAACTGCAATCTAGAACGCAGTTCGCTTTTCAGGAAAAAACACTTATTATTCAGATAAAAAACGAATCCCGAACTGCAGGCTAGAACGCAGTTCGCTATTCAGAAAAAAACGAATTATGCGGAAAAAAACTAATCCCGAACTGCAGGCTAGAACGCAGTTCGCTTTTCAGAAAAAAAACACAAATTATTCAGAAAAAATCGAATCCCGAACTGCAATCTAAAACGCAGTTCGCTATTCAGGAAAAAAAACTAATTATTCAGATAAAAAACGAATCCCGAACTGCAATCTAGAACGCAGTTCGCTTTTCAGGAAAAAACACTAATTATTCAGATAAAAAACGAATCCCGAACTGCAGGCTAGAACGCAGTTGGCTATTCAGAAAAAAACGAATTATGCGGAAAAAAACTAATCCCGAACTGCAGGCTAGAACGCAGTTCGCTTTTCAGAAGAAAAACACAAATTATTCAGAAAAAATCGAATCCCGAACTGCAATCTAGAACGCAGTTCGCTTTTCAGAAAAAAACACGAATTATTCAGATAAAAAACGAATCCCGAACTGCAGGCTAGAACGCAGTTCGCTATTCAGAAAAAACCGAATCCCGAACTGCAGGCTAGAACGCAGTTCGCTTTTCAGAAAAAAAACGAATCCCGAACTGCAGGCTAGAACACAGTTCGCTTTTCCGAAAAAAAACAAATCGCGAACTGCAGGCTAGAACGCAGTTCGCTATTCAGAAAAACTAACACAAATTATTCAGAAAAAAATCGAATCCCGAACTGCAGGCTAGGACGCAGTCCGCTATTCAGAAAAAAACGAATTATTCAGAAAAAAACGAATCCCGAACTGCAGGCTAAAACGCAGTTCGCTATTCAGAAAAAAACGAATTATTCAGAAAAAACGAATCCCGAACTGCAGGCTAGAACGCAGTTCGCTTTTCAGAAAAAAAAAACACAAATTATTCAGAAAAAATCGAATCCCGAACTGCAATCTAGAACGCAGTTCGCTTTTCAGGAAAAAACACTAATTATTCAGATAAAAAACGAATCCCGAACTGCAGGCTAGAACGCAGTTCGCTATTCAGAAAAAAACGAATTATGCGGAAAAAAACTAATCCCGAACTGCAGGCTAGAACGCAGTTCGCTTTTCAGAAAAAAAACACAAATTATTCAGAAAAAATCGAATCCCGAACTGCAATCTAGAACGCAGTTCGCTTTTCAGAAAAAAACACGAATTATTCAGATAAAAAACGAATCCCGAACTGCAGGCTAGAACGCAGTTCGCTATTCAGAAAAAACCGAATCCCGAACTGCAGGCTAGAACGCAGTTCGCTTTTCAGAAAAAAAAACGAATCCCGAACTGCAGGCTAGAACACAGTTCGCTTTTCCGAAAAAAAACAAATCGCGAACTGCAGGCTAGAACGCAGTTCGCTATTCAGAAAAACTAACACAAATTATTCAAAAAAAAATCGAATCCCGAACTGCAAGCTAGGACGCAGTCCGCTATTCAGAAAAAAACGAATTATTCAGAAAAAAACGAATCCCGAACTGCAGGCTAGAACGCAGTTCGCTATTCAGAAAAAAACGAATTATTCAGAAAAAACGAATCCCGAACTGCAGGCTAGAACGCAGTTCGCTTTTCAGAAAAAAAAAACACAAATTATTCAGAAAAAATCGAATCCCGAACTGCAATCTAGAACGCAGTTCGCTTTTCAGGAAAAAACACTTATTATTCAGATAAAAAACGAATCCCGAACTGCAGGCTAGAACGCAGTTCGCTATTCAGAAAAAAACGAATTATGCGGAAAAAAACTAATCCCGAACTGCAGGCTAGAACGCAGTTCGCTTTTCAGAAAAAAAACACAAATTATTCAGAAAAAATCGAATCCCGAACTGCAATCTAGAACGCAGTTCGCTATTCAGGAAAAAAAAACTAATTATTCAGATAAAAAACGAATCCCGAACTGCAATCTAGAACGCAGTTCGCTTTTCAGGAAAAAACACTAATTATTCAGATAAAAAACGAATCCCGAACTGCAGGCTAGAACGCAGTTCGCTATTCAGAAAAAAACGAATTATGCGGGAAAAAACTAATCCCGAACTGCAGGCTAGAACGCAGTTCGCTTTTCAGAAGAAAAACACAAATTATTCAGAAAAAATCGAATCCCGAACTGCAATCTAGAACGCAGTTCGCTTTTCAGAAAAAAACACGAATTATTCAGATAAAAAACGAATCCCGAACTGCAGGCTAGAACGCAGTTTGCTATTCAGAAAAAACCGAATCCCGAACTGCAGGCTAGAACGCAGTTCGCTTTTCAGAAAAAAAACGAATCCCGAACTGCAGGCTAGAACACAGTTCGCTTTTCCGAAAAAAAACAAATCGCGAACTGCAGGCTAGAACGCAGTTCGCTATTCAGAAAAACTAACACAAATTATTCAGAAAAAAATCGAATCCCGAACTGCAGGCTAGGACGCAGTCCGCTATTCAGAAAAAAACGAATTATTCAGAAAAAAACGAATCCCGAACTGCAGGCTAAAACGCAGTTCGCTATTCAGAAAAAAACGAATTATTCAGAAAAAACGAATCCCGAACTGCAGGCTAGAACGCAGTTCGCTTTTCAGAAAAAAACACGAATTATTCAGATAAAAAACGAATCCCGAACTGCAGGCTAGAACGCAGTTCGCTATTCAGAAAAAACCGAATCCCGAACTGCAGGCTAGAACGCAGTTCGCTTTTCAGAAAAAAAACGAATCCCGAACTGCAGGCTAGAACACAGTTCGCTTTTCCGAAAAAAAACAAATCGCGAACTGCAGGCTAGAACGCAGTTCGCTATTCAGAAAAACTAACACAAATTATTCAGAAAAAAATCGAATCCCGAACTGCAGGCTAGGACGCAGTCCGCTATTCAGAAAAAAACGAATTATTCAGAAAAAAACGAATCCCGAACTGCAGGCTAGAACGCAGTTCGCTTTTCAGAAAAAACACAAATTATTCAGAAAAAATCGAATCCCGAACTGCAATGTAGAACGCAGTTCGCTTTTCAGGAAAAAACACTAATTATTCAGATAAAAAACGAATCCCGAACTGCAGGCTAGAACGCAGTTCGCTATTCAGAAAAAAACGAATTATTCAGAAAAAACGAATCCCGAACTGCAGGCTAGAACGCAGTTCGCTTTTCAGAAGAAAAACACAAATTATTCAGAAAAAATCGAATCCCGAACTGCAATCTAGAACGCAGTTCGCTTTTCAAAAAAAAACACGAATTATTCAGATAAAAAACGAATCCCGAACTGCAGGCTAGAACGCAGTTCGCTATTCAGAAAAAACCGAATCCCGAACTGCAGGCTAGAACGCAGTTCGCTTTTCAGAAAAAAAACGAATCCCGAACTGCAGGCTAGAACACAGTTCGCTTTTCCGAAAAAAAACAAATCGCGAACTGCAGGCTAGAACGCAGTTCGCTATTCAGAAAAACTAACACAAATTGTTCAGAAAAAAATCGAATCCCGAACTGCAGGCTAGGACGCAGTCCGCTATTCAGAAAAAACCGAATTATTCAGAAAAAAACGAATCCCGAACTGCAGGCTAAAACGCAGTTCGCTATTCAGAAAAAAACGAATTATTCAGAAAAAACGAATCCCGAACTGCAGGCTAGAACGCAGTTCGCTTTTCAGAAAAAAAAAACACAAATTATTCAGAAAAAATCGAATCCCGAACTGCAATCTAGAACGCAGTTCGCTTTTCAGGAAAAAACACTAATTATTCAGAAAAAAACGAATCCCGAACTGCAGGCTAGAACGCAGTTCGCTATTCAGAAAAAAACGAATTATGCGGAAAAAAACTAATCCCGAACTGCAGGCTAGAACGCAGTTCGCTTTTCAGAAAAAAAACACAAATTATTCAGAAAAAATCGAATCCCGAACTGCAATCTAGAACGCAGTTCGCTTTTCAGAAAAAAACACGAATTATTCAGATAAAAAACGAATCCCGAACTGCAGGCTAGAACGCAGTTCGCTATTCAGAAAAAACCGAATCCCGAACTGCAGGCTAGAACGCAGTTCGCTTTTCAGAAAAAAACCGAATCCCGAACTGCAGGCTAGAACACAGTTCGCTTTTCCGAAAAAAAACAAATCGCGAACTGCAGGCTAGAACGCAGTTCGCTATTCAGAAAAACTAACACAAATTATTCAAAAAAAAATCGAATCCCGAACTGCAGGCTAGGACGCAGTCCGCTATTCAGAAAAAAACGAATTATTCAGAAAAAAACGAATCCCGAACTGCAGGCTAGAACGCAGTTCGCTATTCAGAAAAAAACGAATTATTCAGAAAAAACGAATCCCGAACTGCAGGCTAGAACGCAGTTCGCTTTTCAGAAAAAAAAAACACAAATTATTCAGAAAAAATCGAATCCCGAACTGCAATCTAGAACGCAGTTCGCTATTCAGGAAAAAACACTTATTATTCAGATAAAAAACGAATCCCGAATTGCAGGCTAGAACGCAGTTCGCTATTCAGAAAAAAACGAATTATGCGGAAAAAAACTAATCCCGAACTGCAGGCTAGAACGCAGTTCGCTTTTCAGAAAAAAAACACAAATTATTCAGAAAAAATCGAATCCCGAACTGCAATCTAGAACGCAGTTCGCTATTCAGGAAAAAAAACTAATTATTCAGATAAAAAACGAATCCCGAACTGCAATCTAGAACGCAGTTCGCTTTTCAGGAAAAAACACTAATTATTCAGATAAAAAACGAATCCCGAACTGCAGGCTAGAACGCAGTTCGCTATTCAGAAAAAAACGAATTATGCGGAAAAAAACTAATCCCGAACTGCAGGCTAGAACGCAGTTCGCTTTTCAGAAGAAAAACACAAATTATTCAGAAAAAATCGAATCCCGAACTGCAATCTAGAACGCAGTTCGCTTTTCAGAAAAAAACACGAATTATTCAGATAAAAAACGAATCCCGAACTGCAGGCTAGAACGCAGTTCGCTATTCAGAAAAAACCGAATCCCGAACTGCAGGCTAGAACGCAGTTCGCTTTTCAGAAAAAAAACGAATCCCGAACTGCAGGCTAGAACACAGTTCGCTTTTCCGAAAAAAAACAAATCGCGAACTGCAGGCTAGAACGCAGTTCGCTATTCAGAAAAACTAACACAAATTATTCAGAAAAAAATCGAATCCCGAACTGCAGGCTAGGACGCAGTCCGCTATTCAGAAAAAAACGAATTATTCAGAAAAAAACGAATCCCGAACTGCAGGCTAGAACGCAGTTCGCTTTTCAGAAAAAACACAAATTATTCAGAAAAAATCGAATCCCGAACTGCAATGTAGAACGCAGTTCGCTTTTCAGGAAAAAACACTAATTATTCAGATAAAAAACGAATCCCGAACTGCAGGCTAGAACGCAGTTCGCTATTCAGAAAAAAACGAATTATTCAGAAAAAACGAATCCCGAACTGCAGGCTAGAACGCAGTTCGCTTTTCAGAAGAAAAACACAAATTATTCAGAAAAAATCGAATCCCGAACTGCAATCTAGAACGCAGTTCGCTTTTCAAAAAAAAACACGAATTATTCAGATAAAAAACGAATCCCGAACTGCAGGCTAGAACGCAGTTCGCTATTCAGAAAAAACCGAATCCCGAACTGCAGGCTAGAACGCAGTTCGCTTTTCAGAAAAAAAACGAATCCCGAACTGCAGGCTAGAACACAGTTCGCATTTCCGAAAAAAAACAAATCGCGAACTGCAGGCTAGAACGCAGTTCGCTATTCAGAAAAACTAACACAAATTGTTCAGAAAAAAATCGAATCCCGAACTGCAGGCTAGGACGCAGTCCGCTATTCAGAAAAAACCGAATTATTCAGAAAAAAACGAATCCCGAACTGCAGGCTAAAACGCAGTTCGCTATTCAGAAAAAAACGAATTATTCAGAAAAAACGAATCCCGAACTGCAGGCTAGAACGCAGTTCGCTTTTCAGAAAAAAAAAACACAAATTATTCAGAAAAAATCGAATCCCGAACTGCAATCTAGAACGCAGTTCGCTTTTCAGGAAAAAACACTAATTATTCAGAAAAAAACGAATCCCGAACTGCAGGCTAGAACGCAGTTCGCTATTCAGAAAAAAACGAATTATGCGGAAAAAAACTAATCCCGAACTGCAGGCTAGAACGCAGTTCGCTTTTCAGAAAAAAAACACAAATTATTCAGAAAAAATCGAATCCCGAACTGCAATCTAGAACGCAGTTCGCTTTTCAGAAAAAAACACGAATTATTCAGATAAAAAACGAATCCCGAACTGCAGGCTAGAACGCAGTTCGCTATTCAGAAAAAACCGAATCCCGAACTGCAGGCTAGAACGCAGTTCGCTTTTCAGAAAAAAACCGAATCCCGAACTGCAGGCTAGAACACAGTTCGCTTTTCCGAAAAAAAACAAATCGCGAACTGCAGGCTAGAACGCAGTTCGCTATTCAGAAAAACTAACACAAATTATTCAAAAAAAATCGAATCCCGAACTGCAGGCTAGGACGCAGTCCGCTATTCAGAAAAAAACGAATTATTCAGAAAAAAACGAATCCCGAACTGCAGGCTAGAACGCAGTTCGCTATTCAGAAAAAAACGAATTATTCAGAAAAAACGAATCCCGAACTGCAGGCTAGAACGCAGTTCGCTTTTCAGAAAAAAAAAACACAAATTATTCAGAAAAAATCGAATCCCGAACTGCAATCTAGAACGCAGTTCGCTATTCAGGAAAAAACACTTATTATTCAGATAAAAAACGAATCCCGAACTGCAGGCTAGAACGCAGTTCGCTATTCAGAAAAAAACGAATTATGCGGAAAAAAACTAATCCCGAACTGCAGGCTAGAACGCAGTTCGCTTTTCAGAAAAAAAACACAAATTATTCAGAAAAAATCGAATCCCGAACTGCAATCTAGAACGCAGTTCGCTATTCAGGAAAAAAAACTAATTATTCAGATAAAAAACGAATCCCGAACTGCAATCTAGAACGCAGTTCGCTTTTCAGGAAAAAACACTAATTATTCAGATAAAAAACGAATCCCGAACTGCAGGCTAGAACGCAGTTCGCTATTCAGAAAAAAACGAATTATGCGGAAAAAAACTAATCCCGAACTGCAGGCTAGAACGCAGTTCGCTTTTCAGAAGAAAAACACAAATTATTCAGAAAAAATCGAATCCCGAACTGCAATCTAGAACGCAGTTCGCTTTTCAGAAAAAAACACGAATTATTCAGATAAAAAACGAATCCCGAACTGCAGGCTAGAACGCAGTTCGCTATTCAGAAAAAACCGAATCCCGAACTGCAGGCTAGAACGCAGTTCGCTTTTCAGAAAAAAAACGAATCCCGAACTGCAGGCTAGAACACAGTTCGCTTTTCCGAAAAAAAACAAATCGCGAACTGCAGGCTAGAACGCAGTTCGCTATTCAGAAAAACTAACACAAATTATTCAGAAAAAAATCGAATCCCGAACTGCAGGCTAGGACGCAGTCCGCTATTCAGAAAAAAACGAATTATTCAGAAAAAAACGAATCCCGAACTGCAGGCTAGAACGCAGTTCGCTTTTCAGAAAAAACACAAATTATTCAGAAAAAATCGAATCCCGAACTGCAATGTAGAACGCAGTTCGCTTTTCAGGAAAAAACACTAATTATTCAGATAAAAAACGAATCCCGAACTGCAGGCTAGAACGCAGTTCGCTATTCAGAAAAAAACGAATTATTCAGAAAAAACGAATCCCGAACTGCAGGCTAGAACGCAGTTCGCTTTTCAGAAAAAAAAACACAAATTATTCAGAAAAAATCGAATCCCGAACTGCAATCTAGAACGCAGTTCGCTTTTCAGGAAAAAACACTAATTATTCAGATAAAAAACGAATCCCGAACTGCAGGCTAGAACGCAGTTCGCTATTCAGAAAAAAACGAATTATGCGGAAAAAAACTAATCCCGAACTGCAGGCTAGAACGCAGTTCGCTTTTCAGAAAAAAAAACACAAATTATTCAGAAAAAATCGAATCCCGAACTGCAATCTAGAACGCAGTTCGCTATTTAGGAAAAAAACTAATTATTCAGATAAAAAACGAATCCCGAACTGCAGGCTAGAACGCAGTTCGCTATTCAGAAAAACCGAATCCCGAACTGCAGGCTAGAACGCAGTTCGCTTTTCAGAAAAAAAACGAATCCCGAACTGCAGGCTAGAACGCAGTTCGCTTTTCCGAAAAAAAAACGAATCGCGAACTGCAGGCTAGAACGCAGTTCGCTATTCAGAAAAACTAACACAAATTATTCAGAAAAAAAATCGAATCCCGAACTGCAGGCTAGGACGCAGTCCGCTATTCAGAAAAAAACGAATTATTCAGAAAAAAAACCTAATCCCGAACTGCAGGCTAAAACGCAGTTCGCTTTTCAGAAAAAAAAAACGAATCGCGAACTGCAGGCTAGAACGCAGTTCGCTATTCAGAAAAATCCGAATCCCGAACTGCAGGCTAGAACGCAGTTCGCTTTTCAGAAAAAAAACGAATCCCGAACTGCAGGCTAAAACGCAGTCCGCTTTTCAGAAAAAAAACGAATCCCGAACTGCAGGCTAAAACGCAGTCCGCTTTTCAGAAAAAAAACGAATTATTCAGAAGAAAAACGAATCCCGAACTGCAGGCTAGAACGCAGTTCGCTTTTCAGAAAAAAAACGAATCGCGAACTGCAGTCTAGAACGCAGTTCGCTATTCAGGTAAAAAAATGAATCGCGATCTGCGAACTGCGAACTGCGTTCCAACTTTACGCAACCGCTGTAAGAATGGGGACGGAAACCAACTAGTTTAGTATAAAATAGTTCTACTTTCGGCTTTCGTTCAGTAGGTCAGTAATTTCTCTACAGAAGTATGCGTGTAATTACATTAATCTACTATTGATGTATGTCTTATATGTGACTTTTTGACATGATATGTAAATCAATGTTAAGGTTTATATCCACAACGCGTATCGATCGATAATATCAGCTAGAGCTATATATAGTTGGATAAATTCTAAAAATAGAATGTGGGGTTTTCCCGTCGAAGTGCAGACAACAGAATACATTTGCGAAGAAATAACAGTTATTGTGAAGTTCGCAATTATTATGTTGGTTCACAGTGTGTGAAGGGTATTTTGATATTAAGACAGAAGGATCGTAATGGAACTGATGAAATCGTGCGATGTCTGTATATTCCGTAGCAAGATTGGCAATTAACGCTGTATAACGGCTCGTTTCTGAATAGCTATATTTTTTTACAATAAACTTTTACTTTCACTTCAAAACCTGTCATATAGTCCAACATCATGATATTAAGTTTGAATATAATTCACATACCAATTACATATATTTTCTGAAAAAAATCTTAAACCACGATTAATCAATCGATAGTGGTTTATGTCAGTTTTGTTCCGAGTTTGGAACTAAAAACATGGAAAATCGAAAAACTCTTCAAAACCAAATTATCACTAAAATAAGTATGTAGGTCGATTTTAATTCGTTTCTAACACTGTAATGTGCATTTAAAGTGATATGTGGTCATAATCAAGATATAGTATTAAAATTGAGCGTTTTGAAGAGCTTTTCGGTATGTATTAAATCGCAACAATGCTTATTATGCTTATGTACATAAATAGATGGCAATATTGAGATGGTGTATGTTAATTCCTAAGCATGAATATCCATCAACTGTACAGTTCCTAATTTAGGATTTCTCCTAACAGTCATTGTTGTGTTGCCAGCCACACCATGGCAGTGACTTGTCTCATATGCAAAAAAATCAAATTCCGACAGTACTTTCAGTACTTTGATTGTATGGATAAAACCAATTAGCCGAAATTAGCAGACATAACCCCGTCAATAAATATTCCTGCTACGCCACTGGAAGATCAATGTACAAATTCACCAATGACTACTCATGAGTCACAAGAGCAATCAGAAATACAACCACCTGTACAATATTCTCCTGTGCAACAATATCACAGACCACAGCGTGAACGTAAAATACTACTTCCCTTAATTTCCATCCATAGCAACAATGCATTGTACATGTATAATGTAGAAAATATTACTTTTATCTATTAAAAATCTTTTATTAATGGTAGTATATAAGAATTATACTATGTTTAAAATACATATTAGCATAACTGTGTATTCATGAATGTATTTTGTTTTTCTACTATGTAAAACATGTATCTTTTACTTTAGTCACTAACTCAGAGAAAAGGTTAAACCTTGATATTTTATAAAACTCTGGTAATTACCTGTGGAATGTTAAGATGAACAATGTTAGTGTTTATCTGTTTAAGAGTGATGTTGGTTTTCTTATCAGAAAATAACAAACATAAATGTGATAAAAACTGTTGTTACTGGAGATCACAAACTCTGTTCTGGTTTCAGATTACAACAGCTAATTTAGTAAGAAGAAGATCGGAAAAAAAATGTTATCACGAACTTTTTAAGGGGGGAAGGATGTAGTAACTATGCAAGTATACTGAAACAGACTAAAGATTGATATATATATATATATTGTCAAGTAATAAGATGTATGAACAGAGTTGTAGGCTATCTGACAATAAAGTAAATGTAAAGCTTATAGAATCTTAAGTTATTATATAGTTGTTCATCGATATTACACCACCCACTCGATAAGGGTTACAAAAAGAAAGGCAATTGGTTAAATTAGGGGTCCTAAAATGCAGGGCGTCAAGTTATCTATAAATTCCTATATTTTGGGTCATTCAAATAAATTCCTATATTTCAGTAAAAATTCCTATATTTCCCAATATATTCCTATAAATTCCTATATTTTAGAGTAAGCCTGAAATGTATGATTCTGAGACTGAAATAGATTATGCATATTTCAAGCATTTTTGGTCATGTGTTTGTAACTAATGCAATATTTACTTCAAGAGTAGCATTTCTCTTTAAGCAACATAGCAGTTTTTCAGCACCATGTGTTTAGTCATGGTTAATCATAGTGTTACAGCTTAAGATTTTACTCAGAGGATTGTTTTCATGTTGTGTATTTTTGCCCCATGATCTATATAGTTTATATGGTCGAACAATACATATTCGTAGCTCACAATGATAATAACATTTTAATTGTACATTATTAATTTTTCAACAAATATGTGTTTGAAATGATAGTTAATGATATTTTGAATTTAAAGAAAGCAACAATGAGTACAAAGTGAAAATGTACAAACACTTCTGTCTCACAATATAAGCCCAGAAATATACATGTATTTGCTTTCATGATCTTTGTCTTTTATTAAATCACTGAGTGGTACATAATATTATGATCACATTATATCACTACTAACAACATAAACACAATATCATGTACACAAGGAAAACAACTCTACTTGGTGGAATAAAAATGTTACCTGAAAACTGGTAGCAAGTTTGCATGTCCCATTAAATTAGACAAATGAGAGTGAAATGTATCTTTGCTCCTTAGTTTTTGTTTGATGCAGAAAAGTATTGACAATGAGTATGTTTCCTAATGAACAGTTTGTGTGATGTACTTTCTTTTCTAAATACATGTAATTATTAAGTTACATTTATGTTTGCCTCCAAATGTAGTTTACTCTTATTATTGTCTGTTGTTGTTGTTTTTGTATATGAACAGGTACAGAACAGCACTAATTAAGGCTTTATACCCATAAAGTCCAAAATTATTATCGCAAAATGGAGCTGGTAGATTTTAGGAACCTTCATTATCTTTAAAGGTTACTGTGGTAAAAATTATTGCTTGGAATTAAAGCTTGGAAATAATATTTAAAGATAAGTGAACAAAAAATGCAACAGTATATATGGTCTTATTTTAATTAAAAGGGAGGCAATTTGAAACATATCAATGTTTGACTGCATTTAATCAGGGTTAGACATTTTCAGTATCAAACTTGTTTTTTTTCTTAACAACAATACGTGTATTGATGTTTACATTATTAAAACAGGTCAACAGCCCATGAACGGATAGTTTGAATACCCATAAAGCTGTTTTTAAAAAATCAGTTATTCCCCTTTCCGTTCAGTAATTCAGTAGTCAAGAGTTGTTTTTCCTGGAATTCTTCAACGGGATGGACAGTAAAAATGTCACGATGTCTGTCCTTGGTTATTTCTTTAATGAGCATAGAACTATCAATACATGAATAATGTAGTTTCATTTTTTTGCTGAGTATACGAAACGCTGACAATATGATTTCTTTACTTTTCCTATATAAGCCCTAGGCCCGATGGTTTCGGACAAGAAGATTTAAAAAGTTGTTTCTATTGGTTGCTATGGAAATAAGAGTTTTTGAATGGAATTTTATTCCTTGAAGAAATGTGGTAGAGCTTCATGCAAGGAACATCCCAGTAAAGTTTCGTTGAAATTGGCCCACTACTTTTATAGGAAGTTGTATAAAGCAACTGTTGACAGATGCACAGATTGATTCACACACGGATTGATGCCGGACAACACAACAATCACAATAGCTCACCAGAGAATCGCCTCCGCAATTCGATCAACAGGTGTCTGAAATGCGTAAGGCTCAGAGTTAGGTGGTGAAAAGGCTATATGGCCATATTAGTGAGGATCTATTATCGCACTGCTCAACATACCGTAACAAAATTCCTAGACATGCCCATATGCAACATTGGTACAGGGGAGACCCTCTTCAGATGTCTGAACGACATGTTTATGCTAGTACTTTACTTTTGTTAAACCTTAGAAAGCTTGTTTATCTATGTTCTGTATTTTGGAATAACTACAATGTATTTGTTTCGGACACACTTCAGATAAATTTATGTATACATGTGCTGTATTACTATCTTAGTGAACATGACATCCCAACTGAGTTGGGTTATGTGAATGATAATGTGCAAATGTGATGATAGGCAAGAAGGACAACGTTCTGTCTCGTGTGAAGGAGAAAAACACCAGTGTTATCAGTCTAGGATGTGCATGCCATCTTGCCAGCCATTATTGATGTAGCTCCACCTCAAATTGAAGATCTCCTGGTTGAGATATTCTACCACTTCCATCACAGTGCTACAAGAATGGAAGAGTACAAAGAAGAGTACAAAGAATTCCTTGAGTTTACAGAGACTGAGTCTACGATGAACACGATGATTGTCACTAGCCAAAATGTGTGAAACAAATCCTGCAACAATGGCCAGCACTCACAGTTACTTCAGCAGGTATCCAGATGTAAAGAGAGATTGTGGACTGGTGCAATTTACCTGTTCTTCCTGTTCCTACCATGTAACATGCCCATATTGGATGAATTCAACACTACCTTTCAGGTACGTAAATTGTTAAGGCAACATTTGAAGAAAAAAGAATATCTTCTCTTACCTCTGACGAAGCTTCAAAACTTTGACAGAAAAATAACATCCCTTGACTGCTTCTAGGTTCATTGTATGTCAGAAAAAACTCTGCCCAGAGGTAAACAACAATATGAACTCATAAATAAAGTTGTTCTTACAGCACTAACTGTCACTGTCTCAAATTCAGTCAGAGAGTGAGAGAGAGCATTCAGTATGTTAGGGGAAATCTTGGCAATGAGACAATAAAGAAAATGATGCTGATCAAGATTATTAAAACAAGCAATGTGACTGTTATATGTATGTGCCTAACAAGGAAATTCTGGAAAAGGCTAGAAGCGCAATTAATTAGGCTGAAAATAAAACAATATTTGTAGTGCTCCGACCGACCCATCAAAATGGCCTCTACTTTTCTTTTCTTTTTAGGTTTTCAAGTAATCTTTTTTTTGTTATCTTTTCGCACCTGTGCAGTTAAAAAGTACTTTCTGTTTTTAAACCATACCAGAATACATGGCCTTTACACCCCCCCCCCCCCCCCATTAATAAAAACACATACCTACCTATATGTACTCACCTCTGGAAGTTAGTGTCGGAGCACTACAAACAAACAATTTTAATGATGGCCTTAGTTATAGATTTTTTTGGAATGGTGATACTTTGGTTATGTGCAAATTACAAAAAATTGTTAGCAAGTCTGTCTTATTAGTAATGCATTAGATTTGTTCTGGAAGTCAATAAATTATGTTGCATCTTTTTCTAAACCTAGTAGGAGACATGCTGGCTTACTTACTCATAGTTATAATGTTTGTCATTAAACAATGTGGATTGAGCATAATATGCTTTTCAAAAATAGAATATTGCTTTCAATAGATATGATTTATGATTTTTGTACTAAGAATCACTTTAATTTTAGGTGACAAGTCTGAGTATGACCAGGACTTAGAAACGCAAGACAAGGAGGGTTTCTGTATCTTGCACCGTATGCGAAAGGGCCCTGGCACTTGTAAAACTGAGAAGAGAATCGTAAGATCTGTCGCCAGCGAACTATAAAACGACAGAGTGACACTCACCAGGTTTATAACGAAGGCTGCGAAAGTTGGGACTGAAAAGGCTCGAATGGGGTTTTACGGGAACAGGAGAATACTAAATGACCTTCAAGAAAGTGCCCTTGAAAGATACCTTTTAAATGCAGCAAATATATATTTCGGCTTAACTCCAATCGAAAGTAAATGAATTCACTGTTAAACTTAATGACATAATAGAGAGGCATAAATTTAGTGCAATCGATGTCTGGAATGTAGATGAAACAGGCGTTGCAACTGTACAGAAACTGCGCAACATTGTCGCTGGGAAAGGAGTAAAGCAAATTGGGGCTCTGGCCTCAGCTGAAAGAGGTTCCCTTGTAACAATATGCAGTGCCAGTAATGCAATTGGAAATTCAGTTCCTCCTTTTGTTAAAACATTTTAAAGAACATTTTATCAGGGACGGCCCGGTTGGATGTATAGATGGTGCTAATCCAAGCGAAAGGAATTTGAGGTAACCGGTATCTAGCCCTTGAACTCAAACGCATTTAATGAAGTTGACTTTGCTCCAGCCTTTCTAACTGACCGGAGGACAAGACATCGCCAGCTGTGACAGTAAGATTATCACAACCGTTAGAGTTAATTTTAAACCAACAGCAATGGATAACGTCCACACTCGCCGTACAAAGCATAATTATTTGTCGATTGTTTTACATGTATACATATATAATTATTGATGTTCATTCTTTAAATCTACATTGACTGTTTGTAAATTGTTAAGGAAGAAGTATATTGAATGCCATATTGTAACCATTGTCATGTATATCCGATCGCCCGATTCAATAGGAAGTGATGAGATACTGTATGCAATGGCTCAATATACCCCTTTAGGTGGATCAACCAGCCCGTGCACGGGGTAAATTGAGCCGTTATTACATCCGCTTTCAAGTTCCGATTCATAGTTTCCTTCTTGATTAAATTGTATTTTAAATGTACTTTTTAAATGTAGATAAAATTGTGTTTTATTTATAAACCTCTTATCTGGATCCGTGAAATTGATTGAACTGAAAATAACTCAAAAGAGTAAAAATGGCTCATTCAACCCCGGTCTCCCCTATCATTGCTGTTCATGCCAATAAACTTTGAACTTTTGAACTATTATTTATTTGTTTCTGTTTCCTTAACTTGGCACATAAGGCTGGTTGATCCACCTAAAGGGGTATATTGAGCCATTGCATACAGTATCTCATCACTTCCTATTGAATCGGGCGATCGGATATACATGACAATGGTTACAATATGGCATTCAATATACTTCTTCCTTAACAATTTACAAACAGTCAATGTAGATTTAAAGAATGAACATCAATAATTATATATGTATACATGTAAAACAATCGACAAATAATTATGCTTTGTACGGCGAGTGTGGACGTTATCCATTGCTGTTGGTTTAAAATTAACTCTAACGGTTGTGATAATCTTACTGTCACAGCTGGCGATGTCTTGTCCTCCGGTCAGTTAGAAAGGCTGGAGCAAAGTCAACTTCATTAAATGCGTTTGAGTTCAAGGGCTAGATACCGGTTACCTCAAATTCCTTTCGCTTGGATTAGCACCATCTATACATCCAACCGGGCCGTCCCTGATAAAATGTTCTTTAAAATGTTTTAACAAAAGGAGGAACTGAATTTCCAATTGCATTACTGGCACTGCATATTGTTACAAGGGAACCTCTTTCAGCTGAGGCCAGAGCCCCAATTTGCTTTACTCCTTTCCCAGCGACAATGTTGCGCAGTTTCTGTACAGTTGCAACGCCTGTTTCATCTACATTCCAGACATCGATTGCACTAAATTTATGCCTCTCTATTATGTCATTAAGTTTAACAGTGAATTCATTTACTTTCGATTGGAGTTAAGCCGAAATATATATTTGCTGCATTTAAAAGGTATCTTTCAAGGGCACTTTCTTGAAGGTCATTTAGTATTCTCCTGTTCCCGTAAAACCCCATTCGAGCCTTTTCAGTCCCAACTTTCGCAGCCTTCGTTATAAACCTGGTGAGTGTCACTCTGTCGTTTTATAGTTCGCTGGCGACAGATCTTACGATTCTCTTCTCAGTTTTACAAGTGCCAGGGCCCTTTCGCATACGGTGCAAGATACAGAAACCCTCCTTGTCTTGCGTTTCTAAGTCCTGGTCATACTCAGACTTGTCACCTAAAATTAAAGTGATTCTTAGTACAAAAATCATAAATCATATCTATTGAAAGCAATATTCTATTTTTGAAAAGCATATTATGCTCAATCCACATTGTTTAATGACAAACATTATAACTATGAGTAAGTAAGCCAGCATGTCTCCTACTAGGTTTAGAAAAAGATGCAACATAATTTATTGACTTCCAGAACAAATCTAATGCATTACTAATAAGACAGACTTGCTAACAATTTTTTGTAATTTGCACATAACCAAAGTATCACCATTCCAAAAAAATCTATAACTAAGGCCATCATTAAAATTGTTTGTTTGTAGTGCTCCGACACTAACTTCCAGAGGTGAGTACATATAGGTAGGTATGTGTTTTTATTAATGGGGGGGGGGGTAAAGGCCATGTATTCTGGTATGGTTTAAAAACAGAAAGTACTTTTTAACTGCACAGGTGCGAACAGATAACAAAAAAAAAGATTACTTGAAAACCTAAAAAGAAAAGAAAAGTAGAGGCCATTTTGATGGGTCGGTCGGAGCACTACAAATATTGTTTTATTTTCAGCCTAATTAATTGCGCTTCTAGCCTTTTCCAGAATTTCCTTGTTAGGCACATACATATAACAGTCACATTGCTTGTTTTAATAATCTTGATCAGCATCATTTTCTTTATTGTCTCATTGCCAAGATTTCCCCTAACATACTGAATGCTCTCTCTCACTCTCTGACTGAATTTGAGACAGTGACAGTTAGTGCTGTAAGAACAACTTTATTTATGAGTTCATATTGTTGTTTACCTCTGGGCAGAGTTTTTTCTGACATACAATGAACCTAGAAGCAGTCAAGGGATGTTATTTTTCTGTCAAAAGTTTTGAAGCTTCGTCAGAGGTAAGAGAAGATATTCTTTTTTCTTCAAATGTTGCCTTAACAATTTACGTACCTGAAAGGTAGTGTTGAATTCATCCAATATGGGCATGTTACATGGTAGGAACAGGAAGAACAGGTAAATTTCACCAGTCCACAATCTCTCTTTACATCTGGATACCTGCTGAAGTAACTGTGAGTGCTGGCCATTGTTGCAGGATTTGTTTCACACATTTTGGCTAGTGACAATCATCGTGTTCATCGTAGACTCAGTCTCTGTAAACTCAAGGAATTCTTTGTACTCTTCTTTGTACTCTTCCATTCTTGTAGCACTGTGATGGAAGTGGTAGAATATCTCAACCAGGAGATCTTCAATTTGAGATGGAGCTACATCAATAATGGCTGGCAAGATGGCATGCACATCCTAGACTGATAACACTGGTGTTTTTCTCCTTCACACGAGACAGAACGTTGTCCTTCTTGCCTATCATCACATTTGCACATTATCATTCACATAACCCAACTCAGTTGGGATGTCATGTTCACTAAGATAGTAATACAGCACATGTATACATAAATTTATCTGAAGTGTGTCCGAAACAAATACATTGTAGTTATTCCAAAATACAGAACATAGATAAACAAGCTTTCTAAGGTTTAACAAAAGTAAAGTACTAGCATAAACATGTCGTTCAGACATCTGAAGAGGGTCTCCCCTGTACCAATGTTGCATATGGGCATGTCTAGGAATTTTGTTACGGTATGTTGAGCAGTGCGATAATAGATCCTCACTAATATGGCCATATAGCCTTTTCACCACCTAACTCTGAGCCTTACGCATTTCAGACACCTGTTGATCGAATTGCGGAGGCGATTCTCTGGTGAGCTATTGTGATTGTTGTGTTGTCCGGCATCATTTTCTATCCGAAACTTTAGAATGTTCTAAAGTATGAAGGGAGAAAAGTTTAGAACGTTCTAAAGTTTTGGACAGAATCTTTTAGAGCATTCTATCAGTTTCCGAAACTTTAGAATGTTCTAAAGTATAAAGAGAAAATAGTTTAGAACGTTCTAAAGTTTTGGGTATAATTTTTTAGAGCATTTTATTTTCGCTCCAAAACTTTAGAATGTTCTAAAGTATGAAGGGAGAAAAGTTTAGAACGTTCTAAAGTTTTGGACAGAATCTTTTAGAGCATTCTATCATTTTCTATCCGAAACTTTAGAATGTTCTAAAGTATGACGATAGAAAAGTTTAGAACGTTCTAAAGTTTTGGACAGAATCTCTTAGAGCATTCTATCATTTTCTATCCGAAACTTTAGAATGTTCTAAAGTATGACGACAGAAAGTTTAGAACGTTCTAAAGTTTTGGACAGAATCTTTTAGAGCATTCTATCATTTTCTATCCGAAACTTTAGAATGTTCTAAAGTATGACGACAGAAAGTTTAGAACGTTCTAAAGTTTTGGACAGAATCTTTTAGAGCATTTTATTATTTACGCTCCAAAACTTTAGAATGTTCTAAAGTATGAAGGGAGAAAAGTTTAGAACGTTCTAAAGTTTTGGACAGAATCTTTTAGAGCATTTCATTATTTTCGCTCAAAAACTTTAGAATGTTCTAAAGTACGAAGGGAGAATAGTTTAGAACGTTCTAAAGTTTTGGACAGAATCTTTTAGAGCATTCTATCATTTTCTATCCGAAACTTTAGAATGTTCTAAAGTATGACGATAGAAAAGTTTAGAACGTTCTAAAGTTTTGGACAGAATCTCTTAGAGCATTTTATTATTTTCGCTCCAAAACTTTAGAATGTTCTAAAGTATGAAGGGAAAAAAGTTTAGAACGTTCTAAAGTTTTGAGAAGCATTATTTGTATTATTGTGTTATATTTGCTGTAAATGTACGTACAATTATTGTAAAATAAAGAGTAAATGAAAAATCTTTAGCAATATTGGTCTTTTATTTCGTTTATTTTTCGCTATCTTTCTATTGAAAAGTAGCAAAAACCGGGGGTAAAATTGGGAGTTGAGTATAAAATCCCTTTTTAAAATATAACGAGTTACATCATTTTTGCTTTAGCCAATACTTTGAATGATATTCCTGCAAAAAGATTTTCTTGTGCGTTGACTTCTAGAAACTGAACACTTTTCGGTAGGAAACCCGCGACCCACCTTAAGTATTAAAATATATTTGCCTTATTTATGCTTATTCAACACCACCATAACATGTACTGTTCAGTTAGGATAATTGTAGAGTGACGCAGTGGTCGAGTCCACTTTTACGGTGTAAAACCGTTGTCAAATTATCAGTAGACATATAGGCTGACTATATGATTTACAAGTTCCGTGCAGCACATTAAATGTCGGCGTAACGCAGTTGGTAACGATGTTGTCTGTTAATACACCTATTGTTGTGAAATTATTGGTGTGAGACCGCGATTTAGTAATTTTTCGCAAATTATTTTCTATTTCTATATATATTTTTTTTTTTAAATCTCGTAAATTTTGTCATTTTCTTTTTTCGTTTTTGTAAGGATTATACTAGATCTAGTGCTTATATTGTTATCATTTTTATCGTTTGGTATATCTTTTACTTGTAATAAGCATGATAAAGAATATTCTCAGACATTTCGTCGTAATTCTGATAATTACGATTGGTTCGCTATTAAAAGTCCGTCTATTTTCAGCCATATTTAGCTACATTTGTGTAGTTGGCCTTCAGAAAAGTTGGCACGAAGTACTTGTGCACGGTACTAATACTGCAAGTACTTTTGCACTACATACTTCGCGTTTAACAGGACAATAATGCATTCTTTTTCTTCACAGTTTACCATTAAAATATTATAACAAACCTACCTATGTACTACGATTAATTTGCGGCTGAGCTAAAGTTGAAAAAAAAACGAAAGAAAAAGAGACAACCGGTGAGGTTCGAACTCGCGATAAAAGTTTAGCTCCCGAGCATTTCTAAAGTCTTTACCAACTGCGCCAATCGGACATCTACAATCGTATTGCTAAACTGTAATACTATATTTGTTTCTTATAAACCCACTTTACCTGTTCAGATAATGGATGTAAACTTTTGTGTACACATAAAATGAAACGTCACTATCACATTATCCTAACTGAACAGTAGTTTTCGTGCATTTACCTAGTTTTGAAAGCGAGGTTTAATTTTTGGCAGGGGTCTTAAAATAGTTCTATCTCGGGTGCGCACCCTAGTTAGGAAATACCTATTCAATAATGAAAAAAGTGTTTTAAAATGGGTATTTTTCGGTTCTCCAAGTGAACTCCATTACTTCGAATTCAAAATAACGTATACAATCACTTTTTTAAAAGTTCTTTCTACTCAAATATTCCAACGTAAAACCTTTAAAGTCTGAAACAGTGAAATGGAACATGTTTTAAAAGTTTGAAAGTTCTAATAAATAGTTCTATTCAGATATATATACCAAGTAGATTTGTTCAGTATACTGATGATAAAAAGTAATTTATCTTTCATTTTCATGAAGAAACATTTTCAGATGAAAACATTACATAATTTATCGATTTATTTCATGATTACTAAACATATTTTACATGTTATATTATTTATATATAACAATTGAAAATGTTCCACTCGGAACACAAACACGTCTTCATGCAATATTATACACAAATTCGGTTTGCTTTTACAGGAACTACACAAATAAGTGGTAAACTCCCATTTATAGAGGACTGAGAAGAAGCACACTCCGAGTAGAAAGACTTGAAATTGATGTTCTTTTATAAACATTTTCTAGAATACACGAGGGTTGTCCTTTTTAAGTATATAGACTTTTCTCATAACTCGGTTATTTTTTCAACATTTTGAAATCTAATTTCAATGACGCGTAATTGAAATATTCATTGAGTCGTGTTGCAAATACATAGTTCATAATCAAAACATTTCAAAACCTTTATGTATTGTTTTACTTAAAATAAACAAAGAAGAAATTGTGACCATACGCTTTAGAAGTTTGTTCCGAGTGTATTTTCTATATGACTGTTTGTATGACTTAATTCATGTTTAAAATATTTGTTCAACTTAGTTTGAAGTAGTTGGAATTTGTTGAGAAATCATTTCTTTAATTTGATAAGTGGCAAAACTAGTAGGTAAATGTTTTCTTGTAAATATATGATAATGCAACATTAATCGTTACAAGTTGACAAATCTACAGTTTTAAATGTTTTCTAATTCCTCCCTCTCTCCAATAACATTTGCAACCAACAACATATCAAACAGTACAGATGTTTGTGTATCTTTTTATCATCATGAAAAAAAAAACAGAATGAATTGCAACCCAATGATCATAGCGTGTTCGTAATTATTTGTATGCTAAAAGACTAAACAAATTTGTACAGAATGTATAACCTTTACTTAGTCTGTATATATATAAATTAATAATTCATGTTCCGTAACGCATTTGACTTACCAAATTGGAAATAGTTTTGATTTGTTCAAAAAAAAAATCTTATTTAATGAATTGCAAAATACATTAATTTGAGAAATCTTGTTATAATTACTTTTAATGATACTCCTTATTATAACAGTTTCGTATATTTACATTACAGTTTTAGAACGTTCCCTGGTGTTGTTGTTTTCACCATTTAAAACTAAAACATTATCAAATAGATTATCTGTTTGTATTACATAAGAAAATAATGGAACAAATTGTATAACAATAGATTAATTATACTGTCATTATCATAAGACCATACACAAAGAATATCTGTCCCGAGTGTAACGGTAACAGAAGATATATACTACATTTTTTTGTAGTTTTGTGGGCATTGTTTGGTTACCCAAGAATAGTACCAATTAAGTGACAATTCACATAAATCTTTGAATATACCTGAAAATTTATAAAATTGTATTAGCTAATTTGTATCTGCAGCAGTAAATGTTACATAAAAACTTTTTGAAGCGTATTTAAAAAAAGTTATTAAATGTCAAAACGCCATAAATATTTATTTATTTTTGGAAATTTATGGTTGTATGTATATTTTTCTTGTATTAAAAAGTTTTTTTCATGAAAGTTTGCTGAAAAAATCACAAAATTATGTTAGTCTTTCCATAGTTTAATACACAAGATTGTTTGAATTTTAAGGCTTGCTATTAAAAATATAATATTTATTTGATTAAAATGTTGTAAATTTGAAGAAGACTTTAATCCTATACTTTAGCCATTGTCAATTTTTCACAATATAATATATTTCCAATCTACTTTTAGCAATATTATGAACGCAAGTATCATCTAAATTTGACCCCCATGTCACGCTTTGTCTTCATTATTTTTATTTATGCCCATATCACAACACCATACGATTATGAAGGAATGTGTTTTTAGTTGAACATTACGTACCTCAAGTCCATCCCCACAGAATAAAGTATCTGAACTGTTTGGCATCACTTTCAATACAGGATCTGTTCCATGACGAACAGTTACTGAGTCTTCATTTTAATTTTGGCTTCAGTGAACTACAAAGTATCCTCAGGCATTAAAAGCCCCCTTTAGATTTCCTAGATTTAGAGTCTATGCACACTTGAAGATTTATGCAACAGCAACTATATCATACCCGAATTTCCCTTCCTTCCAGCATAATACTAAAGGTAAATAAACGTTCGATTTCAACTGCACGCTTTTCCAATTTGTGTATAGACTATGATGCACGCTTTTCATTACAAATGAGCGGGAATGTTGGATATATAGTGAGGAGTGAACGGAAACCATTGGGGTGTGAATGCGTATTCCCGGATCGGTATACATATCTAAAACACAGAAGGATTTTAATTGGCGAAAGGAACAAAAGAAACTTAGAAACAATCATTTTGCAATTATTATAATAAAGTATTTTATTATTATAATAACAATAAAATTGTTTGAATCAGTAAGAATTTCAGAAGAGAGACTGAACTATTATGTTATTCCAAATGTCCTTTATTTTTATTGGTTTCAGTTGTATCGTACGTGTATATATGTATGTCTAAATAACTTCCTTCCGCTCAACGTGGACAATACGAAGTGGACTAATTGTATTATGCCGAGTATTTTGTAAATAAGTCAATGCATAAGGGAGACAAGGTCTATAATGCTCATTTTTGACGCTTGACCTCTAAGTGTGACCTTGAACTTTAGCCTACGAGCCTTGGTCTTGCGCATGACACATCGTCTCATGATTGTAAATATTTCTGTAAAAGTAATTCCGAAATCCATCAAGAAATGACAAAGTTATGAAGCAGACACAAATTTATGACGTTTGAACTCTTAAGTGTGACCTTGACCTACAGACCTGGTTTATTAGGCACTGCACACCGTCTCATAGTGTTGAAAAAATATGGCAAATTATCTTAAAATGTTTCTATACATAAGGGAGATACAGCCCGGATAAGGCATGTAATGCTCATTTTTGACGTTTGACCTCTAAGTGTGACCTTGACCTTTGAGCTAGAGACCTGGATCTTATGCATTGCACATCGTCTCATGGTTTTTAGCAATTATGCCAAGTTCTCTTAAAAAGTGTCCATACATAAGGGAGATACAGCCCGGACAAGGTCTATAAATGCTCATTGTTGACGTTTGACCTCTAAGTGTGACCTTGACCTTTGAGCTAGAGACCTGGATCTTGCGCACTGCACACCGTCTCATGGTGTTTAACAATTATGCCAAGTTATTTTAAAAAGTGTCAATGCATAAGGGAGATACAGCCCGGACAAGGATCAGGACGGACACAAACTAAACGTACAGACACGCAACCGCCATTGTGGCGACTAAATCGGTAACTTGACACATGATTGACATGAACATTGAAAATAAAACCATTTTTACATGATTTCATTGTAATATCAACAAGTGATCATAACTCAAAACATGTAAGGCATAATACATCCGAACATACAAAAATGTACATCTGATTAAGTCTGAAGCATACAAGTTCCTCACATGAGACGAATGACGTAACATTATCTCTCTCAATTTTCCATAAACACATTTCCTAGGTGCATGTAGTACATTTGACCGGAGGACTGACTCATCAATCAATTCGGGCACTGGCCAGTGTTGGCAGATGTCAGTAATAAAACATTCTCTGGAATAGTTTCAAATTAATTTCATGCTCTTTTTCATGCTCGACTTTGTGGGAAATAATGGACATTAAGAGTATTTAACTGATATCAGATGGGTGATTGTGAATTTGTGTAGTCTTGAATTTAATTAGACTTTGTTTTACACAACAGATATAGTTTTAAATGTAAAACACCACAAAGCTCGTGTCCACATCAAAACTGCGAAATTATCCTTTAGTAATGCATTTCTATAAGCAAACTGTAAAGCAATCAACACGATATTGGGCGCAACAATTACACATTTTGAAATTTTCTCTGAATTTCACCAGTTTTAAACTGTACATATGGGCGATATGGCCATTTGTTTAGCCAAATTCTTAGTGTGACAATTGAAGTCTGTGTACATAATCTTAACTCTAAGATGATCGCACTTTTAAATAAAAAATACATTTGAATGCATTTCTATAAGCGAACTTTAAAGCGACCAACATGATATTGGGTACAATTAGTTATAAAATTGATTTATTATACTTGTTTGATTTAAAATTAAAGTTTCCGAATACATGCATACACACACATCTTTCTACTGACATTCTTAATACTTATCAAAATTAAATCACACATCAAATTAAATCATAAATTCCACTTACCTTAAAATCCGAATTTGACATATCTTTTGTATCTTATCCTGAATTCGAAGTTCATCTCTTGGGACCGTTGAACACTTATATTCACTATAACCGCTGCTGGTAGTTTTGAATAATTAGAACTATCCATTTTCATGTAAATTAATTTAAAACGACTGAATCCATTTATTTTGTAGGTTTTATAAAGAATAGTTTTGAATTATTGTCAAGAACTTATAAACTTACACATAAGTGCTTGAAAAATAGTGTAGAAATTTCGAAAATAACAGAATCCTCGAAGCGACGCCTATCGGTGATATCAAACAATTCAAGGGGAGTAAACATGTCAAAGTATTTTGCTATTTTTAACTCACCCCTAACCCAAAGACCTATATCAAAGACCTATTTGCCTATACTATACATATATGTATAGTATAGGTCTTTGCAATATACGTAAGAATCAGGTAAATAGCCTATGTTTTTTTTGTCGTTTTTTTTCATGACAATATTCAATTTTCGTTATGATTTCAACAAAGACCTATACATAAGCAAGGACTTATATACATACATGTATGTATATAAGTCCTTGTAAGTCCTTGACATAAGGTAAGTATAGGTCTTTGATTTCAACAAAATCATTATCTGACATTATGCGTCAACTGTTTGATCTGGTTACCTGGCCTACCAATTAATTTTTCATCGACCCTGGAATTTTTATCAGGTGTGAGGAACGGTGCATCTACTGCTGTCTCGCTTGTTACCTTTCCATGCATTTTAATTGGAGCTTTAGCCATATGTTTGTATTGTTCAATCAGACTACAGTTTAGCTTGTCGTGTGCGAAACCTATGGTCCAATTTTGTCCATGAATACATTGTCCAGATTTAACAATATTTGATGTTACATTTTGTTGCAGGCAACTTTATTGAAGATTTTCAATTTTGTTATTTATTTAAAACACCTAACGCATATAAAACAAGAGGACCATGATGGCCCTATATCGCTCAACTGAGTACCTAAGACAGCCTTGCTCAATCAAGTGACCCCTAAGACAAAATTTGGTCGAGGTCCAATAGGCAATTCCACATGTAAAATATCTATGCTCTAGGATTTCCGTTTTTTGCAAAGATTTTCCTTTTGGTTGCCATGGATACCCGAATTCTACATGGAATTAATTTTTTAGCAATATTGGTAGACCTTCCCTGTGAAGTTTGGTTAAAATTGGCCTACTGTTTAAGGAGATGCTGTTTAAAACAATTGTTGACGCACACATAGACGCACGGACGAGCAAGCACCGACGGACATCATGCGATCACAATAGGCTAGCTCACCTTGAGCACTTAGTAACTAAGAAAAGCACTGAGTAACATCAGATTTTTTTCACTGGGGTTTAATGTTGCACTTACGGCCATGTTCAACTATGTAGGAAGACCCTAGGTGAACACCAGAACAGAACCCTTCCATACGCAAGCTGGATAGCTTCCTCGCAGTAGAAAATGTGTCTGCTCCTTGGTATGATTCGAACACACATCAGTGAGTGGCAGTCAAGAGACCATAACCACTGGACCAAAGAGGCCGCTATCACCAGATTATCCCTTAAGCTTACATAGATCATAAAAACAAACTCAACTATACTGGAGATGGGTTTTTTATTACAAGTTTTTTTTCCACAAAATAATAACCTATAACAGAAAGACGAAACAAAATTATGTTTCTTAAATAATGATATACAGTGAGTGAATACCATGCTTTCCATACAATACTTTAAAGCATTTTTATCTGAATGATACATACAACTTAATAAACAAGAGTTGAATGGTTCTATTTGTGATTTATAATATCAATACAGTAAACAACAGTTTAAGAGGACACAGATATAATGAAATAATCCCCCCAATCAAGTCCTTTATTTCAATGTAATTGATGTTGTGAAATTTGTTCATACTACAGGTCCCTAAAAATTCACTATAACCCTGTTTTACTGTACGTTTAAAGACTTAGCTACAGTTTGCTACATTTTTCACACAGACATACAGGCTAAATGAAAACTGAGCAATAAATCTTTTTTAAACTTTGCATAAATGTAGCTTATGATAACGGAAACATTTTAAGCCAAAACAATTGGGGGTCACTGATCTCGTTTTTGACTTATCTGCCCTTGAATTTTTTGCTTATTTTAGGTAATTTCAAAGGCAGTTTTCATTTTGCCTAAATGTCTATGTAAAAATGTAGCGAACTGTAGCAAACATCTTTAACTGAAAATGAATGTAATTCTAGCACAAAACTTCACAAATGACCAACAAAAACATCAATGATAACATCAGCTAAAAAAACATGAGACAATAATGACAAAACACAGTATAGATTACATATCATTAAGCGCTTAAAATTACGTAATAGCCATACATTATAAGTTGACACCTGTTATGTGAAACATACAAGAAAAATAAATCATGGTTTAAAAATAGAAATGTACCAGTTTCTTGGAAACAATAAATTGGATCGTCTATACCAACAGAAAACAATAAGGCCAAAGAAGTTGCGTTAACCGTTACCAGACTGTCCACATTTTAGGGGCCCAACCTTAAGTATTTTACTGCAAAATCTAAATAACAAAAATATGCTCAGATGAATCGTACCTGCTTATGTCACAAAAGGAATGTGAAGGAACACCAAGATGCAATCTACCTACCCTTTTTACTTTATCAAGTAGTCAGTAACAAATATCATCACTTCTACTCTACCTTTTTATTTCTTCATGAAACTGTTAACGTCACTTCTAGCCTAACTGAATTCACATTTAATAATGATACAAATTCTACATAACAAGAGCCAACTATATAATAATCTGTACAAGTCTTCACATTTTGAAATTACTATGGTAACCATCCCTGTACTGAGACCCTCATAATCATCATCATTACCATCATTGTATTCATCATCATCATTGTTATTATATTCATACCCACTGATACAGTAGATTAAGAAATGAAAATTGTTCCATCAAACATGTTACAACAGAGAACAAGAAGCAATCATCGTCATTGTTTCAGCATATTTCAGGCTTTTCTAAACACTTCATAGAAAGCTTTTCTCACATGTAAATCGTTATGTCACAATAACATGCAATTAATAATGAATACATCATTATAAAAGACATCCTGTATAAACACCACATAAAGAATCCTGTAATTTGACCACTTTTGTCTATGTAACAATATCTTGTAATAAATTCCAACAAAGGGTTATGTAGTTCATTACTTCAAACACTTGAAACACACAGGTACGATTTTGAGACAATTTATTTACATAGAATGGATGAACCACGCTTTCAACATAACACTAATTTGTTTATGAGTTTATCTCATCTGGCAGTCTTGTGAACGTCACGTGATATGATGAATAACTAATAATGATTTAGTATGCGTCTGTTTTGATATTAAAGTCATTCGTAACCCTTGGCTTGTACTTTAGCTATGATTCTCTCAAGTTGTCTCTTTGCTTCACATTGTGGGAAGTTGGACATGTCGTAGTACTGTGGAGCGATCTGTACCATCCTGTAATGAAGACAAGAGAGAATTATTAAGACATTGAACCAGGAATGCGAGGCATGTGACTTATGGACCAGAGAGTCCCCTAATTCCACAGTAGGGGGTAATAAAACAGACAGGGTCATTGATAGACTAGCACCTGTTTACATATCTGTTACTCTATGCTTATAAAAACAAAAGCAATTTAGTCATAAACTTATTATCACTGTAAATCAATAAAATGTATTACCCCTCTTTTTTACTAGGTGTCAAGTCTACAGACCTTGACCAGACTGGTTTTATCTGATTAGGGCAATAAAACAATTATGAGATTAGACCACATGTGGATTTTGGGGGGGGGGGGTCACTTATAGTAGCTGTTCAATGTCTTTAAGCTATGATTAAACATGTATTACCTCTCCTAATATCACAAAGTTTATAGATCAAGAATCAAACCTGGACACCTATTTAACAGAGAGAGTATCCTTCAAGCACTGGATTGGCGTGTGGGGTCTAAGTTAAACAATTCATGTCTATTTACCCTACTTAAGTTTGTTTGCATGTTTGAGTTTTACACCCTTTTTCAACAGTCATATGAGGCAGTCAATTCACCTAACCATCATTCCTGGGAAGAACCAGTACTAGACTCCCATCCATCAGAAGCAACTACCTTCTTTCTCACACAGAGAGACATAATCAGTAGCTGGGCTAGAACCCACCAATGACCCTCTATCCGTGAGAGGTTACAATAACTTGAAATCAGTGTCCATAAAAACTCCACCACAGAGGTGGGTCCCACTTAAGTATGTAAAAATTCAACATGAATGAACTTATTACATTTAATCAAAAGTAAGGTTGTTTCCTGTTATCCAATCAACCAGTATAAGTGCCAACCTTAAACAACAGATTCAGGCCAAAAAATATTTACCATTCTGGTTTAACATCTGTGACAGTTCTTATGTAGTTTTTCGTCGTCAATACAAATTCATTATATAGAACCCATTCTGGTTTATGGTCAAGACAAGTTGATGGATGTAACTGTACAATCTGGTTATCCTTTACGGTCAAGTAATGACCAGTCCTCTCCAGATGTGCGATCTAAAATTCATGCAAAAAGAATGTTTTTCCTAAGTTAAACAAGCAATACCTTAGTAAGACAACATGAAAGAAAATAATTTTGTGACAACATGTAGATAAACAGGTGAAACTAAGTAAAAGTTGCAATAAAAACAGGAAGCATAACCTCAGTGTAGCCGAAACAAAAATAAAACAGTATTAACCAGTACGCTTTGGACCTGCGAAAAAATACATATTCAGGCAAACTTGCATCCCAGTACAAAGCTATATATGAGTATAATCACCCGTAAAAGTCACACCTGTGTATAAAACACTAGCAAAATTTAGAGAAAATCCTAGGAAAATTTTCATGATAAGAAAACAAATATTGTTTGCAAAGAAAATGACTAAAACAGATGATGAATTTTAAAAACATATTTTTTTAAAAGATTTTTAAAAAATGTTTATTTTCATGTTATGTAGGTCATATAAAAACATGACAAGAACTTCTGTTGTATAACACTTGTAACTTAACTTTATAAACCTGCAAACACAAACTCAAAGTTCACAACACCTCAAGGTTCTCTTAATTAGCATGTTCAGCAAATATTTGTGGTTGATTTTTCGAACAAACAAAAATGTCTGGACTCCCAAAAGTTCAAAGTTCAAAACCTTTAAGACTTTAGAGAAACATTTAACAAGATTTAATTCCCTAGATTTTTTCAAAACCTTATTAGATATACCTGTCTCCAGCTAGCAAATTCAATGTGACCCGATCTTTCAATTTCGGGTCCTAGAAAAATGTGAATTATACATATGATGCACCTAATTTTGGACCAGATTTTTTAAGGTAAAGACATGTTTCTCATACAGATGATCATAGTGTTTAGTAAAAGCTACAAATACTGCATTACAGCTATTCAAAGATTATCAACTAAGATTGCAAGCACACAAAAATATGTGCAAGTTTTGATCTGCTATCAAAAAATTAAGATAGCTAAATCATCACTCATAAATTATCTTGGCTTATTTGCAACTTGCCATAACAAATTAGTCAGACAAGTTTTCAAGAAAGCCAAAACATTGCATGCAAATCCTTTTTTAAACTTAACAAGAGAGCCATGATGATTAAAAAGATATTTATAAGGTTTTTCCCTGCCTAAGTTCATAAATCATATAAACAAGTGATCCCTGTGGCAGGACCAATTTTGACCCAAGAGGCATATTTAAAACAATTTCTGTAGAGTATCACAAGACACAGCAACACCAAGATGATTTAAAAGTCAATGTAAAACAAGCGACACCCAGGGTGAAAAAACAGAGAAAAGGAAGTCCAGCCCCTTAATATGGGTTAAAATAGCAGGTCGAAGCCTCTTTTGGGGAATATATATTGGCCTGAAATCAATTTGGTGAATGAAATTTCAAGGATTAAACAGGAAATTTGGGGAAATTGCATGATTTCTAAGAAATTTTCAGAGGGATGGCCCCTTTTACAAGCTACAACTATTTAATAAAGAAAATCCCTGAACCCTAATGTTCATTGTCAAGTAGCCCTTCACATGGCATTTTTCTAGCCTAATATTCAATACCTGCATGAAAAATCCTGACACTAGGGCTTTGCGTATGTTGAGATAATAATCTCTACTAGTAAAATCTGTGCTACTTCTCTTCAAGTTGAATCTATCCATGATCCTTGCTAGTTGCTGACGAACATTATCGGCACTCTTCAATGACCGGAAGTTGATGAAGTTGTCGTAACACCACTGAGGATCTTCTTGATCTGAAACACACAATTTATCAAATTCCACATGTAAAAACGAGAACCTGAATAATGCAAGTCTATCAACAAGACAGCCAAACTCTGCAAAAATACACTTGTCAAAATTATCTGGTAAGATTGTATGGCAACTGTTCACCTTTATAGTGCAAAAAGTCTAATTCATCATTTTTTGCTAAACCAGGACCATAATTCAACAGTGCGAAGGATGATTTTGTAAATTACTGAACTTTATGCCCATGCACATTATGACCAGGTTTGATGAAGATGGATGCACTTAAAGCACAGACTATTATTGCCAATGTGATCTGTCGCAGGAGTTGCCAAATAAAAATTGCTCTTATAGTTAATTATGAGGTAAAAAAAATTTGTACATATGGAGTTGACTTTTTGTAAATTAACACTTTACTTGCAAATATTTCGAGAACATTTGTTTAAGAATTTTTTTTTATCAATTGTAGATTTTTTGTAAAAAATATTAGATAACATTTCAATAAATAATAATGTAAGTTTTATTCATAGAATGTGAGAAATAGATTTGGGACGATCATTTTTCATCAAATTTGGATTTTCAACATTTCTCATTTCAGAATTTCTTTCCAGAAATTGGGAAACAAGAGCCTTTTTGCAATTTGAAAGTCCCAAGATTTCACTATTACCATTTTCTACTGTATATAATATAAATACTTGACTTACTTTGTTTGAATGCGTGGTATACATTAAGCAGTGTCAGATGATCACCATCTATATGGGCAAATCTCATCTTGCATTCATCAGCCGCCTTCCTCAGTTCCGTTGGACGCACAAAACACTGCGGGACTAAGAATTGTTGGGTCGGGGCCCAAATGGACCCATTCCCCTCTCCATTAGATCTCATATGTATATGAAAACTAAAAAAAGCTAGTCTATCAGACAGTGGTTCTTTACTGTTTACTAACCCTGTTGATTTCCTATGTTAATTATATCATAATTGTCATTATGGTCTTAATAATTAATCCTCACACCACTGTCTGTCATACAATTAAAGAGTATCAAGTTATTTTCTAATACAAAAGCATTAACTGAAATTAGATTATAAACGTTCTTGACTAACAAGAAAAAGTTTCAAAAACTCAATTTTGTAAATTTCACGGAGTCCACTTGGATGAAGTTTTTTTAATGTACTACATCAGATTTATGAAGGATAAATGTATACCTGATAACATTGCTGTTATAGATAGGATCTCATTAGAACAGCTGAAGTCTGTACTAGCTATAACCATCTTAGCAAGCTGTGGATCCAGAGGGAACTCGGCCATCATGGACCCCAACTCTGTCAAGTCGCCATTATCATCAAGTGCCGCCAGATAATTCAACAACTCAAGAGCTCTCATCAATGTTTCGGGAGCTATGAAAAAGAAGTAAAAGTTTCAAAAATAAATAAAATTAAACTTTTTTAAGATTCAACACTAACATTAAAAACAAAAGTAATTGTGTCTTTTTATCTAATTAAAAAATGCATTTACAGAACTCAGTGCAGGTGTTTCATTGATAAAAAGACAGTTTGAGATTAGTTTAGCTTCACTGTACATGGGTTATCAATCATAATATAAGTTTTTGAAGAGTTTAAAAAACATTTCAATAACAAAAACTTAGCAAAATAATATTCCTGTAAAATAACAACACTGAAGCAGCCAATTTTTTTGGGTTGCTTGTTCTCTTCTCAAATAAAAAATACAATCATTTGCTGAACAATAAGAATAAGATACAACACAATTGCATAGGACCTCTATAGTCAAGTCAATGACTAGTAATCACTAGCCCCTCACTGCTGCGAGTTAGATTCCAAACCAGAACTTAACAGGCTGTCAGTGTGACTTTAACTTCAATCAACTTAGAACTTTTATTTGACCCTTAATTTATAAATCTTTTGACTCTGGGGAATTTGCAACAAAGGGTTAA
This sequence comes from Lutraria lutraria, assembly GCA_964023205.1. Taxonomy (NCBI): domain Eukaryota; kingdom Metazoa; phylum Mollusca; class Bivalvia; order Venerida; family Mactridae; genus Lutraria; species Lutraria lutraria. The sequence goes on from OZ026841.1 coordinate 21,412,542, forward strand.
ATTTACTAAAACATTAGAAGGAAAATAAGTTGATCATTCAAATTATAGTCAGTTAAGTGTCATTTTTCACCCCCCAACTTTTGACGTCTAGTTAGCACCCCGAACCTAAACAACAAAGACAAACAGCCTTTGAATTAATTTATTGTGACAGGTTGCCTGACTATATACTTTATGAAGGAAACTCTCTAAAACTAGGTTGTCCCCCAAAAGACTTCAAGAAGGGAAAGAATCCATTTGGGTAGGGGTCAACCCACTCATTCAAGACAAAAACCATACCTGGAGGATCCATGAAATCAAAATGCACCAAGTCATCAATACCGAGCTTCTTTAACTGAAGTACGACTGAACCAAGATTAGATCTCAGAATTTCAGGGTACGTGTTTTCCTGCATTTCTTGTTTAAAAGCTTTCTCCGTATAAAGTCGGAAACATTTTCCAGGTTTTGTTCTACCAGCACGTCCAGCACGCTGTTGGGCACTGGCCTTACTTATAGCAGTAACCAGTAAAGACTCCACACGAATTCTGGGATTGTATACCTACAAGATGGATGGTTTAAAAAGTTAAATCTACATTTGTTGCAGCCAAGAGAATTACCATCACAATTACTTGAGTCATCTAATACAGAACAGAATATTTATTAAGTGACACAAGCGTTGAGTAATAATATTAAGATTTAAGACATCCATGTTCACAAATGATGAGCTTTGATTATTTTAGAAATGTAACATGTGTAAAACTAGGAGTACAAAATGATTTTATTACAGCAGATTATAACAAAACATCTATTTTTGTTTATCAATGGCATCCAACAGGTACTTAGTATTTAGAATTCTATTACTTATAGCAATGAAGTAAACACATGCATTGAGTTTTTTTCTCTCTCTTCATTGGGAAGAATTCCTTAGCCTGTTCATTTAAAGATGAATTATTGCTGGAATTGCTGATATGGGAAATAAAATAGCTGGTGTAAGTAAGGATTTTTTTGGAAAACTGCACAATTTTAAAGAAATTTCCAATTTTGAAGAGGCCTTTAATAGGCCTCTGTTGTAGATGGTGAAAAAACTCTGAATCAATGACGAACCTTTTGTTTAGCAAATCCGGGGTCAATCACAAACACAACGCCATCTATGGTTAATGAAGTCTCAGCAATATTTGTGGACACTACAACCTTTCTACCTATTGCTCCATTAGCTTTGTTGGGTGGTGGAGCTTCAAAAATTCTCTGTTGTAGATTTGGGGGTAATGTTGAGTACAGTGGTATACATTTCATATCACCAACATCTGGGCCCAAGTTGTCTACCTCTCTCTGTATTCTTTTACAAGCTTCATCAATTTCCTAAAGGTGATCAAGATAAAATCACATTTTAATACATGATTACAAACTTTCAAAACTGGGTCATTTTAATGACCTTGATCGACACATAGTTGGCCCCTGTTGCTGAGTGACTAGTATCTGACTAGTAAACACTATCCCCTCATCTCTGTTAAAAAATTCTATGAAAAAATATTCTGTCAACCTACCAAACATTCACTTTTTTATGATCTAGCAGAAACATGCTGTTTATTTTTTTGCCTAACTAAAAAGCTAGGTTATTGAAGAATACAGAGTGATGTCCAAAATTGTCCTGATTAAAAAAGTAAACAGATTGTTGATAATAAAACACTTATTTGGAAAAAATTTTTTTTAACAAGTTCGCAGTTCGTACCTTAAATTCGTATTTAAATATTCATGGAAACTAATTATTCATTATGCTGTAGACACAAACCTCTTGTCCGGTAAGGAAGAGCAACACGTCTCCTTCTATTTCTTCACACATATGTATCTGTAGTACAGTTCGGATAGCAGCCTCTAGGTAATCCCTCTCTGGTTCTGGTGTGTAGAATATCTCTACAGGATGAGTTCTACCAGGTACACTCATCAACGGAGCATTGTCAAAGTAATTCTGATAGAGAATGAATAGACATATATTATATTTCCTTGATGTTTTAATATTACAGATAAAAGTCTAATAGTGAGTTTGAAAATCCAAACTGTAAACATTAAGATGCAATCATTCATTAACAATTTTGTTAAACACAATTGAGTCAGTATATTAAAATAAAGATAGATATAAAATGTGTTGATTTATCTAGTATTCAGTATACTTACTTGGTTTTCAGAAATATGACAAATTATAAATAAATTTCACAAATAACTACCGGTAACCCAGAAAGCAGAAACTGCATTATAAATTCACCACAAACTTCGGAAACTACCTCTTATAGTTTCTGAGTTATGAGCTACATTAAAGTTTTTACACGACACAGATGCTGAAGCAGTGATCATAAAAGCTCAACTTTTTCTTCAGAAACAGACAAGCTAAAAACCATGACAAGAGAAATCAGGTTTAGAGAGAACTGAAGATTAGAAAGGTTTGAATAAGTGAGGTGTGACTGTATTAAGGTACCTGAAATTTTCCAGCATCCAGTGTGGCACTCATAATGATGATCTTTAGATCAGATCGTTGCTTAGCAACCTCTTTCAACAAACCCATCAGAATATCAGTAGCAAGTGTACGTTCGTGAGCTTCATCAAGCAATACAACACCATAATTTTCCAACAAAGGATCCGACATGGCTTCTCTTAACAACATACCATCAGTCATATATCTGTAAATAACAAAAATATTATTAAAACTTTGTAATCTAACTCCTTACATTGTTCAAATATATCTGGTCCTACCATTGATAAAATCTGCTATTAACTTTAATACAGACAACTTCGGATATCTATCTGCATCCTTTGACAACCCAGCTGATAAATCATTCTAAGGTCTGCTTATATCAGTTTTCCTGTGATTTTACCTGGTGACCAAGTTTCTGACCCCAGATGACCCGTGGATGTTAGAACTGTCCTACATTTCATTAAAACAATCAATTTGACAATGTTTGGTGAAGATCCAATCGCAAGTGTGAAATCTAGAGTGTCAACAAGGTTTTTCCTAAGATTTGACCTAGTTTTTGACCCAAGATGACCCATGTTCAAACTTGTCCAAGCTATTATAGAGACAAACATTCTGACAAAAGTGTCATGAAGATCACATCAAATTTCTAGAGTGTCCACAAGGTTTTCCTGGGATTTGACCTGGTGACCTAGTTTTGACCCAATTGACCCATTTTCAAACTCATCAGAGATTTCGTTGATTTTAACATTCTGACCCAGTTTTGAGAAAATTGAACTAAAAATGTGACCCCTAGTGTGTTCACAAAGTAAAAGTTGACGGTGCACGCCGCTGGACAAAGACTGCTCATAAAAGCTCATGAGCTCACCCTGAGCATTTGAGCTAAAAACAGGTTTGCAGAAGAAATAGGGTCAGATTTTCGGAAACCAGGAATTTTTTAATACACAATGCACTTACTTGAGAATTGTTTTAGACGAGGTACAGTCTTCAAAACGAATACTGTATCCGACTTCCTGTCCTAGACCAACATCCATTTCTTCTGAGACACGCTGTGCAACAGACATGGCAGCTACTCGACGGGGCTGAGTACAGGCTACACCTTTCTTCTGAAATCGCAATCTCACCCAATCCAGGCACCATTGTGGAATCTATGTAATGAAAGGTTATATCACAATGGGCAAATCTTAGAAAAATCTGTGCTACTATAGGTTACCTATCAAGACAACATGTCCAATTTCAAGGGTTTTCTTTACTAATATAGTTGTAACCTGTAAAGCGTGACTTCTTCTCATGAAATTTGTTTGAAATCACCCAATTCTCCCAAAATTTCCAATTCACTCCTAGAAAGATTATTCCCCATTTGGTTGCAGACAATAATTTTTCCTCTAAAAGAGGCTTCAACCCGCTATTTCATCCTCATATTAAGGGCTAGGGTACCTTCCCCAAAACATAAAGAAAACCCTTTAATAGTATTCCAACAATTTTCAGTCAATGATAAGTGAGAAAGGTAAGTGCATATGTCAACTTGTGAAGAGAAAAATGGGTCTATTAAAGAGATTATCTTTGAACTGAACAAGATTCCCATTTTCTTTAGATTTTTTTGGAAAAGAGAGCACTGAAAAATGTAAAGTCTATCAATCAGTCTCTTTAACAACTAGTTGAAACTTTTGGTCTTTTAACTGTTTCAAATTCCATTGATCATTTTTGTTACCCATTTAGTCTCAGAGAATGGACAAACTCCAACCTCCTGATGTGGATAATACTTCCCACCATGATATAAGTATAAATGAAGGGAAGTGAATTAACAACATCTATTATACCTGGGTGGTTTTACCAGAACCAGTCTCTCCGACCAATACCAGTGTTTGATGTTTGTTTAAAACTTCAACAAACTTCTCTTTATATTCCCAAACAGGTAAACTTTTTCTCTTAGCCAACAGCTGTAAGTATCTTGGTGTGTGTGGTAATCCTGTAATTAAAGTCAAGGCATTGTGAATAGTATTAATAAGCCCATCTCACTGAGAAATGATTCATTTGTAAAATAAACGCATGCTTATAAATAAGCACTATTTTTACATGGAAATAACTTAACAATGAAAAGAAATTTAATTTTAAATTATATCTTCAATAAAATGGAAACACTTTAAACTAATAGAACTTTTAGATGACGTTTATTAAATGATAAACTTAAGACTTATAAATAATAAATCTACAATTGTGAAATATTTAAGAAAATATTACTAACCAGTAAATGGATTTATTTGTAATTGAGGCTTTGGAATGTTGAACTGTTCAAATATAGACTTATGTGTTTCATCCTTGCCATCATCTCTGCGAGGTGATCTTGATCTGTCTCTTTTTCTGTCTCTATCATCATCCCTGAAATCGCAAGTTGAATGTCTTGAGAAAATCTTTAAATCAAAATTCCCAACATCCAATCCAATGTCAAGACTTATCATTATAATGACAATAAAAAAATAATGATCACAAATCCTATAAGCCATTTGTGTTAATTTATGGCTTATAGGATTTGTGACCATTATTTCTTTACTATTCTCAGGATTCTCAGTAAGTTGGTAGCCAACAGGCCCAAAAGCAAGAATAACAGGCTTGCTGGGGGGGGAGGTCCAAGCATTTTTCCTGCAATATTTTTAAAACTTAAGAGATTTCTTACCGGCCCAAAACTTGCAACACCTGTGCATGCGCACTTAGACGTAATTTTCCCGGCTTACACTCTTATTGTACCCTGAAACGGGGAACCAACACACATGTGGATCAGTGTTTACATATTTCTTGGTGTATAGCAGGTGCATGCGCAGGTGTTGCTTCCGGGTCACAGCACCGCAGAGAAATGAAAGTATACCAAGTGCATAAAATGCTTCGTTCTGACTTTTTCGGACGTAATAACTTGAAGCCCTGATTGTAAGTTGTTGTATTTTTGTCCGACTTAACAATTAATACAATGTTTTCACAGGCTACACTGCTGGAACGGTTGAATTAGTATGGGAATTTTACCGTAAGCATGTCGGTCCTAAGTCGATCGCCTAACAGTTTTATTGTGTTTTTACCTAGCTGAACTCAATTTAAATGCGTGTCATGGCTGAAACTGTAAATAAATAAGTAACCCTGGTTGTGAGAATTGCTAGAAATATGACTGAGTGACAAGACTTTTTTCGAAACCAGGTGTACTTACGGTTTTGCGGAGTCGCATACCTTTCTATAATATATTGATCGAAATTCTGGGAAAATCAAAGGGGGCTTAGTGGCCGGGGTGGCTACGCGCCCGGCACCTGTGAGTATGATTGGAGAATGGGACTACAATTTTGGCCTCCAATAATTCAATTTAAATTAAGACTTTGTAAGTTAACATAGCACCTATGAAGTTTCCCTGAGATGATGAAATATCTGCCATGTTTTTAAACCTAGAACATATTCAGAACAATAGAAAATACCGCTAGCCTAAAAAACTGAGATATGGGTCGACGATTCCAAGGACGAATCACATAACTAAGACTGAAACAAGTCGAGCATTGAACTTCCCGAAATGACATTACTTATACTCTGGAAATAGAGTACACAAAAAACATTTATATTACCTTCTTCGACTAGAATGTGAATCGCCAACGTCAATTCTATGTCGTTTCGACATTTCGCCGGAAATTTTTAGAACTTATCGTGAGCGAAACGTTTTACCCCTGTCTAACCTATACGGAATATTATGCGCGTGGTTGATTTTTTACGAAATAAAATTAAACATCAAAATTTATAGAATGAATAAGAAAAAATATAAATCTAACGAAATTCTTATAACATATTTATATATTTACACCTTTGATATTTGTAAATGTACTGCTTTTTTTAAATAAATAATTGGTTTCCTTTGGAAGAATATGTTCTACTTAGTATTTTGTGTGTACGGAAAGAGGTAAGGAAGCACGTGCAATGTTTTTTCCAGTGTCTGGTTCCCGAATTTTAATTCACTATAGAATTCAGGAACGGTAGCCAATAAATCTGGACGTAAACATTGCATTTAATCTGAAAGTTGGTACAGCATTATTCCACGTAAATAATGTCTGACGACGAAGATGTTAAGTATTTGGAATTTCATGAAATGGGACTTGATGACAGGTTGCTTAAGGCAAGTAACTTCTTGTTGAATTGTGCTAATAATGTTTCAGTTGACAAACATTGACACATGTCATTTACTCATTAGCCAAAAATGTGTTATAAATATAATGGTCTCTGGCTGATTATACGTACAATTTTGTCACATTGCATTCTGTGTATCAATTGTCCGAGACTAGGTATGGTACAAGTGTATATATTTGTGACATATTAATTTCATGCCTGTACTGGCTATGACGACGCGGTGTGGTATATTATATAGCCCACAGGTGGCTAGCTGTGATATGTAGCCTAGCTAGCCTTTCTGACTAATTCGGCATTTTGGTTGGCCAATTTCATCAACAAATTCAGAAGGGCCATCCACTGTGCTGGACGGGCCTAAAAAAGCGTCTCGCCTTCACAGTCTAATTAGTTGGACTAGACTATACAGTGTGGTATTTAGCACGGCCCTTGATCAATCCAATTTGTGGGAAGCAGGTCGCTACCGTCAGCAGGGGGGATTTCAGCCTGGTGGGGGAAATTTTCTTCTATATAGTATATTAAGAGTTTTAATTTTCAGGTCAAATAACTAATGACTATATACCACAAGTCCAAGTAATCATTTAAAGCAATAAGAAGAAAAACATGACATTAATATTGTGACATTGAACTAATACAAAAATGTTACTTCAGTCCTGTAAACACACAACTATAGGTGCCTGGCATGTAGCCTACCAATCCTCTAAGGCATCATTATAACCATGGACCATTTAATTTAAATCAGGATAAAAACTCAAATCTCAAATAAATACAAGTATCCAAACCAAATTATCTCTGTCAGACTTTGCCAAACCGAAAGTACTCCTGATTTCGAAAAAAGGATGCAACTTGTTCATTTCTCAAGCAATTCTGACAACTAGGGCATTAAAATAACTGCCATAGGCGTAACTGATAATCTAAATACAGTTTTAGCCATGACATGCATTTAAAATGTGTACAACTTAGTCTTAACACACAAAAACGGTAGTCAACCGAGTGGTTACCGACATTTGCATGTTCAAATTTCATTGCTAAACTAACCATCAGTACCTGTAAAAACTTTACTGTGATTATTTCTTACTGAACAAATTTGACTATTCTAAGCAGCAATTTTGGTGAAAACTCCCAAAGAAGTTAGTACGAAGCTTTTCTGTGCTGGAAATCATTCGTATTAAACCGAAGGGGGAATTTTTAACAGTATTGGGGGACTGCGGACGTATTTCAGCCACAAAAATTGCTTTGCAGTGTCTTGTGTTAATTATAACATTGTGTGGCCAATCAACATGTGGTATTCGTAACTTTCAAATTGTTATGAATTGATAATGACTATATATAATATCGGTCTGTATTGATGACAATAGGGAGATAATAAATTTATCATGATATTCAATTACAGGCAATATCGAAGTTAGGGTGGTCAAGCCCTACTCCGATTCAAGAACGTGCTATTCCCCTGTCATTAGAAGGAAAAGATGTATTAGCTCAAGCAAGAACTGGTTCAGGGAAAACTGGGGCTTTTGTTATTCCTGTTGTTCAGAAGATATTAGCATCTAAACTGGTATATGTTTTATTTAGACTCGCTGATAAATAAGCTCTGTTTGAAGACTGATGATAAAGAGATTGTGGGTCTTAGACTCAAATATTTAAGTGTCACATGTCTATTTTAAAGATTTTAGGTAAGTAATGTCCTGTAAAGTCATAAGTAAAACATTTGTAAGCCGGCTAAGATGTAAATGTCGTAACTTTTATAAAAATGTACTTTTATTGGATTGTTATCCAATTATAAAACAAGTTTAAACAACTAATATTGTGCTTATTTCAGACGGCCACGGAGCAATGTGTGAAGGCCATTATTTTGACTCCAACTAAGGAGTTGTGCAATCAAGCCTACAAGAATGTCCTGGTTGGTAAACTTACAAGTTATATCTTTATATTGCAAATGGTATTATTATATCTTCCAATCAAGTTACCTCTGGATATGAGCATTTTGACCGAACAAAAAAGTCTTAAAATATGTCAGTCAGTCACAAGACTAATGAATATATTGATGATGTTGATAAACTTCGAGAATATAGCGTCAATCCCCAACCCCATAACATATAACCCAATCCATGACATTTTGGTCTTCTTCAAGTGTCACGGTCAGTAGCGGGCCTCAAACCCACGACCCTCTATTAGTGAGAGGTTACAGTGATTTGAAGTCAGCGACTTTAACCACTCGACCATGTATAACAATTTTTTGCCTATATTTCAGGAATTAACATCTAGTTGTTCTCGAGAAGTAAGATGTGTTGATATATCTCCGCAAGTACCATTACCTACACAGAGGTAAAATATAAGTTTATGTATTGCTTTTAAGTGAAATGTTCTAATAACATGCTATACAAGATGACTATCTCTTACACTATCAATATTGGTTTCTTGCTCACTTTGAGCACTGGCTGATTTAATTTTTTTTCACATGCCCTGATGGAAAAAGAATTATATGAATGGTAAAGGAAAGAAATCTTGACTCTTGTTTGATAGAATGTAGTATTTTATTTCAAATGTTTCGTTGCTGTCTATTAACGTCATATAATGTTGAAACTATCTTAAGTTTGTCATTAGATCTCTGCTGTTATCTGGTATTTAGTTGATATTCTTTGTCTTTGTTTAGTTGTACAATGTAGTGGTATAAGACTGATGTGATGAATTAATTTTTACTTTTTTTGTCTTGGACTCATGAAAATTATTGTTCACTTTGACCGATAGCTTTTTTACTCAGAAAGAAGTAATTCATTATTTTTTTTGATACTGTTGTTTATCACTTTTGATAGTTGTTTGACTTATTTATTTACAGAAAAAAACGCTTAAAGTGAATTCCAAGGGACCTGAAAATCTCTTTTTTGTATTCATATTTTTATGAAAAGCATGTTCAGGGAAAAGATAATCACTTCACTGTATCTGAATCTTCACGACGTCCAAGTTCTTTATAACCGTGTTTTACTGTTTGTTTTCAGACCAATGTTATCAGAGAAACCAGACATAGTTGTTTGTACACCGAGTCGATTACTCGCACACATTCAAGCTGATAATTTATGCATCAAAGAATCACTTGAAATGATTGTCATTGATGAAGCTGATCTTGTGTTTTCGTTTGGTTATGAAAGTAATGTGAAAGCAATTCTTGGGTATGTAATACTTGTAATTTATAAGTTATAACAATCATAATGATGAAAATCCTTATAGACTGAGTTGATATTGTTCTCGAGCTATTTATTGATGATCGATCTATTGAATAACCAAAATATTTTTGTATGAACCATACCTCTGAATTTGATAAAAAAAAATATATTTTAAAAAAGTTCTGCTGACGTCCCTATTGGGGTATGGTATTAATTTAATTGGCCTGAACAGATACTTTGATGAGAATTAAAGGATTGCAATGACTTGGATTTAGTGTTATTTGAATGTACGATTGCCTGAGTTACCGTAATATTAATTGATTTCTGTTAACTGTTTTACATTTCAGTCATATGCCAAAAATATACCAGGCATTTTTAATGTCAGCTACATTAGGTGAAGATGTAAAAGCCTTGAAGAAAATGGTTCTACACAATGCTGTAAGTAGTTTGGATATGTTGCTTTGAACATGTTATTTTTCACTGGGGGTTTAATGTCACACTGACAGCCCAAATCAGTTAGGTAAATTCTGTAGCTTTAACAGTTGAAGAAGACCCCTGACGTACATCTCCGTATGGTCAATGTCCTTTAAACAAGTTGACCAAACTACTTTCACATTCTTTAAGCGATTGCAATGAAACTTGAAATATGTAATCACCATGAAGCGTAGATGTGCAAGACACAATTTTCATGTCCAGCTATTCACTCATTGCTGAGTTACGCCCCCATGAACTTAGCCGCACAGTGTACTATTGCATTTTTAGTGTCAAAGCGGCGGTGGGGGTATTTATATAGTCACCTCTTTGACAGCTCTACTTATCTCTGTATTACATTTCCAAGTCATGGAAGGTTGACATTGAAGTTACTAAACATAATTTTGCTTCTCCCAAAAAGTGTTGGTTTGGAGAGCTTGCACTGTTCTGTGTTTCGGTATCTTCAAAGGTTGACATAAAAAGTTGTCTATCATGAAAGTAAACAATTTAATCATTAGATTTATTTTCTGTGCTTGATATACATTAAATATTATGAAAATCGTTGTTTATTTGAATCATTTGTATTCATATAAAGAAATTAAAGTCCAAATTTGTGTCCCAGAATCCAGCAGCCCAGCTCAGTAGTTTCTGTTGATCTTGTCTCATTGATTCAATATCGATCTGGCACATTTTAATGTGAATATAACTCTAGATAATGTATTTTGTAATAGAAACAGTTGTTTTTATGTACATGCCTAATTGTGATCTGTTATATTCTGGATCTTAATATGTATTTTGAACTGCAATTACAATACATTACATAATCGCTTATAAGATACACTCGCTTATAAGACGCACATATTGAAAAATGGTCTGGCAGCCTGAGGTATTTTTCATAAACCCTTCTGTAAGACGCTGTCAAATTTTTACTTTGAGAGAATAATTAGAAGTTTCAAAGAGCGAGTTAATCTTCAGACATGAACTGATTGAAATCAAGCAATTAAAGTTGAATGGATAACTAATCTGTTATCTAATTAATATAATAAATTTTAAAGCATCAATATCAATCAACCAGTATACTCATTCATACAATTATATTATATGTGTTGATTTCAGGTGATTCTAAAATTAAATGACTCCCAATTACCAGAATCATCACAGCTAACTCAGTATCATATAAAGTAAGTATTTGAATTGGAAAACAATTTATTGTCATTATATTTCCTTGTATTGTGTTAAAACAGTTATCTTTCGAGAACACTGAAATTATTGTACGAGACCGAATTGATGCTACATATGGACAAATTCAATCTGATTCATGTTTTCATCATTTAAACAATAAAATCATAGCCTTATAATTAAATAGTGAACACACATTAAGTTGGTAATGTTATGAAAAATGTTTTGGTCAGCTTGCTATATAAGCTGTTATTTTCACATGACTAACCATATTTTCAGTTGATACAAGGACTAACCTAATGTTTTGTCAAAATTATCAAGGCATATATGCTTAAGAAATATATTTCATAGTTAGTTAAGTTTTAGTGGTTATTATTGTGTATCAAATCATCAACCAGCTACCGACCATGTCTCTTTATGTGAGAAGATAGTCAGTTGGTTGCTGAGTTTGGCAGTCTCGTACTGGTTCTACCCGGGAACGATGGTTGGCTGAACTGTCCACCTCATATGACTCCTAGCTGTTGAAAAATAGACATAAAACAAACAATATCAAATGTTTACGAATCCGTAACTCTGTGTTTTTTTCACATTCGTAAATGTTCCCGAAAAAACGATTTTCTGGCTGAGGTAAAGGAGAACTAGGCACAAAGTGTTCAGAAATGTTTGCAAACATAGGCCTTACGCGAAAATCAGGAACATAATTACAACGTGAAATTATGCATTCCCCGCCCCGGTTTGGGCATTGATCTACTAATCAAGAGGTTGTGAGTGTGCGAACCCCAGGCAAGGCTCACACAGTCTGTGACAAATTTAACTGAAGATATTACATCCTATGTTAAATTGTCCCCCACCTTTGAAGTACAGGTATGTGGGGTAGCTTGGCAGTAGCTTGCGGATAGAATGTGGTTAGTACTGGTTAAGGCCTTTATGAAATCCAGGGAAGCTGGTTAGGATTACTTCCTGCCATGATATAACTGAAATAATGTTGAAAATGGCGTTAAATCCGACGAAACATATAAAAACAGTGCATTTGAATAGTTCTCTCTTGCTATGTTGGGTTAAAGACGTTTTCGGTAGTTCGCTACATTTTTCAGATAGACATATAGAAAAAAATAAAACTGATCCAGTGATTCAGATTGGCGTCGGCCATCAGCAATTTGCCGATAAAAACTGCTAAAGGCCGATCATTTTTCGAGAAATATGACAAAATGGCCGACTAAAATATCATTTATGGGACGAAATGGCCGATCGTTTTTCGAGAAAATATGACATTCAAGCCACTGCTCCAGATAAGACACGTACACGCGTAAACACGCATATTTTTTATCAGAAAAAGCATTGCTAAAAAATCTCAGCGACTGATTCTATAAATAGTGTAGATTAATCTACAGTACATACCATGATTTTCGGAGCAGAAAAATGCCTATTTTACATAGAACCAGTCCATCTTAATTTCGCCCCAAAACCATTTGCACGAATGATTGTTACGCGGTCAATATGTCATTGTATTGAATTTATAAAGTTACGCACGTTCTGTTTACAATGCTAAACATGTGAGAAAATAAAAATACACTTCTTATAAATACATACGTGTGTAACATACAAACAATATTCTCCCAAGTTGATCACATGACTACACGAACGGGTTATTTACTGAATTGAAAAGGCGAACAATGAAAACTAAATTTGTCTCCAAAATTGGACCATAGAATGTCGGCCTCCTTTTGCTGTAGGCAAATTTTCTTTGATACCGACTACTAAAACAATTCACCGCCTTTGATTAAACCGAAATGATCAAATGAAGAAAAACGGCAGGCGTTGAAATTCATGTCTAACACAACCATGACGTAAAAAAGTAATGACGTCATTTGTGCCACCTTGTTCTAATAGCAAGTGGGATAATATGTTTCAACCTTTTTAAAACATACTGAAATGTGTGCTCCGTGATCTGCAAATTACTGATCAGTTCTTGTATACATGCACAAATTTTGTTTCACACTTATATGTTTTATGGACTAAAGATTTCTTGTTTACAATAACACATACGTGTTAAAATACAGGTAAGTAATATCAAGTATCGAATTATCGAGTAGCAGGTGTGAAAAAACAGCGTTAGGTTGCATTAGTGCATGTTACTGAAATTTTCAGCATTGACAACGGACTTTATGCATTGAAAAGTAAAACCTACGAGTACATACGTATTGTATACGAAACTGAGGCTGGTATTTCATGTTTTGAAATTAATAAATTTAGAATACAATGTATATGCCAAAATTATTTTTGTCCTAAATTTTTTTGACATTTAGGACAAAATGGCCTATGAATTTTCCTACACTTAGGACAGCTGTCTCATAAAAATGATCTGCAATCTGAATCACTGCTGATCAATGAATTTTTTTAAACTTTAAGTCACATAGTGTTATCATGAATGGGTCTTATGTGTACGTGTCAACACCATTTTGTCCTCTTATAGAAACTTCCTGTATATATTATCTGTGATATGCATTTATTAGTCGTGTTTTATTTCAGATGTAATGATGAAGATAAATTTTCCCTTATCTACGCTTTATTTAAATTACGACTTGTCAGAGGAAAGACCATATTGTTTGTAAATAATGTGGATCGATGTTACAAGTACGTATTATTTTACATAACATATTGAAAGTATATGTTAAAAATGACTTTCCATGACTACAGGTAGTATAATTTGTTTGTAGAACACCAGGGGTGGTATTCACAAAGCATCTTAAGTAATTTTTTAACTTAAGTTATATATTTCCTTAAATTCGACTTTTTCCTTAACTCTTTTGTGCTAATATAAAGGAAGAAATCACAATGATATGATTTTATCTTTGTTCTAAAGATGCCAATTATGAAAATGATAATTCATTTTTACACTTTTGAGGACTGGTTTACAAACTTTTACCATGAAAAATATTTACACTTAAGTAAAAATTTCGACTTAAGTTAAAGAAAATCTTAAGATGCTTTGTGAATACGGACCCAGGCCCAGAGATTATAAAATTTCCGAGTTCAAATCTCAATTCCATTCTCAAAGTATTATGATTGAAAAAACAGAGCTGATTAATGTTTAAACTCATATTCAGAGCAGTTAAAGTCAGACTAATGTATCAGTAATGTAATTATTTTCGGATCATAATGATTTTAGAAACATAAAAAGACGAGATAATTATTATGAGATTTGAGCTTCGAGACTGAACTTTGGGGCTAGTATTCATGATAAATATAACTAGTTGGGTATTATCATGAAAAGATACTAGGGACTTCCTTGGTCAAGTGGTTATGATCTCAGACTAGTAATTACTAGTCTCTCACCGCTGTGAGCTGGAATCCCAGCCAGGGTCAAAGCCTGTCCAGCTAGCTTATTGAAGGTCGGTGGTATCTACCCAGGTATACATCTGTGGTCTTGCTACACCATTATAGCTAGAAAGTCACCAAATAACACTTGTGGTTGGTGCAACATTAAACTCCGGTGAAAACATTGTGATATAATGCTTGCGTAGTTAAGTATAATGTAGTCTTAATTTGATATCTACGGTAGACTGAACTTGTTCATAAATTTCCTTTGGCATCTGCTAAACTGTTAGACAAATCTGTACTTGTGTTTTATTAATTTTTCTTTCGCTTTTGTTGAACCCATGAATTTCAGACTTGTTTATTTATTTGTCATTGTAGGAATTAAAAATCTTCCCACCTACTCTGAATAAATTCATGAAATGGTAAAAATTTCATTTTGTATCCCTCAGGTTACGGTTATTTTTGGAACAGTTTGGAATACCTGCATGTGTATTGAACTCCGAGTTACCTGTTAATTCAAGGTAAGTACTCTAGATAGGAGATTTTGTGACAATACAGTCATGTTTTTATTAAATTATTCTTTTGATATACTCACAGAATTCACCAGTTAGCTAGCCTTGGCAAAACTAAGAAATATTATTTCCTTGTTTGTTCTAATTCATGGTCAAAATTAAAAACTCTAATTGTCGACTGAAAACCTTCGTAGATTAACTTTTCAGGGTCGGGTTGTTCCTTGTTAATCAGCCATAAATAAACAGTAAAATCTGTGTTAGCTGCCACCTCCAAGTAAAGGCCACCCTATGAGTTAAGGCCACCCTGTGAATGAAGGCCATTCTTTTAAAAAATTCCATTGATTACTTAGAAGATAATGCCCTCCAAAGGCTTTCTGTCAATAAAGGCCACAGTTTATTTTTTCCTAAGGTCAGGATGTTCTTTGTTCAAGGGTTTGAGGGTATATGATATTTTATGTTACAGATGTCACATTGTAAGCCAGTTTAATGATGGACTGTATGACTACATTATTGCCAGTGATGAGAATTTACTTACCAATCCACAGAATAAGCCACAGGACTCTGATAATAAGAGGTATGATATATAAACAGAGGTATGATATATATACCAGTGTTTTGATACTGAATGTACAACATGTATTGAAAATACAGTGCAACCTCTCCAAAGCAACACCCTTTGGGAGTAGCAAATCTGTGTTGTTGTTGAGAGGTCGTTGCTCTAGAGAGGTTAAATTAATAGTTAAATCGTGCTGTAGGAAAAAGATTTAAGTCATGGTGTTGTTGCAGGGAGATTGTTGTTGCTCAAGAGGGGGCCACTCTGGAGAGGCTATACTGTATATCATTCTTCACTAGGGTTTGACATGGCACCAACAGCTAGGGTCACTTATTGACTGTCCAGCTGTAAGCCTGGATGTGTATGTGGTAGAACTACTGACCTTGATAGCTTCCTCACATATGGATTTTTGTCCTAGGTGGGGTTTCAGATTTGAACTCATGAACAGCGGTGAGGGCCAAATGAATCATGAACCAAGTATTGTGTCTGAAGAATCAGAAGAGAAAGGGTGAGGCATGTATCAGTGCTGCATCCCATGCAGGCTCAATAAAGAACCAGGAAAAATAATTCGAAATAAAAAAAGGGATACAAATATTCGGTTCTCCTTTATTTTCTTTCCCCCTCTGTCCAAGATGGCTCTGAAGTGACAATAGCCGTCGTATGGGCTGGTAAACAACTAAACAAAAATGGTAAATTGTTTTTATATGTTAAAAAATATTTGTATTTATTTTTATTTTTACAAAGGACCACACTGAAGACAATGAATAATGTCTTTATTATTATTGTTATTTTTGTTAACAGAACAAGGATTTCTACAATATTACATTAAACAATTTTCAGACACAGAAAGAAAGATAAAGAATTTGGGGTATCTCGTGGCCTGGACTTTCAGAATGTTTCCAATGTGATAAATTTTGATTTCCCAACAACTGTTGGTGCTTACGTCCACAGAGTAGGCAGGTAGGAATTTTAATCTTCATATCTTGGTATGTCTTTATTATTATGTATACATTATGGTATCAATTGAAGGACGACCATACAAAGTTATTCTATATGATCTACTTTATTTATTAGTACCAGTACCAGGGGCCTGTTTCATAGATGTATGATAGCTTAGGTAGCAGTTCTTATGCTTAAAAATCTTGTTAATTAATGGTATACCTTTCAGACATTTTTGTATCTCCATTATGCATTGACACTTTTTAAAATAACTTGACACAATTTTTAAACACCATGAGACGGTGTGCAGTGCCCAAAATCCAGGTCTCTAGCTCAAAGGTCAAGGTCACACTTAGAGGTCAAACATCAAAAATGAGCATTATAGACCTTGTCTGGGCTGTATCTCCTTTATGCATAGAAACTTTTTAAGATACCTTGGCATAATTGTTAAACACCATGAGGCGGTGTGCAGTGCGCAAAATCCAGGTCTCTAAGGTCAAGGTCACACTTAGAGGTCAAACGTCAAAAACGAGCATTATAGACCTTGTCCGGGCTGTATCTCCTTTATGCATAGAAACTTTTTAAGATAACTTGGCATAATTGTTAAACACCATGAGACGGTGTGCAGTGCGCAAGATCAAGGTCTCTAGCTCAAAGGTCAAGGTCACACTTAGAGGTCAAACGTCAAAAATGAGCATTATACACCTTGTCCGGGCTGTATCTCCCTTATGCATAGAAACTTTTTAAGATAACTTGGCATAATTGTAAAACACCATGAGGCAGTGTGCAGTGCGTAAGATCAAGGTCTCTAGCTCAAAGGTCAAGGTCACACTTAGAGGTCAAACATAAAAAATAATCATTTTACACCTTGTCAGGGCTGTGTCTCCCTTATGCATTGAATTAGTTAAAAATGACTTGCCATAATACAATGCGACCATGTGTCTTGGGCAACACCCAGATTTTTATAGGTCAAAGGTCAAGATTACACATTCGGTCAAATATATTTTCCTTATCTGGGCTGTAACTTCTGTTTGCATTCAAGGATTTTTAAATAAATTGGTATAAAAGTTTACTTCAATGAAATGATGTGTCAGGAATATCGCCCATACTTGTAGTTCAAATGTCAAGATCACAAGCTGGCTAAACAGGGGCTCGACGTGTTGCCCTTGGGCTTGTAGTTCTTTAATAGCTGACCATTGATACCAAAATTAATTTTATTCTCAAGGAAGAGGTAGAAAGATATTTTAGTTGACTTTAAAAACTTAAACTAAATCTTAACCAAGATAGGTCTATGAAACGGCCCTTGATCTTAAGATAAACATGTGTATGAGTTCATGATAATGTTGGCAGGTCATTTTACTGCTAGAAGTCTTTACTTCAGTGATCATTCAGTTAAATATATTAATAATATTTACTTACGTTCATTTTTATGGTTCTTGTACATAATAGACAGGAATATGTTGTTCTAGTCAAGGGAGGTAACTTCTCTTCAGGTATAATTTATTAGTAACTAAAAGCAGTTACTTCCCTTTATCCATGGTTTTACTCTTATCTAAAATATTTTCTTTTAGAACTGCACGAGGTGATAATAAAGGCACTGCTCTATCATTTGTGTCAATTAAAGAAACATCACGTCTAGAAGAAGTGGAAAAACACCTTGCTGAAACTAGTGGTATATATTGTCTTACATTTTTAGCTAATTTTCATAAATTTTATTTTGAATAAGTATGCTTCTGTTTTCTTGGCATATTGAATGACTTCCTTTGTCTTGAATAGTGTTGATGTATGTAGCAATTTTGAAATTCTAGATTAGGATAATTAAGTTTTTTTTTATTTTTGAAGGTTTAACTTATTATGTATCATGGGCCAGTGCTATCTTACCGTGTACATGGTCCTGTAATTTGTTCCAAGTTTGTCAGTGTTCTGGTCCAGTAATGCTTGTAAATACCTAATAATTATAATTATTTGCCTACTACTGGTACTTGCATGTATACTATTTAGTGCAATTATTCAAATGGTATTGCCAGAACAAATGATTGTGTTTCCAATTCCATGAGAAAAAGAAGTACATGTAGAAATTAAGTTTTGCAGCCAAACCTACTCTAAACTTTTATGTCAAGTTATATTTTCATAATTTTGAGGCATGATTCATCCCAAAATATTTTCTTAAAGCCAAAGTTTTTTGTTGTTTTTCTGTAAGAAACATTAGGATTGGTTCCAAAAATAAGGTTGTTCGGGTAAACAAGAACATAACTAATTTTTATGTCCTAAAACTAGTGATACACCTGACTTTCTTACAATAAATTGATAGCCAGAAAAATTAATCATTCTGTTATCATTTTGGTATTTCTGTCTTATGTTTAGGACAGGAAGGCACTGTTTTCAAGCCTTATCAGTTCAAGATGGAAGAAATAGAAGGATTTAGATACAGAGCTAGGGTACACAGATTTTTACTTAATTAATTTTTATTTCATTTTCACAATTTTTTTGCTGTTTTATTTGTGATAGATAACTCCATCTTTTATGGCAGTTGTGGTGATTCTTTTTCACCGGGATCGGAGCAGCATTAAAAGTCTGGGTCATTCGGTGACTTCCAGTGAAGACCAAAGCCGTATACCTGGGAAGAAACTCTGACCTTATATAAGATTAACAGAAGTATAGTGATTCTTAACAAAATTATTTCATGTAATTCAGCGTTGGATGCACTACAGTATTTAACTTTAGGCCAAACATTTTTTTCATTGTTGCAATGGTTGTTTTTATTGAATTCTTCAGGATGCTATGCAAGCTGTGACAAGGGTTGCAATCAGAGAAGCTAGGTTGAAGGAAATTAAACAAGAGCTCATGAATTCTCAAAAATTAAAGGTAAAAACAATACACCATCAAAACCTGTGTACAAAGGTAAAAAAATTCCGGATTATGCCACAATACTGGTTTTTATTGTATTTTTACAAATTCCGTTGCACTGGCTTTTCAAAATTTTCAACTTTCACCCATGCTTTTATGCATAGTTGGCCTTTAATTATGGGTTTATTTGGTTTAATAGACGAATGACTCATATGTAAAAAATTAATGTATCTTTTTGAAATTCATTGTCATTTTTCTGTAAGTGTTAAAAAGTTACAGTGGTATGATATATGGCTGCTGTCCACTTTTACTGTGGCTAGATAAAGTCATTTTTATGATTAATTGACTAAAAACAGGGTATGTAGGTCTTAATTAAAGCTTCTCTAATTTTCTAAACATTTCTTGCATATTTTGTAGGTACAATTCATCTCCAAATATTTTCATACTTAGGATTTCACTGTAAGAAACTTCAAAGGATCAGAGCACAAATATAGCCTATTGAGTGACCATTTGACTAAAATTAAGTTTGTTTGCCCTTTAACCCAAAAATATCCTACCAACTCAAAAAATGTTATTGTAAAATCTGGGAAAACTTCTTTTATTCTTCTAGATAGAAGTACAATTTAGTAAAAGGTAAAGGTTAAATGAAAATTCTTTTTTACCTATGTAACGACCCTCTTCTAAATTCAGAGTCAGTAAAGGGTAAACGTATTTTTAATTAATTAAGGCACAATACACAATAAATTTTTTCTAGTCTAGCATTTTATTCTTCTTTTTTTTTCAGTCCCATTTTGAAGACAACCCAAGAGATTTGCAGTTACTCAGACATGATAAAAATCTGCACACAGTGAAGAGCCATCAACATATGAAACATGTTCCTGAATATTTAGGTAAAATATCAGAAATTGCATAAGTAGACTCATATTTAAAGTAACTGTTTTAATTAAACCAGAGACCCGATTCCGTGGTCGAGTGGTTAAGGTCGCTGACTTCAACTCACTATAACCACTCACTGATCGAGGGTTGTCAGTTTGAGCACTGCTACCAACTATGTCTCTTTATATGAGAATGTAGGCAGTTGCTTATGGAGGATGGGAGCCTAGCACTAGTTCTTCCCAGGAATGATGGTTGTGTGAACTGTCTGCCTCTGACTGTTGAAAAGGGGTGTAAACTGAAAACAAAACAAAATTAACGCAGGGGAACTGTACTGAAATTGCATGGTTTCATATTTCTGTGCAAATATCTACGGACCTCCCCCTGAGAGTCTTTGCAAAAATTGCACGATACCTGTTCATGATATGAACGTATACGTGGTAGACCGTAGCCCCCCAATGATGTCCCTAAAATCACAAGGTAGATCTGACGTCACCAAATGACCCAGAGGGTTGGTGCAACTATAAACCCAACATGGCAACCATCCCTTTAGTCTTAATTAAGTGTAGGTTTGTAAATAAATGGTATTGGGTGTGTCAATTTTTACGCTTTGTAAATTGTTTTTCATCACATTTGAGGAAACTCCTGTTTCTATTACGTTCTAAACAAGAAAGCTTCAATGAGTGACGTTGAATTCTTTCACAGTTTTCTGCTAATGTCATGAAAACTTCAATTCATGATTCTTTGGTCAGTCTAAACGTGTCAGTTTTCATGTATGTGTTAATAGTTGTTTCTTTAAATGATTACTACACCATACCTAAAAGTTCACATTTTCCCACGCATTTTGTATACGTCAAGAGTAGAAGTTCTTAAAACAAACCTGTTACTAACCTATTATCAGCCATGTTCTGTAAGCGACTCCTTAGATATTTGCTGAAAATGTCTCTGCATTCATTGACGACACTGACTTCTTGATGTCGTAGTTATATTAGAAGTATTCTCTAACATTTAACTGTGCTTCTTTATTGATGATTCTACTCGGGTGTACCGCTGGTGTCTTTCTTCATTGTTAAACCTGAAAATGTTGCCACATGACTCGAGTTGTTGATGTTGAATCCTAGAGTAAAAACTTTTAAATGATTGAATGGTAATCAAGCATTATCACACCTTATCCACCACATTAATCAGTATTGAAAGTCACTTATTTTGGCTCAGGATTGTGTAGATTTTGAAAAGTGATCGTCAATGAAGCTTCGTCACAGTGTAAATACAGTATCTACAATGTATTAGTCTGTCTGATTTATTGTGTGTTCATCTTCAGAGCATTCTGTTACAGAAGTATATTTGTGTATAGTTACCATATTTTCTGTGTTTACTAATGTTAATATATAAATGTCATAATATCATTTTAGTTCCACCAACGCTGCAAAAATTAGCTGGAAAGGGTAAAAGAACGAGACCAAGGAACGTAAAACACCACGGTTCATCAGGTCCGCAGTCAAAGTCTATGGTATGTATTTATAGAACAGAACAAGGTCATAATGAATTCTGAATCAACCATGGTCTAATGTATTTATACAACAGAACAAGGTCATAATGAATTCTGAATCAACCATGGTCCAATGTATTTATACAACAGAACAAGGTGATAATGAATCCTGAATCAACCATGGTCCAATGTATTTATACAACAGAACAAGGTGATAATGAATCCTGAATCAACCATGGTCCAATGGTTGGTTGTGCTGGATAGTAAACCTGGCAATCCGGGTTCGATTCCTGGTCGCGGCAAGTCTTACCTTTCCATAAAAAGTTCATTCCTGTTTTCAAGCCACCCGAGTGACTGCATTATACAGTTTTACCATCAAATAGTCCATCAACAGGCAATGTCTTTACACGTGCATAATCGGAAAACCCAAAGCTAGATTACTGCATTTCAATATTTTTACCCAAAGGCATGTATTCTTCAATATTTTGGAAAAACTTACCTTGTTGACAAACAATATGGGTGCTCACAACGAGGACAGAAGTTCCTCACAACATTTTAGCCGAAGGATAAATTACACTCGTGAGTTAAAGGGGCGTGAGATAAGATTTACCTAAAACATGTCTAATAAAAAGTCTAGGGTCACAGAAAAAAGTTGGGGTAACAATTTTTTACTCCTAATTGAATCCATCTTGTATAGGTTAGAGTCCATTTAGAAAATTGTTCATATTAAAAGATTGTTACTAAGGGAGCGGAACATAAATTCTTAATTTCAGGCTTGCCCACTGCTCTTACCCCTATCAAACTACACCCTTCATATGTAATTTAAAGTTGTTTTTTGTTAGCTTCATCTACAATATTGTCTAGTCTTGAAGAAAGTTCTTCATGATTTAGGAGCTTTCTTCACAGATTAGATATTTGTAAATTGTAGCCATCTGATTGGCTTAAAATGTAGCGCAAACACTGATATTTTTTATTTGTTTTTATTTCAGAAAAGGAAAGCTGATCCATTGAGAAGTTTTCAGTATGATTCAAAGATTCGAAAAAAGGGCCAGAAAAAAGGAAAAGGAAAGACTTGAACATTGTTTTAATGAAAAACAAGTTATCTAAGATTGATGTTAAAGTGTAATTGTCTGTCATTGATTGAGGTCAATATTTTGTACATTCAGAGTTTTTATGGCCCCCCTGGTGTCAAATGATACGTGGGCATACAGTTATTGTCTTGGTTGTCTGTACATGGTTGAGTCAAGCTGCCACTGGGGGGCATAATTTTATGCGTTAATTGAATGCTTTTTGTTTTTGTATCAATTTTAACGAAGTTGTTGCCACACTTGTGAACAAGAATGAATTGAAAGATACTCTCAGAGATTTGTGAGTTTTCTGCAGCTACAAGTATCTTACTATTGATTTTTTTGTCAATTTATGGAAATATTTCATAGGAGGGGTTTTATTGTTATTGACGAAGATTTCAAAGTTGTTTTGCGTCAGAGCGATCCTAAAAAAAAAAAGACGTAATTAGTTTCGTCTGTGATACATGTATGTGGACGTGAAATATGTGTTACGATTTACTAAAACTGTCTGTCTTGTGTCTTTTCACTTTTGCTGTTGAACTTATGAACAAACTATGAGACTATCGACTAAAAGAAATTTATTCATCAACAAATATCTTGAATGTTTGCTTATCTGAAAATATGTCTATTTCCTTGTGTTTCTTTTTTAACTTTTTGTTTTATAGTTCTTGTAAAAACGTATAATTTTTTAAATCATTTGTTGTTAATGGACATGTGTATGGAAATAAAAAATTATAAATATTGAAATTCTTTTTCTTGGAGCATCCATGATTACACAGTGTGAAATAAAACCTGTCCTTAGATACCAACTGAGGAAGGTTAGAATAAGGTCTTACCATGGATGGTCCTTATTTAGTCCTTACAAGACTGGAAACAAAACTTCAAAGTTTTTGACATCAGGATGGAGCTAGTCTGACAAGGTTCTTTACTGTTGGGTGACTACCGGTAACTATTTAAGTTTTCATTGTGATATCCCTCAAATCAGAGACATATATATTATACGTCTCTGCTTAAATTGATAACGGAACGTTTCAAATTTGAAGTTTGGCAAGTCCATTCAGGAAATTCAGTGGCTTAGAGGTTAAGTTGCACGTGAAATAAAATTACTGTAATCGAGGGCTCAACACAACAGTACCGTGACTCATATTGAAATAAGAACAAGTTACGTCAGTGTTGCGCTGAGCCCTCGTGTTGATCTCTTCAATGATGTCTTTAGTACACTCTTACATATATAGACATACATTTTGAATCTTTGATGTACGAAAAATATGAAGTAACTGCATATGAGATTGTATATGACTATTTATTTGTTATTAACAGTATGTCAATTCAGCTGACTAGTGGTTCTGGAATATTTATCTAGTATACAGTCAAACTTGTGAATAAGAGCCACCCTTGGGAAAGATATAAATTGACTCTTCTTGGCAGGTTGCCTTTATTCAAAGGTTGTTTTGTTCTAAATAATCAATGACCGTTTTCAAAAGAATGACCAGTATATTCACAGGGAGGCCCTTATTAGGAGGTAACGGCTGTCACTGATTTGACAGTACTAGGGACATTTTCTAGTGTCACAATATACTTGAATTGTAAAGTGGTTCCCGTTGTGTTGCCTTTGGTGCACTGCAACATGGAACGAGAACCAGTTTACTTGAATTGTTGGTCTCTAGTAAGGGAGATAAATGACTTGTCACATTTGTCTTTAACCAATATTCACAGAACGTGTGCTGTGCCCAGGGATTCAAACTCAAACCCTTCAGCCCACTGGAATTGACACTCTCCTTATGAAGCCAAGTAGACAGGCCAAAATAAATACGACTGATCGAGTTAATTTAGGTAAACAGAGCTAATATTGAGTTACCTCCCTTTGTTCATAGACAATATTTGTACGTCAGATGGATAAGTCACGGAAGTAATAACAGACGGTCTTTTGTTAATTCCGTGAATAAGTCAATAAACATATACTAGTACTGTTTCAGCCTGTGATGATAAAAATATTATACAGTATTCTTTTAAACATATTCAAAAATATTGGTTGAATTTATAATTGCTATAAAATGCCTCCAAAAGTTTGTGATTTCCTTCATATTCGGAATTATTATGGTAAAAAAGAAAACATAACTCAATTAAAGTTGCTACGCGTTTCGTTATTTACTTCCTCAGGCAACTAGTATAATTATTGGAATGATGGTAAACATATGTGTGACGTCATAACATATGACATCACAACGTCAAAAAGTGACGTTACGTTTGGCGCACTTTTATATTTATAATAATTTAATTGAAGATAATAAAAAGGAGATAAAAAAGAGATAAAAAAGATTTTAAATAGAAATCAAATTATTAGATAGTAAAAATAAATGAAAAAGAATTATTAGAAATTATAAAAGATTCTAAAATTAAATAAATAAATAGTAAAAGTTTATAAACTATAAACTGACAAAATTATAATATAGTGAAGTATTATAAAATATTAAATAGTGCGCCAAAAGCAATTACACAATACAAAATCAGGATCATTAAGATACAAAATACTACTGGCAGAAACTGCAATGAAAGCAAATAATATAAAAATATCAGTAATAACTGATTTTTGATATAACATATGTATACATAGCAGCTAAAAATTTAAAAAGAGAATAATAATAATAATATATATATAGTCATAGGTTTGATACCAACAACCCCGCCAACCCAGACCTCCCAACCAATGCATTACATATTAAAATTAAATTGAGAATAAATAGAAAAATCATTGTATATTATATAATGTTTTAGAGTTTAGACCCTGTGGATATACAGTACCTAATTTGTGCTTCCAATAAGTTTCTTTAAGTAACCTATCCATTTTGTTATTAACACTGTCAATAGACGAATAGTCGTACCTTCAATACAAAAAGAACGATGAAATTATGCAATTTAATATAGTACTGCCGTCATGGACCAGGCAATATACGAAAATTGCGATCTACCTGTTCTATTCTTGTTCAGAAGACGTAAAAGTGAGTATTTAGCCTTATGTAGCTAAATGTTGTCCAATCCGCTTAATTTTCTCAAGATATCGTGCATCGCGGCAAACTGAAGATTATTACATTGATTGTTTACATTACCAAAATATTTTTTTTTTGTTGTGATGACGTTTCAATATTTATCTAAACATTTCCTTGTTTTAACTTAAATATATTATAATGTATGCCTTTACAGCCAATTTACAGACCTCTCCCAGCTTTAATTTGAGTCTCTTATTTACGGAGAATACATTAGCTAGCTTACAAATAGCACACTCTGCAGTTTATTCCCTGACAATTTTCTACCAATGACAATTATTTCCAACACTCCTGCGTGTGTTTAATAACTGTCAGAAATTAGTGTTTGCCCTATTTTTTCAGCCAATCAGCTGCCAAGATTATTTGAATTTTGTACCGATTAATTTCATGAAGACGACTGTCTGGCTTTTCAGGAGATATAGTTTGACCTACTTTTATTAAGAATACGATGAGGAAAATAGGGTAAACACTAAGTTGCATGGTTAGTGTTCTACATGACGCCGGTCGCTCGCTAACGCTCGTTTCTAATTCCACGTAGAACAGTCACTTTAGAGTTTTTTCTTATGCCAAATGTAGACTGGCCAACTCACCTGCTGAGTTCAACAGGTACGTAAGGCATTTTGTCCATGGACTCATTTTAATGCGTTCATGAGTTCAAACACTTGGCATGGTTCTTGTTCACTCAGTGACGATTTGGCTTAATTAAGGCAGTAAATACAAAGGTAATTAGTCCAGTTCAAGATGACAAAAATGTCGCGATTTTTTAATAAATGTTGGCAGTAATTATATTTTACGTTCATACTTTTCATGAATAAAAACTTACCTGGCAAATAATCAGAGTTGCACAGACAATAATTGTCATGTGATGGTAGTTGTGTTACCAAACGTAGATTAAGTGTGTTATTTCTTCGCTTTTAAATCGGGAAATAAAAAAACGGCGCTTTTACCTGAAAATGAACATTAAATTGTATTGTATCCAGATAGCTCTCGTTTAATAACTGATCTCCAATGTACAAGCGAGTTGTGTCCGCCTATATTGATTGCCCTGCATACGCTCGTAATGTATACCACACAAATCATGTCCGCAACGGCATCGAATGCTTAAACTTATTCTATCAGATTGCATTCTATTCCTGGACAAATCGTTACAGCAAAACGGAGACAGACTAGCTGCACTATATAAAAAAACGAAGTGTCACTTGAGCGTAACCGCCCGCATCATACGTATGGCATGTGTGACGACCCCGGGAAAATTCTATTTCTGACTCTTTATTCCTGGCGAGAATGGATTATTTAAATGTATTCTACCACGTGCACAGCTGATCTATATAGATATCGATATCAATTATCCCCGGATAGAAATCCCCGGGAGCATTCCATATCCGTACATTTCCAATATAGCTCCATGGCATACTGTTTAATGACACTGCTGTATTGACGATTTCCTAAAATGGAGTCTTCTAAACCGTATCCGCCCTCAACCTCTTAACAATTGGTTGTTATTTCTGGAAATATAGCTGCCGGGATCTGTCAGTAATCAATTGTCCGGAAAACAGAATTAGAAATATTGAACGTCTAGGTTGCAACCCGGATGACACAATAATCGCAGCTCAAAATGACGGAGCGTAATTAGGTTGTATCCACCCGCACTATCGGCAAATTGATTACGTTCAGGAAGTCATTCCGGTGATCACAAGGTTGCTGCATGCTACTGTATGAGTACAAAAAAGTACTGCTGTCCTTAATCAATTATACGTCTTGATTAGATTTCATCCCCCGCCTTGTTTTTTCTTCATGATGCAGCGATTTTCTCGAAGAAGCCAATTTTGGATCTTAAAAGAGCAAAACATCTGCGACACGGGAAAACACTCGTTTCGGAAATAAAAAACAAACCTCCATATGCAATTTTGTTGTATAACACAGCATAATGCTGCTGGCCTATGTTCAAGTATTTGATAACTACAAATATAATGCAATATATTTAGTCCTTATTCAGTCTTTTTCAAGATTTTTGGTTTTGATTTCGTCCGAAAATGTTTATGTTCACATAAAACCAACAGATTTTTATCACCGCCCTTCTTGCAGCTTTGCGACAGACCGCTCCAATGTGGTATCCATCGGGGAGGGCGTAAAAATGTTGCTTTTTCTAGTTGCCCGAACTACCCGAATTTTCCCCGACCATTGACTTTTTTAGCACGAGGAACGGTACATATATTTTTGCACTTTTACCTTTCCAAGACCAACCAGTGCCCTATTTTTCATGAGCATGTAACCAGAAGTAAACATTTTTTAGGCCTAACTGAGTTTTATCCTACATTTATTGTTATTCCTATCTGTTGGGTCGGTTTTGAGATGGGGTATTGTCGGGATGCTGGGATGTTTTTTAGACATTTCATTTTCTATGATTTTTTATTATCTATAAATTATAATGATGTTTGACATCTATATGTTGGGTTCCATTTTCTACCGCCAGCCCATCTGGTTTAGTTAAATTCAGTGGTTAGAGCGTTGATTTACTGATCAATAGGTTGTGAGTTCGAACACAGGGCTAGGCTCAGACTGTCCGTGACAAATTTTACTGAAGATATCACATCCTATGTTAAATTGTCCTCCACCTCTGAATCATGTGAGATAGCTTGCAGTAGCTTAATTGAGAATAGAAAGTGCTTAGTACTGTTCAGGGCCTAAATGAAATCCATGGAAGCTAGTTACTAGTGTTCCCCATGATATGTAACTGAAATAATGTTGAAAAAGGTGTTAAATCCGACGATTTAAATCTTCTACCCGAATGCAAACTTCAATCTGCCAACCTTGCGATGCAAGACAATGATAGTCTGACATAAGATTTACACACTGGCTGGATTAAACTTTTATAAAATCCTAAAGGCCTAAGCCCTTATTTTGCGCTGAACCCTTCACCACAAAAAAAGAAATGTAAGGCCATAAGTCGGCAGAACTTTTCTTCAATATATATACATGTATATAACTATATACATGTACGAAATTCACGACTAGAAAAAAAAACAATTTGTTTCAAAGTCTGACTTGCACTCACCGACATTAAATGGAAATAATTCAATATAAAACACCGTGTTATAAATAGCTCAAGATCTCTGCTAGAATGTCCATTGATTCAGAGCCTGAATGATATCTGGGATCTATAGCTATGGCTTTTCAAGAAGTATTTAGTTCATGTAAGTCTATCGATTTCACCAACAAGGACACATCTAGCATTGCTGCAAATTATATTATTATCCGCAAAAGGTTCGTCTGCTTATGGCTGCATGAGCTTTGATACCCCAAAATGGATCCACCCTCACTTTCAATCCGATTGGCTGGTAACACCGCTATTCTGCCGAAACAAAAAAATCTAATTCCCAGGTTGTTTCTAGGCAGACATGGAAATAGATTTTCGATAACACTTTCCCGGAATAGCAGCGCTTGGAAATTTAATGTCGCTGACAGATCTATTTGTATTGCGGATCAATGTCGTATAAGACAGCATGCTATTTTAGTCTGAAATTCATGACGTCATCATGACGGTAGTCGTATTGACAGACGTAATCGCTGAACTATAGCTATATTTGGAAATATTCTAAGCAGAAATCATTAAACGAGCGCGGGAATAGGATTCCTCTTTGTAGCAGACGACAGGGTTGCTGGCGGTGTGAGAATCTCAGAATATTCTGTTTGATTAAAACATGAAGATAAAAAAGCCAGTCGAATCAAAGATGCAAGTAGAGCTATACAGCCTTATTTTTTTATCGAACGCCAGAGAAGTATATTTTTTTATTATGTAGCCTACATGCATGTTTACGTGTTTCTTTAAATATTACGGCCTATATATGTGCTCGTAAATATTGAAGTGTATTCATTAAGGCCCGCAAATGTAATATATAAATGGCCAGGGATGTAAATGAAAATATATATGTTAATAAATAAATATACAGTACAACCTCTGTAGAGCAACACCCTGAGGGCCGGAACTGCAAATATTGGCCGTTGTTTAGAGGTTGTTGCTCTACAGAGGTAAACTAAAGTAAATATCAGCTCAGGGAAATTTTGAAGGTGTTGTTATAGAGAGGTTGTTGCTCAACAGAGGGCCGCTCTGGAGAAGTTGCAATATGTATACATTGTATAACTGTTAAATTTAGGCCTATAACTGATTGTTTCTGGTTACATGCTCATTAAAAATAGGCAACTTTTGATTGGCTCTTCAAAGCGTGTTGAAAGGTAAAAAAAGTATGAGAAAAGTGTGTACCGTTCCTCGGGCTTAACAATAAGTTTTGGGTCACGGTAAAAACTAGAGAAAGTTGGACAACTAGAAACAAACAATAAAAAATTACGCCTAATGGTCGTTTTTAAAGCATGGCTTTTATACCATTTTTATCACCATTAAAGTATGCTTAAAATGTCGAATCTGTTTCTTTGTGTCTATGTAATTTCTGTGTGTATTTGTTATTCGTAAACACACAACTCCATGTCAGGTGTAGTCGGCTTTGAATGAACACTTTCTGCAGGCTTGTGCATGCTCCGGGAAAATCAGCTTTCGACTTAGATGCCAGTTTTTGTCAATTTATACTGGCATTCACGGTTCATGTGCAAAAGTGCGTATCGCTGGGGTCACGACCCTGTCCATTCATGACTTTGTTTTCAATGCTCCAAGCATCTATGATCCTTGATACATATTACCAGGTCCATAGATGAATAAATAAAAGAGGAAGACAATGAATAGATTTTAAATATTTTAATATATTTCACTTCTTTCAGTCTTAATGACTCTCTTTTCGCAATTAGTGCATTTTCGTTCAAGTGACACATATCTTATAACGACAGGGTAAAATTGGAAAAAATTACAATAGGTAAAGAAAAATAAATTTCAACAAGTCGAAAAAATATCACTTACATAACAAATAAGACCAATGGCATATCACAACGTTGAACAATTACACACCTTAATCAATTATGTAGCAATATTTACAAATTCAACAATTATAGAAGAATAGCGTTAGACGTTATTTTAAGTAGAAATATATATATATAATATAGATTTATTTACAAACAACAAATCGACAGACAAAGAGATGAGCAAAATGTACTTGTTTCTTCAGAGACCCAAACTAAGAATTGTTGCCAAAGCACAATTTTCAGCAACTCACAGGCGATATGAACATTTTAAAATACAATGTTCGTTATGTGATTATGTTATAAGATCGTGATGTACATCATAGAATTTCAATATAAAACAGAAGAAATATTGCCCTAATTAAGAAAAATAAATGCCATTTTTAAGCTAGAAAAGCTACTGTGTTCCTAAGTATAAGAAATATATAAAAACACATAAGATATGATAATTTGTGGTGATTAATAAAAAAAAAAGAATCTTTTACACAAATAATAAACCTATAGCTGTGTTTGATTCAACGAAATGATTCTGATATGTGAAACGTTGTATAATCCAATGTGACCTTGAACTTAAAGCATGCTCATACACAATCTGGATAGTATCCCAATGTACAGAAATTAATCTGACCAAAATTTAATTTAATAAGACTGCACCATAATTGTAACCATAAAATCAGTATAATGACTCTTGATGTTATATATCTATATTTTATTTTTGCAATATTTTATATAGCAAGTTTATGCTGTAAGCATGTTATTAATAATTTTTATTCATAATAATAATAATAATAAAAACAGTAATATGTAACAACACGAAACAAGGCTGTAACTAGCAATAATACTTGACAGACAATCTGAGAAGATTTTTAGAGATAATGCAATGTTGAACACACTCATCAACAAATGTAATTATACACTCAACAACATATTTTTTTGACAAAACAAAGTCAAATAACAAAAACAAGAATGAAATAACAAGTATAACAAATGCACTGTGTTAAAAGAGAAAAATATTTTTACAAAATGTATGCACTACATGTATATATACAGACCGCTGTGGCGTGATGACATATTTAGGAATGAAAATGTAAGTGGGTTGGGTATGAATAGCAAGAATTAGACAAAAATTCTCAAATCGTGACTATTTAACTACAAGTAACTAAAATAATTAAAAAATGTGGTTATACACTTAATAAAAAACCGGTTGCGTAACTTCTACACTTTGTTCTTTGGCTTTTAACGATATCTCATACATTCAATAGATGCTTTTTTAAATATCTGGCAAATAGATTTGCATTTTGGACTATATTGAATAGTAATAAATTCATAGCT